>OZ037775.1:21691901-21941901 GCA_964035525.1 Porites cylindrica
TAAACCAAACTGTGGTTGAATGCTTTAGAGCTGTTGACTCAACCGAGACAAACATTTATAAAGCAAGCCATCATATTCTAAAAACATTTGGAACCGCAATTTTTGTTTGAAGTCTAAAAACAGGAGATATGAAAGACAATTCCGAAGCCTTAAAAAAAGAGAGAGCTTGGAGGTAAGAACTTCCAAGTGCACATCGTACTTAAAGATACATTCATCTGCTTAAATACAGTCTCTATGCATGGTGTATGACCGTTTTAAGTTAAGAAAATCAGGCGTTCCCCAGAAAGTAAATAATTAATTCATTGGTTTCAGGTGGCAGTTTGTTTTGGTTATGCTGAGTACCTGTTACTAATATGAATTTAATTGGCTTTGTTTGAATTTAATTGACTGGATTTTAAAAACGCAGCAAGGGACATGGTGTCTTTCAAAAGCATTGTGATTAACTCCTTGAAAGACGTCAGTAGCCTGCAGAACGCTTTCAAAAGTAGGAGATCTCATAGGAATGAACTCTGAGACACATATTAAGAGACCCATGAACTGTTTCATGGTATGGAGTCGCGAGAAACGTTACAACATTCTAAAGGAACACCCGGGAATAAACAACGCCGAAGTAAGCAAAGCTCTGGGTGCTGCGTGGAGAAAACTCTCTGAAGAAGACAAAGAACCGTACGTAGAAGAAGCACGGAGGCTTAACGAGCAACACAAGGTGGAAAACCCAGGATATAAATACCAACCTAAGCGGCGCAAACCCTGCAAACGGAGCAAGCGAAGAGCAGAGAAAAAAGCTATGGCGTCTACAGCAGCATCTTTCACAAAGTTCGAAACCAGCGGAACAACTGGCGGAAAGATACACTTTCCATTCAAAGGTTTCCCCGACCCAGGCATACCACAGCTTGAGAAAATGCAAGGAAGACCTTTGATTTGGTTTCCAAGTAATCATGGGCCACAGTGTTTTTCAGGCAGCTTTCAGCCTAGTTCTCTTAGATTGTGCTCGTGTCGATTTTTGCCCACCTTGTCTTGCCGAAATTCAAACTTGGTAATGGCACCTGGTCTTACTAATGCAGTTCATCCTTTCAATAATTTCTGGAGTGCCCCATTTTTTATGTCTTACAGTTTTGATGAAAAGTCACTATTAGATAGCCAGGTGGAGTCCCGGTTCTTCCATAATTTCAAATGAAGCTGCTCAAGTCAATACAGTGGAACTGTAGTGAGTCATAAAACTTATCGCTCATTGATTGCACAATATTTAAAATAGTATATACTTAATAATCGTCGCCCACAAGGTGCTTTTCAGGAATAATGATGCAGCAACCCTACTGATACTGAAACTAAACAAACATCCCCGCTTTAAGGAAGAGGTGAACTAGTTACAGTAGCTATCTAAAACGTAGTTAAATGATTTATCGCAATCACATTTAACCTCCACAAGCGAAAAGATTTTAAAGACATTTTGTGAAAGAGTTCCCTTTGGTTTGTCAGATATACAAGAATAAGCACAATTAGCGTTGTTGCTAATTTGATTCGCATAAAACGAGAAAGATATCTAAGAGCATAGTTCTTGTCCATGCACCTTGTCGGGGAACATCAATTAAAGTAGTCCCGGCATCGGCCATGTTTCTTCTGTTTCTCAGGACTATTATTGAATCTCTTATTTTATTAAAAGCCTTACACGAAACGGTTTTGCCTTGGTCCTTGTCTTATCTCATCAACTGGAGTGGTGGCAGCGTTTGGTTCAAATCAAGGCACATCTTTGGCCGCAAAAAAAAAATCACTTGTAAGTTTCGACCACGGAGACCAAACTGGCTAATGTGAAACTATAAGCAGCCTTGAGAATTGGAAAATAAATCTAGTATACACTTTATCCTTTTTCACCAACTTCACTGCTGTCATAGGCCATGGCGCTAAAAAATACCCAAGCCCAACCGCTTCGAGGAATCCAAAATGGTGGCGACACGTGCACCGTACCACCCTCCAACCCTTATCGCCCTTCAACTTCAACTTTCAACGTTAACTTTCTAAAGCTGATGTTGGGTCAAATTGCGAATTACTGTCCCATTGACGGTTTAACGAGTGGAGCATGACGGTCAAGAGCGGACGAAAGTGTAGTGTTGTAGCAATCAACAAGGTCTCTTAGCGTGTCGGGAGTATTCTTGCATAAGTCCGAGGAAGAAAGTTCATTAGACAGAGCTGCCAGGTCAACGCCCTTAGTTTTCCTGAATGTCACTGTCTTCCTAGTTACACTTGGCGTGTCGAGGTTTAACAAGCAAGTAACATTCAGGGATCGGATATGTGATAGTCAGATACAGGCGTTGTCTTGACCAGGTTTTCACATTGCCGCGAGATGATCAGATCCAATGTATGCCCAGACTCACAAGTAGGCGTAATAACGTCCTGTTGGAGACCCACTGTTTCGTTTAGCTCAAGAAATTTCGCACGATCAGGATCCCCAACAACATCGACATGGATATCACACCTAAGTTATCGCGGCACAACGTAAGGCAGTCCCATTCCCCGGTGAGTCCAGATCTTGAATGGTCATACAACGTATACCTAGGTGGAGTCACCTCAACTCTGTATGCCGAGTCTATCTCTGTGAACCAAGTCTCAGTGATAGCAAAACTATCTGCTGGACAAGATTGGACGTAACACAAAAAATCAGCAGATTTGCTCTTTATTGATCATGCGTTCAAATTGCACAGTTTCAGTGAATTGCTTCTAATGACGGGATATTGTGATCTAACAATAGGAACATCAGTGAGAGTGCGATGCAATGGTCTACGTTACCCGAAGGTGTGACGTGGTCGCATTGATAATAATGAAGGAATATTAAACAACATTCCTGGTCCATTGTTCAAGATAGTTGTTGTTTTAGTCTGAGCTGGAGTATGCAAATTACTACATTGAAGTTGATTCCAGCCATTAAACATAATTTCAGAAATGGATCCTGGATTTCGTGAAATGTCCATCCACACTGTTATATCTAATGGAGGGTCATGTCCTGCAAACAGTAGAGAGGTTGATTCATGTTTTGTCACTTGTAGTGATTCGTAATGACCCTGCACCTGGCATAAGGCTCTTAAGTCAACGATCAACTCTTAAGAAAGCATAGGATTACGATTAAGCTCGACCAGGTTCTACAAGAACCCCCGTAGCTGGGAGAGCAGAACAGGATCGGGAAGCCAAACTATCTCGTAACTCTCCAAACTTTCCCCTTAGATATCTCTGCCTTTAACGGTCGAGAAATGTGAACAAAACGCGACCAGTTTTCCAGCAAACAGTTGACCTTCATCGACTACCACTTAAATATCCGCCTCTGCAAGCAGCGCCTATCCAACCAACCCCACATGCAACAGGGAGTTTTTAAAGTCCACCTTGCAGCAAATTCATTACGCTCAAACAGAGTCTCGTCCCAATCCCAGTTATGCACTTCGTCATACCATGTCAAAGTTCTTCAAAGTTCCGTCAGACTTGGCCGACTCCATACAAATCCGCCGCCCGTACGACACAGATGATGTAGACGATGAAGATGAATAATCGGATACTACACTTTACTCTCTCTGCCTTACATCCCTGATGTAATCTCTGCCTCAGCCTATCAGCTATCTCAGCGTCATACACCACCACCCTTTGCCTTACCTACCGAAAATATCACGTGCAGAGCATCTATAGCCTATCATTGTGCCACTCTATCATTCCCTCACTATTATGGAGGAAACAGTCACATCAGCGGAACGTCCTCTTCCTGACTAACGAAGATACTCGCTTATCAGACGCCTTCCTGTGCATCTTGCAGATTATATAACACATGAACTATAACGTTTCCTTGCACGATTAAGTTCAAGGAAGGTCTGGAGACAACTGACAAATGGCCAAAATCTTAACTGACAACTGACAAATAGCCTAAAATTTAACCTACATCTGACATTTACCTATGGTTTTACTGACAACTTTCAAAGGAACTGATTGTCCCATATTTTCTACAAAACCCGTTTTTAAGGCCTTAATTAAGTAGCATTTTGCCACTCTTTCTGTCAGACAATGTGATCAAATGTTCGTTTTTATGGGTAATCTTAGCAGCAAGACGCTCAAGTGTCATATTTCGTTAATGATTTACTGTAGAACCCATGCGAGTCATGTATCATCTGTTGTAAATGACCTATGATCTCAAATTCTAATACGTTCCTCTAAGAACGCGAAAGCATACGGTGGCTGCGAATGAGGGTGTTACGAAAACAATTGCAAGTTTTTACCGACTGGAGATGATTCAGATACGGTCTTTCTTTGTCTTTCTTACCATCTACGCCCACAATAAATGAATATTCTAAAGTCTTAAATTTTGATTGGCGAAATTGGAGGCCAGGAGAATAACACAAGACTTGATAAATGGAGGGCCACTTGAAATGCTTACAATAGCAAAACTGATAAAAATTAAGGTACTAATGCATCCGTTTTCGAATTTAATGTTTAACTTTCATGATATGTGCCTTTTAAACAAAATATACAAATACGTTTCATAGTTAATCATTAATAACCATTTAAATGACAACTGACAAAAAGCCTAAAGTTCAACTGACAACCTACAAATGGGCAAATTTTTAACTGACAGCTGACATTTCTACCAAACCCCTCCCCCCCATCCAGACCCTCTTCAAGTACTGAACACGTTTATGATAGTAAAGAATTCTCAACTAGAATCAGCAATTTCAGCAGTCGTTTCTAGTTTTCCTTTTTTTCTTTTCAAATTTCTGACTTCATAAAAAAGTTATTTACCCCCCCCCCCCCCCCCCAAACAAAATGAAAATGAAAACCTATTATATAGGTTGTTTGCTAAGTCACTCGAGCATAAGCGAACTCAAGAAACTTAAAATTTGTTATTGTACGTTTTCCCGTTTCACCTGTAAGGTAAAATTCAAGGATAACAAGTCTTAACATGTCTGAAATTTGAAGACGGATGGCAAAACTTTTTCTTTCTTTCACTCTTATCTGTCTTCACAGGCGGAGACCTAATACCATGTTATGTTTTGGAGTTAGGGAGTTTCCTTTAACTGAGATCGGGGAACAGGTAATGAAGCTTAGGAACAAAACCTAACTTAAACTCTAGGCCAATACCCCATTACCTATTGTCTGTTTTATTGCCATTTTTCGTATTACCTTTCCCCGTGCTCAATCCCCGTTTTAGTGACATCCAATACCATTTTGCTTATCTTTGCTTTTTCCGCGGCTAACTTCTAAATCTAAGCTATGGCGCAAACTTTCAAGGCCATTTTTTACGTGAAATTGTCAGTCGCAAGTGTATAGTCATCACTCTTGAATGATAATTTTCTCATACAATACGCCTTTTCAACCCAATTTTCGTTTCATTTAAAGAATTTGACAGTTCTAACCAAACAAGTTGAGTTGAAAGGGTGCGCAATTTATATGCTAAAAAGCCAACGGGTCAAAATCCTCGCGTGCAGCGTCAACATTAAACAGAAAAAGTTGTTCAAAAACTGAATGACTTAAAAGCAATTTTGGATAATTATCGTGCTTGCTTGTCTAAACAACAGTTGACAACAGTCCTATTAGAGTGATAAATTCGAGGAGCGACGATTTGGCGAACTTTTATTTTTAAATTAAGTCAGTTCCGTTTTACTACTGGTAGTATTGATCCACTACTCCATGACTCAGCGTGATGTCTCCTCTTTTGCGACGTTTTTAAATTTTATCAGTTTCCTTTGGAAACTCACAAAAACTTATTTATAAATTCTGATAAACTTTTACCGCATCACCATGCGTCTCGTTCGTGGAATTGGTGTGTCTTCGCCACGCGATGTCAATAATCATGGGCCACTGTTTCAGCCCCCCTCGAAGAAAGAGAAATTTCTTTAATGGCTTTAGGCTAAACTTAATGACTTTTTGTGTTTGTCGTTGATAAATTAAAATTTGAGAGAATAGTAAAACACAGGTAAAAGCAACCGAAGGTTATTTTCATCATTATAATGTCTATTTTGGGGTTCAACTCACGCAATATTTGAATATTATTGAAAAATATTTCGACTGGGAATATGGTTGAAATTTTGAACATAGAAACATGTAACCGAAGCGGGAAATGACATTTTGTTGCAACTATGCAAAATCCTCCCTATATGATATTAATCGCTTAAAAGAGAAGCCTTATTTGGTATGAGGGGAAATGCGATAATGTTACGTCCTCTTTTACCCCTTTCTTGTTTTACATGTGGAGAACGTTTCTCCAGTAACAGAATGATGAAGCTGTGTGAAGGTGCGGTGGCTGATATAGTGACTTCTTTCCGAGGTTCAAAGAAAGCAAAAATAAATAGAAGAAAAAATAATAACTAAAGCAATGCATATTTCAGTCATAAAAGCTTTGATCGACAGATTCGTGATGAATGACTCTAGGAAAGACAGAGATGCTAATTTATCTTGACCAAGGGCAATTTCCCCCAACAATGTAATTTGAATATTTTTTTTTCTTTTTTGCCCCCCTAAAGAGCAGAACATAAATTAATGGATTTTATGAGTAAGGGCCACGGTCTTTTTCGTGTCTAACCTTCCGTACTTACTTCAAGAACCGTGCAACGGCGAGCATACAACTCTCTCAACTTTAACCGAGTTTGATTCTTGGTTTGTCAGTTTGTAAGGCAAGAGTCTCTAAGGGTTAAATGTAACCAGTATTTGCAATAGAGATCGCAAAGTACCATGTCAAAATTATGTTTCATTGATTGTCAAAGTGCATAAATTTGAGCTGAAATATAATAAATACCCAAAACTGTTTAAAAGCTACACGGCAGAAGCACGCAACACGAACCTTGGAGTAGTTTGCTGTCTGTTACCATTTGATCGTAATGGCCTCCTAGGTAGGAGACTTTTATTTTTGTGACGTTTTTTATAATGTTATACTTTATAAGTACTAAGAATCTTAATTCATATATATATTTCACCTCGAAGTACATTATATTATATTAGAGTGTCGTTAGTTGCAAACAGATCCATTCTTGTTTTTGTAGCGCAGTGAAAGGTTCTATGCAATGTCCTTTCCATGCATCAGCGTTAGAATTTGAAGAAACGGTGCCACAGTACCACTGCTTCGTTCATCTTGGCTAACAACTACTGATAATAAATAATAATAATAAATCAGCTGTTGAAGCTCATTTTTCCAAAGACTTTTGCCGAGACTCTTATGACTGATACACCGGTTACCATTAACACAAGGTCAAATTCCAATTTGCTGTTTCTCCATTCATAACGACTCCCTCCATTCACTGGCAGAAAAACGTACCCTCAAGAGAGGGCCATTGTACAGGCCAGGGCATCTTCTGAAGAACGTTTAGGGCAAATGGATCAAACGTTCTAGGAAGGAATACACAAAGGACCATTTGAGTAATTCATAGTACTATTGCTATTTCACTTTATCTTAATACCCTCAAGGACCCATTTTATATCATGCAGTATTATTTTATAATTAATTCGCTGTCATAAGCACAATGGGTTACCATTGCAATTTTAGGAAGACAGCTGAAATTCTAAAACTAAGTTAGAACTACTACCGCTTTTAATATTTGTCAATGTCTGTCGATTTTTAGTATGTGTTGTTGTCTATTGAAAATCCTCTGAAACAAGTTCCCCAGGTTCTCTTCAAAAATAACCTGCATTTACACACTGATAAATACTCCAAAACTGTTACAAAACAAGAATGCACATCAGGAAAAACTGCCACAGATAGCGAGTATCATTGTTATTAGCAAAACATTACACTTACAATTATTATTATTATTATTATTATTAGTTCCCTTATGTCTGGGCAGTTATTAGCTAATCTGCTTCTTCTTCCGAAACATCGCGCAACAAAGAGTTGTTGAAGAACTTGTCAATGCTTTGTTTTCGTTCAAAACGAAGGCTCTCTACCCACTGTCTATCAAGCAATAGATAGTGAATACATTAGCCAGTCCGGTTGAAAAATTCGTGATAGCATGCTGGCTGGTTTCTACTAACAGCAGTTAGTATGTGAATGTGCTATTATCGTGGGATACTTTTATGAGTCGCGCTGTGACAGGCTTAGCTTTGAAAAGAGAAAGGAAATGTGAATTCCCGTATAAAACTTATATCGAACTAGAAATTTGACTCCTGGTAGCGAGTGTAGGTTTCCCGCGCTTTATGTGTCTTTGTTGCTGACAAATAGAAGGCAAACTTGTCAAACGGGTTTGCCGACTCGAGTGTTTTCTGTCGCTCCTTTCGACAGCTTTGCAGTCTTAACAAAGTTTGCAAGGAAGACATTATGAAATACTGACAACGAATTCTAGAGATAATAACTTCAGCTAAAACCTGAAGTAGAGAGAGCTAAACAAAATAAGTTGCAATGGTAATAAAAGAACTGAAACTCTTTCGAGAAGTCAAGAAGTGGCAAAAAGCTATTTGTCAACAAAGGAGACGGTAAACTCTTTTAAGATTACAATTTGTCTCGCATTCTTAATTTTCTTTGAATAAGTACTTTCCGCCATGTGCACAACGGTAAAACCTGTCTAACTGGTTTTCTGAAGTGCAAATACCGTGGAATCAATTTGTGCTTGTTTTGGGTGTGAACTGCATGCAGTTGAATAATGATTTTTTAGATTTGGAGTCTACGACACTTTCACTCATTTAAAGGTAAGCTTAAAGTAGTCGTTACTTTTCGCTCAAAATCGTGGATCACGGAAAGTACCCGAGTCAAGTTATATCCTCCCGAAATGTGTACCGGTAGTGGTTTGGAATAAAGATCCGGTCTATTGGAAAATGAATACTTAGTTTCAGTAGTAGGCCTTTCAATCTTTCGATATTCAATTTTGCTTTTGTCCCTTTCGTTTCAGTATGAAAATATCTGCACAGTATATATTTTAATTTTCAACGTTTGCTTGTTATACAAATACCATTGTTTTCGTCTCTATAGAGGTGTCAGATAAAATTTGATTTCAATTTGACAAGGCTTTTGGCGGGAAATGTGACGTGCTACTCAGGAATATAGAACGTGACTCACTTCCTTTAAGTTTACTATAAATTGCACTTTCGGAAGAGTTGTATATTAAGGCTGAAATGTCCCCTACAGTTAACGTAGGGTGCTTTTGAAAAATATAATGTTCATTCATCGACATTTCTTTTTTAAAGTATGATAATTTTAATTTAGGATCAAATATTTTTGAACACTAACCGTCACTGCCATGATTTTACGGCATATTTACATGTCAAAGACACATAAGATAGTAAACCCAGCTTTACTCCTGGTCACGTTCTATACTATTAGATTTATATTTTATACAAAAACCTTGAATATATATCTTTTTTTTTTTCAGTTTGGCGCGATAGTAAGTGGTATTTACTTTTTCTTTTTTTTTTACTATTGCCTGATATTTTCCTCTTGTGCATGTATAATTACTCAGTAATTTTTTATGACTGAATGAGTTAGATAGAACCGGGAATGGCGGAGGCGTGTCGCGTCTTTGCGTGTTGATTTTTCCATGATTTTAATCATAAAATTTACTTACAAACCAGATCTTATAGCGAGGAAACATAAACCACAGAAAAAGATCTTATATAGTTTATGTGTGTTTCCATCAATGCTTTAATTTGATTGTCGACAGTATAAAAAAATCATATTTTAAAGGGCAGCGTGGCTTTCATGTTGTTTGAAATTCATTGTTCACCTTGTTCACTTTTCTCGGTCAATGTTAATGTATGCCATCGTTAATGAAGCACGAGTCATGGTGCTAGTACATATAAATGTGAGAAATGCGCGCTCTCTTTGTGTACACGCTAGGAGCGAACATGATACACAGCAGGCACGAAGCAAAATCGTTTCTGGGGTCTTTAGAAAATAGGTAAGAAGAATAACCCTTTTTTTTAAAACAGGGTTTAAGACCATTGACTTTTTTTTTTAGCTCATGATCGAATTACTACTAGCTGTTGTCTTTTTGCCAAGAGCTGGGCAGCCTGAGTTTGACTGACCAGTTGAAACCACAACTCGCAACATGAAGTCGCAATTCAGATGAGTGAAAGGGACGCAAGCATACGAGTGTTTTTTTTTTTGCTTTGATTTTTTAATTTTTTAATTTTTCAAGTTTCTACAATGCTAGTTCGAAATTGTTCAAATCAAACAGCTAGATTGGCCAGCAAAATACGCCAAAAACTTCCGCATGTAAATCTACAAAATATTTCCTTGTATTGAGCTATCCAAAATATAAACAGGCTGAATGACCGGAAAGCTTATACTGAACTGATGATTTATTTTGAAAGGTGAACTTGAATTTGTACGCAGGCGTCAATTCAATTGATCTGTTAATTTTTTGTCATAACAGGAGGGAAAAAATGTTACGTGGGTGGATGAACAAATAATTTAATTTGGAGCACTTTCTGCTTGTTAACAACCTTTAGACAAGCAAATCGGTAGAGAAAATTCAATACCATCTCAAACTACGTATCATTGTAAATATTTCGTATTTTAAATTAGGCACAAGGTTGATCCGGTTTTAGTATTAGACTTGAGCCCCGCTTTTGCCCTAGGAAAGTACTATTGTAATTATCAGTCACAATATTATTGTTAGTATTTTTATTATGTCGCCGTTCTTTTGTTGTCAGTAAGTGTACATGACAAAAAGATCTCTTATTCAGTCAAAATACAGTCAACTCCCATTTTTTTGGACACTTTTTGGGACCTTTAGTCGTGTTCTTAGGGCGCTTTCTGAACGTGAGAACACTAAGACCGGCTGAGTCGGTCAGTTCCAAATGTGAAATAAGTTTTTTTTTTTAAACTGTTTTCGCTGAACACACCCTCAAACCCAAGCCTATTACTTAGGAACTGAATAATTAAGTTCTGATTAAAAGATAAATTCTCATCACGACCGGCTTGGCTGGCCGGCCAGTTCTAAACGTGAATGGAAAGCACACTTATACTGTAAGAGTTTTACCTCCTGACCAATGACCCAGCCGAAACGAGTTTTACAAAGTCATATTAATCGAAATCCGTGGTAGCGGGGTACAGAAAATAGGCTTTTGAGAAAATGTCCATTCGAGGGTTCATATGTATTTGAATTCTTGGGTTGCACGTGACGTCACCAAAAATCAAACTAAGAAACTACCAATTCTTCTGAGTTTCTACTTTCACGAGGTATTACAGTACCTAAACACCTTTACATAAACAAATTTTTGGTTCGAAAGGGTTGTTCGTTTTGGAGAAAGGACGCTTGAATTTCCAGGCTTCTGCGTGACGCAGCATTCAGCTGGCGGCCGGGAAAGCTCTTATGTGGGTTAAAAACATTACCGATTTTGGGAGATTTTGCAATTTAAACATTCCTTGTCTCAGAATAAATATTACTGTAATCTTTATGATTTCCTCAAGCGAACAATTCACGCATTAGTAGGAAAACTCGAAAACAGATGTTTCTGTTGGTATCCAGCGGCCATATTGGTGTTCCTACATGGCGTTTCCGTACAAAGCTTTATAAATATAGGTAAACCGTTTTTCCCAATATCTCGCATTTGAAATATTTCACAGACCTGATTCTTGGCAAGGGTTTTTGTATATTTATCTTTTTTTCATTTCCCAGATTCTAGTCCTTCTGTATTGAATAGTTTGCATCTTTATTTTTCATTGCGTGACAGTGCAAGTCGAGAATACAGCTATTGCGAGAAAGGTTGTCGGAAAAAATGTGCACGCGACAATCCCGAAAGGTAATATGGGATATAATCAATACACTATTCTTGACTGGGCAGTTGTCGAACCTACTTTTGTTGCTTTCCTTTAGCACTCGCAAGCATATGTCCATGGCCTCTCGTGCCATTATATCCTGACTTTCTTTGAAGAACAGTACTCAAAACCACCCACAATACCTTTCGGGATTGTCGCGTGCACTTTTTCCGACAACCTTTCTCGAAATAGCTGTATACGACTGGTAATGAGCAACAGGAGTTAAAAATCCAACCAAGAGAACCAAACAAACAGGCGCGAAATATTTGTAATTTTTAATAATTTTAGGTCTGAATTTTGGAGACAACTTCGTTCCCAGGGTTCACTCCTCCCCTCCCCTACAGATAGGAGAGAGAACCTGGGAACGAGATTGTGTTGGAAAATGCCATTCGGTCTTGGCTCCGCCGTAAAGAGAGTCAGATAACTTACATTTTGCCTTCAGGGTCTAAAAGCGACGTGTCTGTAAGGCTCGGTGTTCACTCTTACCGGGTAGCTTTTCGTGCTGCCACTGAAAGCTACCCGTTATACTTTGAACATAGCCTAAGTGTGTGTTAGCGCAGGGGCCCATGTTAGCGAGAGTCCTTATATCGAAATTTTTCTTCGCCGAGGGCAAAATATTGACTGAAAAATCGTTAAAATTCTTTGAAAACATGAAGGAAACCACAAATTAACTCATGATAAAAAGTATTTTTGACCAGAAATTATTGAAAAAAAAGCACATGACAATAAATGAAAAGAATATCTCCACCAGCTACATTCCTTCACGATCGCGAAACCACTCACCACAATATATCGGAGCCTGTTCATCCGACAAAACATAAACCACAAGGAATTACGACGAGCTTCAAATGCAGGCCTATATATGGACATACTCACTGATTACGCGCTACGGGTAATCCAGTTGGCTAAAATAAGGCGGAGGAGAAGAGCGAGAATTTAAGGAAATGCAGCGGGGCGGCTTACTTTTCTATTTTGTATGTTTGTGAGTTTTTCTTTTGTTTATTATTTTGTTTGTTTGTTTCTGTATTTTTGTTTTTTTCTGCCACACTGTCAAACAAGCACGCTTTTCTGTTGAGACATAGGTCACTATCCTCTTGCCATGGTCATCTTCAAGTATCCGTGAACGATTTTTCTTCTCTTCAGGATACTTAGGTGATTTGTTTCAGACAACATTTGCCACGTAAATTTGGAAATACCTGCAACTTAATCACGTTTGAACCTTGCAGAATCAATAACTGGAGTAGAATATTCTTAGCATTCCCGCCCCAGTCATGTAGATGACTAATTGTTCGTCGTCTTCCTTAAACGTCGGTCTGCTCATGAAAACCCTTGCAATATTTCGTCAAAAATCCATGCAAAGAGGACAAAAGAAATCACTACCGTGATCGTATCTCAATTAACATAATTCTTTTATTGTACTTTTGTCGTTAAATTCTTTGAGAATTATCAAGTATAGTGTCTATTCATCCATACGTCTAATGCTGGTTTGAATAAACTCTTTTGTTCATTTCACGAATTGGTGTCTGGAAATCGAAGTTTTCCCTTCCGTGGAAGATGATTGTGTCAGACCATTTCTATCTTCATTCATTTCCGCATTCAAATATTGGATTTGCTAGTGCCACGTTACTTAACATCTGCTCCACCATTACTAAGGACTATTTTATTTTATTTGTTAATGATGAACAGCTATGACAAGCGGCAATGGAAAATCGGGCATTTCCATGTAGACCTTATACACCCGTTATTTCATGAAAGAAGCTTCCTTTTTAACAGCTAGGCTGCAAAGATGTCGAATGTACCCACCTGGCACACCAGGTTTCGTATTTTGTGAAGTCAATAGAAGCGCTATATGTTTACAAAATTAAACAAGCAGAACCCCACAGGGGAATATTCACTTAACAATCTCGTCTGGCGTTAAGAGTGGCAAAGTGCAACCATTTACTCCATGCACAACTTTGACCCGAACGCACGTGCTGCGCAATATCGTGCTGTCAAATTTACATTTAAAAACGCATTTTTTGACGTCGTCTTGGTGACAATTATGTGTGTCCGGAAAAGCGACCAGTCAGTTTCATTCACACACAAGCCAGGCATAATGAACCTCTAAATAATGCTGCAAAGTACAACATGAAATTCGAGTAAAAGTTCAGTCATGAAAGAGTTGTTGGAAGCCTTTACGCTTTGATCATCGCCGAGTCGAGTCGTTGGTCTGTCGGGGCGAACGCTTATTCGGCGTAAGACGGTAAGTGTTACATCAACGGATATTTATGATCCATCTTACGCCATGGGCTGATTTTCAATTCTAAAATTAGTGATGTGAAATTGACTGAGCCATTTTATGAGTAAGGATTCATAAGCTTCGAGGGGAAATGTAAAGTAAGGCGCTGTGGCTATGTTTGAATAGAGATTCATGAGTTAGCAATTCCTAGAAGAATTTTTTCTTGACGTAGAATATTATTCATGTCTGACTTTTAAAAATTAAAAAAAGGGACAGAAAGTCATTTGCCAATGAGCAGCCTGTAATTGAGAGCACGTTACCTCCTTGCAATTTGAGCAATCAGTTTGGTTAAATCTACGAACAAATTGATATTATATAGCCAAAAGCCTCTTTTGTGTAATATGTAATCTTTTAGTCGCTTACCGTAGTCGATAAGAAATTGCAATTACTTTTTATTTATTTTTACTTGCCCGCGACTTTGCGGTTGTGTGAATCAGTGACCCAATGACTCGTCACAGAACACACCATAAATTTCTATCCTTGAAGTCGTCAGTTGAACTCAAGACTATACCTGAGATTTCTAGCGGTACGAAATAGCAGCTGCCTCTTTTCACTAAGACAAAAAAAATTGTTCTAAGAATGGCTCGGTGAAATTAATTCGATCTATTTTGCATCTCAAAACAAATAGCTCGTGATTCCTTAATAACAAGTGTAGAGTAATTGTTGTGGTTTCCAAAAAGAATTATTGCATGCTGTATGTTAAAACGGAATTAACGTTTCAGAGCGACATTGAGGACTTACGTTCGCAGTTTGTTTTCAAAAACATCACTCGCCGAAGGCACGCAAACGCGTAAAAATATCTCGTTTACCCAGTCTGGAAATTATTATCTTCGAGGTAAACTTTAATTTATCCTCCCATAAAATGTTACTGCCATTATAGATAACACCTTGACAATGGCGAGGTACTAATCTTTATTCTACAAAGGATTTAAAATGCAAAATGGACTTTATTGATTTTACGGATTATCTTCATTTTTCAAGATCTTTTTATTGATTACACGACTCCCATTTTTGGTTGATCTCTTCACTGGGTTTTGAATCTGAAAAAGGGGCACTTCCAAAGCCGCTAATTTACAGTGGAACCTCGATATAACGAAGGGTCAAGGGTGCTGGCAAAATTTGTTCGCTATAGCGAGGTTTCGTTATATCGGGGTTCTTGTCCATATATTTTGCTTTTGCTGGCGTAAAGAAAATTGTTCGTTACACTGAGGACTTCGTTATATAGTGGTTCGTTATAACTAGGCTCCACTGTACTTCTTTAAAAACGCCGTGTGCTAAATGTTTAAAATAAGCGCACTTAAATGAAGACCTCCAGTGCAAGATGGTACGCTGTTTGTTTGACACTTTTTAAAATCCAGTTTTATTACAGCGGATAAAGAAACAAGTTAAGACTGCGCTAAAGAAGTATTTAGCTGCAAGAAGCAACGAACGTAAATCATCTTTGCTTCTCGATTATTTAAGCCTCCCACAGTTTTTGGTGAATAATAAGCTCAATTATCAATATAAGTTTCTATTATACTGGAACAGGTGACCTCCAAGCTGTCCCTATAAACCACCGTCAACAGAAGACTTCCCCGTGCACCACCGTTTGGAATACTATTGACTTCAAACTTCTTTCGGTTTTCTAACTAACGTCATTATGTCCAAATAAACTCGTTTTAAAAAATGCAACTCAAAAACCAGGTAATCTTATGTTTTTGTCTTTCTACCACGTGCATTTTATCTTAAAATCAATGAGCATGAGACAATTGAAACACATATGACGGTAACGTTTGAAAAGTCATGCATTAAAGCGGAAAAATGGCAGTTTCAAAGCTAGTCTTTTAAACGAACATTATTTTATTATTAATTTATTTGTCATTTCGGGCCAGAGCGCAAGTTATCTGGGAACATTTTAGCGGTTTATGCGTTCGTGGGAAAGCTGTACTCACTATGTAGCGTTACTCATAGTTAAGAGAACAGTCATTATAATTCTTATTAGCTAGCGGGTTTGTAATGTTTCCATATCGGGCACGGTTGATGTAAATATTCAGTACAAAAACAACAGCTGACAGAAATGCAGCGTGTGGTTAATGGCGAAACCGTCAGAAAATGTAGCTATTTACATACATGTTACACTTTGATTACTTCTAAGAGCACTCAAAAGAACAGCATATCACTACACTTCTCGTCTTACAACTAAAAAAGACAAACAAGGAATACTGCTCGAGATGCCATATGGAAACATGTGCGCCTGCTTATCAAGACTCCTTTAATCATTAACTTTAAAGTTTCTTATCTGAACGAAAACTGTAAAAACTAGACGTACCTTCAAAGAACTTTTAAAAATTCTAGTTGAGGATGTAACGATTAGAATCTGACGGACAACACCTTTGGTTACTTACTCTTATTTAAATGCAACGTTGTGCACTATGCACGTGTTAAGTTCACTGGCGAGAATTAGCATAACTGCTATCTTGATATGAGTTCTCACTGCGCAGTTTCACAATAAGCCCCTAAATATTAGGGTGATTGTTTACGAAATGCAAGACAAAGCGCCGGTATCCTGTCTACCAAAGGAAAGCAATTCTAAATGTGTTCACGGAAATGTAAAAGCAAACTTCGTTCTTTGGAGTGACCTCTGAGAAAAGCCCTTGTGATTTAATTCTTTGCAGAAGTCAAGCTTTTGGGGTTGAAAAGCTATGGAATTATACCTGCTTTAATTAGGTCAGCCCCTGTATACACTCCCTTATTTACCGTTTCTCTGTAGTATTTCTCACCATCTACATATTCATCTTCCAATAAATGAACTTTTTTTGGAAATATATAAATAAACTCCATACTTTAGTTTATTCTGTCATTGGTATTATATCTACCCCACTCCCCAGCCTTTTCCATGAGTATTTCTAATCCAAACCATTTGTGGTTATCACTGTATACAATATTCAAACTATCACACTACAATTTTAATTTACTTTGATAACCCTCGTTGTTTTAGTTTCTTTCGAACACATTTATTCGATCGGTCGCGTAAGGTTTTTATCAGGCACTTAATATTTAGAGGACACGCAATCTTTAAAAACCACGCGAAGGAAAAAGAAAAGATATGTCAGACACAATATATAGCATTCTTACCTAGAAACCGAAAGTTGTATTAAAAGCCTGAAGATTTAAGGGAAAAAATCTGAATAGTAACTTATTTCCCATGTAGAATTTCTCGAATGATGATCGCTTCCAAGTCGACCTGCTGCTTTGTTATCAAAGATAATGGCTCCACGGGTGCAATTGATTCGTTTTAGCCAATCACATGGCGTCATTAATGGTTGAACTTTTATGTTTTCAGGTGGCCCGATGGCAAGTGTGTAGTATCGGTCGGACTAGTCACTGGGCTGGCACTCTGCGCTCAGTGCCAAGCGTGACAACTAACTCAGCTAAGAGAGGCTAAGGAGGCCTTTCAAATATGGCCCTCACCACAAGTCTACCCTGTATTGATACACTGGCATTTCAACTCAGCCGACATGGTCTTGACGAAAACCGCAATGTAAAGCAAGGTTTTTACTACTCCTGGTCGGAACCTTTCGATTTAGACTTTGCCGGAAGAGTGCATAGTAATCCAAAACGAAGCCGAAGCTTACCCAGCGCCCTTGTTACGAAGAGAAGGGAGCCAACACCTTTGACTGCAAACCAGACTCGTTTGCTTGGATTGAAACGAGCGAAAGAAAACGACGAAAACATCGAATATGCGTGCAAGGCAGGAGTCGACATTCATTCAACCAGTCTTTATACATCGCCAGGGCACCTAACTTTATCAGTTAATAAATATGCAAATCAATCAAACAGGCATGGAGAATCTTCGGACCGCGTTACAGACTCGGCAGAGGCTTCTGACGATGAAGTAAGTGGATTTTTGATAAATACTCCAACCAATTCTGACAATTTATCACACCAAGTTACGAACGCGTCGCAAAAGTTAGTCCATGGCAAAATTCAAAACCCAGGATTCTCTACTCGCAAGCGCAATTTGGACGAACATGAGTACTCCAGTAACAAGAAGAGACGTCGGCCAAGGCTGAATTTCGAAAAGATGCAACTCTCAAGAAATGTCACCGTTCCGGTTCCCAAAAGCGATCCTTCAATTTTTGATAAGGTTTATTTCAGGCCGATAATCCAGTTGAACGTGAATGACTGAGGCAAATACTGATTCGACATGACACGGGCGTATACTACTGGTGTATTTGCGTGGGAAATACGGGCGACAGTGCAAAATGACAAGCACAGGATGGCAATTCATGAAGAGTATCACTAGCAAAATAGTCAAATACGAAATATTATTAACTATATGTTGTTTAAAACGGGGCGAATGTTTTTTTATTATTATTGAAACGTACTATGTATCTTATTTCATGTTGGAGATCCATCTGCTGGTTGACTGGTTCTCGTTGCTTCCACAGAGAAAAAAAAATTACAATTATAAGAAGTTCAAGTTAGGCACGACCAGCAGCAAGACAATTACTGCAGAGCGATGCGCGAAGTAACGGTTGGTTTTACAACTAAAAACAAACTTTCTTAATATATGGATAAAAAAATGATTTTCGTTAAATATGATTCCAAATCATTGAAAAGCCAAATACTAGGCTTTTAAAAAAATATTACTACGTCCTCCGATACCATGGGAAGAAATTGCTATTCCGCTCCTTACAGTCCTCGATTTATACGACAAGGAATGAATCAATCAATTGATATCTTGTGCCAACGAGAATAGCAATAAAGAAGATTTATTCAACTATATGAGCTATTTTTTTGTATTGTGAATATTATTGTATGAATTGCGGTTTGGGGGTGAAAACATTGCGTTTTGTGCGGAAAATTAGCCAAAAAATGGATTACCAGAAGTCGAAAACATTACCCTTCAATTAAGACAGCTGAGGACTCAGTTTAACTTGTAGGCTCTGTATTATTTGCTACTTTAAATATTAGTCCTTAAAGCAAGAACATTTTCTAGATAGCGCTGTTGTTTTTTAGAGCGCTTTTCTTTTGACACATAACGAATTCAAACTCATTTTGCATTTATCAGTTATAATGAGCCACCATACATTACTTGTATAAAAGACATTAGGGAGTTTTTCTATGAATTGGTTAATTCCGGTCGAGCAGAAATCGCTAAATGCGGGAAAAAATTGAATATGAAAATTTTAATTTTCACTTCTGATTAACTACACGAAAACACTTCAAGCCATGAAAGGAGCTGTTTCATTCAAAATTTCTATTGATAAAGGTCGACAAGCTCTTGACACATTTTTGGCTTCAACGAAATAGTAGAGGCAGGTGGCTACTTTTTAGGTGAATGAAAGTAGTCACGTGAACAACCACTGAATGGAAAGGCCCGCGGCATGTTTATTTACGGTCACTTTAGGATAGTTTTACGCGCCAATCATGTCGGCTCGTCAATTATGAGAATTTTATTAGCTTGGTGGGAGGTAAATTTTTTTGGATTTGTGTGGAAATTTTCTTGTATTTTGAAACTGAATGTTAATCCTTATTGACACAAGATGGATAAATCAGCAAAATGAGAACATTTCTGAGGTTTTCTTATTTTGCCTGATGCCAGACAATGCCATCCCTAACCAAGGAAAAACCTTTTATTTTCTTTTTTTTTAAGCAAACATATTTCAGGCACTGAATAAAATTAGTATAAAAAGCCGTGAATTATCTTAAGTTTCTCGTTAAACCTTAATTGATTGTTGGTTAGGTACTTTGAAACAGTGGCAAAATACACTCGAAACAGTCGCGAAACGCTTGGAAATCTAAGATCTCATTTTTACTAAAATACTTTGTCTGGTTTTTCATGTTAACACAAAAGTTAAATGAGGTACACTGATAGGAAATAGAGTGAAGTAAGGCTTGAGTTGTTTTTGATTATATTTCTTAAATCAGGGTGTGGTCTCTAGCCACCCATGGGAAACAAAGACAATGGCTCATCAACCTTAAACAGGCACCTGTCGGGCATAACCGAAAATACCAGCTTTCATTTAAAGCTCTGAACAAGTTGTTTACTAAGTGCGAAAAGTTTTAGCCGGCCGGTCAAGCTGCGCTGTCTCATTTTTTTCTCTCTTTTCTTCTTCCTTTTTCTTTTCGTTTCTTTTTGACATCTTGTACATAGTCTCCAATGAATGAAGGGGTCGAAAATGCCTCAGTTTGTAGTTGTAGACCTCTTGGTACAAACCATTGTGAGGTCAGCGTTTCACAATTAAAAAGAATTTCCCTTCAAACTTGGGAAAAGATTTCAGTTTTCATGAATTATTTCATTTACGTTTAAATCAACATCTTAACGGATGGCAGGCTTGAAATTCTTCGCGCCCTTCAATTCCGTAAACATTTTTCAGAAACATGCTTACCTTGAACAATTTTGTTTCCACTCTCACGCGGTAGCGTGCATAGCCGTATAAACGTTATAAATCATCCATTTTAGTTTATATGATTCCTGAAACTGCAGGAGTAAAACCCGAGACAAATCTGAAACTGTGTCGCGGTTTTAAATTAAGTTCTTAATTTGGAACCCATACATGAAATCCTCGACGGTTTTAATTGTCTAAAACAGTCAAGCTTAGATTTGTTCAATTTGTCGAATTTCTTGTTTGCTTAACTCTGCAATCAGGTAAATGCCACGATGGGATGAAAACAATAAACCAATTTGTAAGCTACCCAAAACACAAAATACTTTATGTTAAAATTTGGTGATTATCTTCCTTTCTCCTTTTGCTTTGCCGGGTTTAAATGCTATTCCCCCTTTTTGGCTCCATGGGGTTTCTTCCACCGTCTGAAAATTCAACTTATTTTTTAAACAAGCGGTTGCATTTGAATCTGAACATCAGTTCATTGAATAAAAAAAGTACTGGAAAGATGACAAATGACAACCTCTACATCTGGCCCCGGTTGTTCAAACGTTGGATAGTGCTATCCAGTGGCCGGATAAATATCTATCCAGTGGATAGTGCAATTGGTTTTCCTAATACTTATGCGCTGGTTAGTGATTTATCCGATGGATAGCGCTATCCAACGTTTGAACAACCGGGGGCTGTCCAATAGAAAACAAAGTATTAGCCAATTGCAGGTACAAGTAAAAGGCACGCTACTTGTCAAATCTACAAAGTTCGTCATTTCATAAATCAGGACAGGCTGGTGTCGTATGTGAGATAAGTAAGCAGCGACGTTTTTGAGCGACGCACGTCCACCGAAATTGAGCCTTCTTCTCTTTTAATATGCATTGACGCTACCAAATTTGTATTGTTAAATGTCTTTACGCTTACAGAGACGATTGGCCCAAGAATTTGTTCAAAATCACGGACCAAGAGTAGTAATAAAGTCCACTGCCGGTTGACGTGCGTCGCTCAAAAACGTCGTTGCTTAAACTAATGCGGAGCATTTTGCTTAAAAGTAAATCAGTATGAATTACTCAGATGAATTCTTTTCAACTTAGTTTGTTCTACGTGGCTTATCGACAATATTCAGTAGTCAGTATTATGAGTGGACACATCAGTTGGCCGAAACCCTCGTTGTATTCAACACGTGTATAATTGAAATACTGGCCTATCTATTGAGGATACTCTGGGCTGGTTATTCAAATCAAGAAGGCGCTTAACACCGTCATCGTTGCTGTGGTTCGAAGCTGTTGTCAGTTTTTTTCCCAAACCCGATACCTAAACATTGTCTTCTACTGACAAAATCAAAATTTTCAACAACCCAGGCTAAAAACCCATATCTTTGCTTACTTGTAAGCCGTCTGTAAACAACTTTTGGGTTCCACTCAATTTTTATTTAGAAATTAAAATCGCTGTAAAAGAAAACTAGAGGCCTTGCTTTAAGACAGTGTTCAAGTAACTGTTAACCTTACGTATGCTCTCCGTTGTGCCAAGTGATAAAAATCAAGTTAACTTATTTGAAGTCACGTCAATTAAACTGTCTACCATTAGACAAGTTTAAGCTTTTCAGTGTGAATGTGGCATAGTTAGACTCAGTCTCTGTGTATAGGAATTTGATCAGATGCGACTATCGTTTTTTAATTGTGGCTTATTTTCGTACTAAAACCTTTTTATAATTAAAGATTACTTTTCTACAAAACTCAAACGAGACTAAACTTTAATTAACCGGGGCTCAACTTTGATGCAGCTCCTGAAAGCGAGTCAGTGACGCCCGAATCTTTTCCTGTACTCTGCTGTAAAAACCTGCTCGTTCGACTTGAATCCCGAGGCGAGGCCGTCTATAAACCGAATAAACAAACCAGCTTCGAAAATCAGAAGAATCTTGATAGCTGTTGTATTTCACTTTGTGGCGGCAATGGAAGAATGATTAAAGTAAACAATAAAAATTTGAAACGTTTACTGAAAGATTTTCCCTGTAGTCCGCCGTAAGAGCCTGCATGAACTGTCATAAACGCAGCCATCGATGAATCCCTTTACGACACTTTCCTCGACGAAAAACCAAATAAACAAAACGATAATTTTAAAACTTGACTGAAATGTAAAGAAGACTTCAGTTGTCTAGTCGGAATGCTGCATAAGTTTTCACGCATGAATTCACCTGTCAAAATCTTGACCATGCAAGGTGGGTGGAGGGGAGAATACTAGGGTGTTCCTGGAGTGTGAACAAAAGCGTGACAAAGCAAAAGTAAAGCCTTAGAAATCTATTTCTGAAAGTTTTGTCGTAAGTCGAACACAAGAAACTTCAATTTAGATTTTTACTCGATCAACTCAGTTGGTTGTCTCTAAATGGTTATTCAGTTGCTCCAAAACGAAACGCAACGTCAATGTCTGCGAACTTCCTTCCCTACCCTACTGAGTTTTCTCAAACTGGCAACTTAAGCGTTGTAGAAAAATCGTCTCACTTTTGAACTCAATTCATTGTCAAAATTCGCGCCAAGAAAAACGCGGGTTGCCCAATTTTATTTCGCGCCTAAAAATTGCCGGTCATTCCAGCCCAAGCCCCGGCCCCAGCCCCACCACTACCCCAATCCCTCGTCCAAAGTCCGTAGGGGCGTAGCGGCGTATGGTCACGTGATTACCAAAATTTCTTGGATGGATAGATTACCAAATTTTGTTAAGTGTGGGGCTCCGTTTGCGCGCGCTTCGCGCTCGTGTGGAACGATTTTTTCAAATTTGACAAAAATGGAGCTCTGCTACTATTGTTTTGTCTCCGTGATAACAGACCTATTTAGCTTGTATGTTTTGTTTAATGTAGATCATGTGATACACTCTAGAGAGTTCTTTCATTTAAATTTCGTACTATTCCCGTGCATATGTACGCATAATTTATGAAAAGACAATGGGGAAATTGGGAAAAACATTGGGAAAACAAAGCATACTGCAGGTCACTTATTTAGCTCCTTTTTTTTTCTGTACAGCCTGCAGCAAGACAAAAGTTCATTCTTGGAAAGGGAACTGAGACACTATTGTTGTATACTCTAGAGAAATATTACAAATACACAGCACTTCAGAGAAAGTTCTGAATGCTGCATGCTGCGTTGTCAAAATAATAATTAATTAAAGGGTCCAGTTAGGGTGACATTTTTGTGATAAATTTTTCTAGAGTTGTCTTATCCTTCAACTCATCGTACATGATCATGCCATTTACCTTTGCATCATTTGAAGTCGTTGGTACTTGTACAGCGACGTAACATTACGCAAGATCATAATATTGTTGTACACTCAGAAGGCCCTCAGAACTCAACATAGAATTGGAACCACAGGTAACCCAGGCTCTGTGATAGTACCACAGTACGGTTCCAATAAAATTACAGTGTTTGTATGGGGTAAAAATACGATCCTAAAATTTCTAGGAAATACTAAATAAAGATCAATGAAACTTGCTTTTCAGTTACTTGTTGTTGTCCTTATTGCTCCAACGAAGTTTCGTGATAATTTGCAGTAAATTGTTCAAATTCACTCTATATACAATAATAATATACAAGGTAGGAAACACGAGATGGCACTTTCGCCGACATGCTCTCATTCAACACAACTTTTTCCACGATCCTGGCATGTTTATTTTCCGTTGGAGTTCGAATTTCGTGGAAAAAGTTGTGTTGAATGAGAGCATGTCGGCGAAAATGGCATCTCGTGTTTCCTACCTTGTATATTATTATTGTATATAGAGTGAATTTGAACAAATTACTGCAAATTATCACGAAACTTCGTTGGAGCAATAAGGACAACAACAATTAACTGCAGAGTAAGTTTCATTGATCTATATTTAGTATTTCCTAGAAATTTTAGGATCGTATTTTTACCCCATACAAACACTGTAATTTTACTGGAACCGTACTGTGGTACTATCACAGAGCCTGGGTTACCTGTGTTAAAACCAGGCGTGGAGGGGGAAATCGTTGGGTTATCCATATTTTGAAAAAAAAAAACATATATTTTCTAATAATTCCAAAAAACTGTAGAGTTAACCAATATATATGCAACTTACATACACAGAATTTGCGCAAGTTATTTATCACAAATTTATAACAAAAGTTGAACGAGTAGGTATCAAAACGACATTCTTTGTTTGCCTCAAATCAATTGCTGTCAACAAGTATTACGTGTAAGTAGAGTTATTAGGATTTGAATAGGGCACAAACAGGCTTTCAATTTTACTTGGCAATTTTCAAAAGACTTGTAAGTCTGGTTCAACGATGGCTTACCAGGCTTGCGAGGCTTTTAACCACACTTTTGGTGCAAGGGAAGGTTATGAGCTATTACACGTTAGTGTCCAAAATTAAGTTTTCCACGACGAAACTTTGTGGCAAAGGTTCAGCGACATAGTTTATTTGGGACTAGACAATTTTAGCAAACATCAAGGATTGTACTGAAATAACTATTTGAGACAGTAAACTACAACATGAGAAAAATAGCGAAAACCCGAAAAACGGGACAAGGCTGGTCACACGTTAGGAAGATCAAAACTGATGGCATTAAGGTGGCTTGAGAAACTGCGGCGCACCCACCTTTTTCAACTTCATAAAAATTTATTTGAAAGTGTAAATACATAAAATGTGACATTCTGTCATGCAATAGGCCAAGTATTGAAAATACAGTGATCTGGACTCTTAAAATGTTTGAGATGGCCAATTCGTGCGGCTGGCCTTAGGTTTGAGCTAATGGGTCATTTTGTCTATTACTTCCAAAAGTGTGATGTCGGCTTCTACGACGACTGTAAATACAAAATTGCAGCAGGTCTTTCCAGAGCAGGTGAAATAATAGCTATTGTCGTTCTCAAAACATTTACACATCTTTAAACCACCGGACTAACTGTCATTTTAGTCCTCCCTTTGGTCACACAAAGTGACAGGTGGTGGGTCATGTATATTTGCTTGACAGAGAAATCTTCAAAAAGTCGCATCAAGCTGACAGGCCATAGATCTGATCACGAAAATCTGTTTTTGGTTGCCTTCACATTGCTTGTTATTAGATATCTCATGCTCTTGGTTAACATCCTTTCGCTGGTACAGACGAACAGTTCGGCTTCTGCAAGCTCACTTCGCTGGACGATGAAGCGAAGGCGTGCCGGGAGCGAGCTGGTTACTGCGTTAACGTTTACTTTAACGGAAAAAAAGGGGAGCATACAATAAATACACTAACAACAGACACCTTTAGATTCTATGACGGAGACGAGATTTTCTCAACACTAAACAGAGCGCCAGCGTGAACCAGCGTCATATTGGCGGGAAAAATTGATAGCCATCGTCATTCAACTGCATGTTTTAGTGAAAACGTCCTAGTGGCGGAAACGAGTTATCAGATGTTAGAAGTTTTATTATTTTGTGATCGGGAGAGGGCTAAAGCTTCTTCGCTTAAAATAATCGTGCACTGACTTTTCTGGCGAAAAACTTACAATGAAACTTCCCCCGTGTCTAATTTTTTGAGATATACGCGATAAAAGCTGAAGCTAAATCCTAAGTCCTCGTCCTCGAATGTATAAGTCTCCAATATCTTCGTTTCAACAGGCAGCGCGGCCAACCCATTCGAAACTAAAGTCCAACAAGTCTGTGGCACTGCATGTCAGCACTTATCATAAAATTGCTAACAAGTTTCCAACGTAAATACTTACAGTTTTTCAAGCATGCCGTTCAAAGTTCAGGTAGATAATCTCCAAATCGATCTAAGAATATGGCAAAATGTTCGATATACGACTAAAAGCCATCTATTTTTCTTTTAAAAGAAACACTGAGACAATAAATGAGGAGTCTAGTAACAGGTCTTTCCGCCGCGCAATTAGAAAAATACTTACTATTCTCCTCAGGTCATTTCCGTATCAGTAAACCACCCAACCGAGATTTTTATTTAAGCTGCCCGTCTTTAGGCTTTCACAAAACTCAAGGCACGATGGCTAATATGTAAAATTAAGCAGTACAAATATTGAAATCACTGTCATAAGAGCGCTGTAAAACATTACTCCAATTAATGGTCTTATCGGTAAACCTGATCCCCCACGGTGTCGTTTTATTGTTCAATTATATTGTTGACGAGGTAGTTCAATATAGCCCGAGGTTCCGTGGCTGCAGCTGCCGTTAAACGGGCTGTCAATATTTTTAACCTTCAAGTGGGACGAGGAAAGGAATAGACCTTGTCACGGTTTTCGACGCCATCTAGACGAGTAGACAAAGGCGTGAGAAATTACAGTGTTTGTATGAGAATCTAATGTCGAATAATTTCCGTAGAATGGCTGTTCTGAAAAGATATGAATTGTAAACTAAGCTTCATTTCTAAGGAGTCCACTGAAAACAAAACTGAGGGCGTTACATGCGCTAGAAGACCTAGAACCATTTTTTAAAATTTTCTATACATTTTTCAAACTACAGACAAATATATGGAAAATCTAAAGCAAGCCTCTACAGCAATTTAAGCACAGGTACGCCGCAGAAATTTTTTTATAGTACAATCCTTTGTTTTGTAGCTTTAGTTTACAAGTCCTACTTTTTTCAGAACAGCCGTTTTACGAGAATTATTCGACATTAGATTCTCATGCAAACACTGCGATTTCTCACACGTTTGCCTACTCGTCAAGATGGCGTGGTTAACCGTTCTCTGGTGTTTGGCAATACTTTGGTGATGTTATAACCACGCAAATGACGATTTTTGCAAGGCAAGACGTCAGTTACATGTATTTAATGTTAAAATACATGTTACGTCTAATGATATGAATTTGCCTTAAGAGAGAGAGAGCCACTATCGAAGATGAGTAAACAAAACTTTAGAGCTGTCATCTGTGAAATCAAAGAGCGTTATCATTTGGGAAAAATGCTTAATTTTTTAAGCGTGGATTTTACATACATGTTAATCGCCAAATTGAGAGGTAAGTTTGAAGGTAAGATTTCTGTTGTTTAATAAAGTCTTCGAACAGCTTTTCACTATACAAATAAACATTTCTCTTTCAAAAAAAGCTCGAATCAAAGTAAGGTGCTGCCTAATTTTAATTAGCACAAAAAGAACATATACTGAAGACCGACAGCTAGTTTATTGTCATTCATATACGGGAAAATTCACCTCCAACCAATACATAGATAAATCCTGGCAGACTGACTTAATAATCACAATCCGGTTTACTATTGTTCTGCCAACAGGTGCACTGAACAAGTTACCATCTCATAAAAAGTTGTTACACACATGGTAAGTAACTAAACAAAATACTTTTACATAATACTTTTAAAAATGTTTAGTCAGTGACATACTTATTTTTGAAAAGATCGATGTACTCAAACACCAAGAGACTAGCGAACATATACACTAAAAACACGGCCAAACTAGGAGTCAATCCAGAGCCACAAATTAAAGACAATAAACGTTAATGAAATCAAAATAGTGATCTAATGAAGCAAAAGCGAAACAAAATAATAACTAGTCTGGCAGCAGGTCCTCCCTGCCAACAGACATTTTTAATCTGATTATGTTTAAGTCAACATTTGCATAACTTTAAAACCACCAAACCAATCTTATTTTGGTTTCACGTTTGGTTAAAAATATTGACTATCAGAAGGTGACAATAAAATACAAGGTGCAAATAGCTCAACCGCAGATCCACTCTGTTGATAAAACGGGCGAAGGGTTTAGTTAAGGTGATGTTACACGCGATGATTCGCAACGACGATTTTTTAAGGCAACACACCGTTGCAACATTGTTGCGACATTGTTTCGATTAGTTACAACATTGTTCCAACATTGCATCGCAGTGTTGCCCTAAAAGTCGTTGTTGCGAATCGTCTCCTGTAACACGCATTTTAGGCAGACGAACACCACCCTGCGAGCAAAGCCTCCTTTTGTCTTTTTGAGTGAGGAAGAGAAGAGAAGGCTCTGCCTTAATCACGTCAAACCTGACGTAATTTCGAACTTCTGGACTACCCAATCTTGTTTTCTCCCATCCATCAATCTGGTTTTTCAAATGCCAGCATCCATTTGTGGATAAACTGATGTTTATAACTAAGCCCACTATGTCCAAAGCTTAATCATATTCTGTAATTTTCAACCTATCGGCCATCGCCTTGAGAATTTTGCATTGCGTTTCTAAAGTGGCTTGTAGTTTAAGAATGGCTTGCTCTTGCTTTTCTTGTCTCAGGTGCTCACGAGTGTAAAAGTCGTCTTCTGAGACCCCTTCTCCATTTCTGTTATAACGAAGCTTGTCCATAAATTCTCCATCTGTGGGATCATTGCCACCAAAAATAAACCTTTCGGATAAAAGAAAGCATCATGAAAGTCACTTTGTTAATACATTACAGAGCCCGATATTCTAAAGTAGTAGGGCTCCAGTCAGTGCCTCTTCGACCTCTTTCCAGCACGCTACTTAAGGGAAGGTTAGAAAGTGTTGCGCCGACCCTACCTATTAAGACGTTAGAGTGATTTTTACTCAACCCATGAAACACTATCTAACAATTAGTGCCAAATATAATGTTTAGCAAACATTATAAAAAAACTCATTAATAATTCATAAGGGCCATTGACCTATCAAATGTTCGATAATACATCACGTGCAGTGGCATTATATCTGATAAAACGTCCTCTTATTAGTATGCAGTATTTTATTAGATATAATGTCACTGCACGTGACTTATGAATATCAACTTCAGGACAGCAACTGACACAACAAATGGTTGGTGAATATTTAATGTTCTTTCAAAGTAACACACGCAGTGAATTTACTATTGCACAAAATTAAACTTTGTTCTTTCACCAATTTATATTACTCAGCCAAAAGTTCAGTGACTCAGCGGTAATATTGGCTATAGCAGTGTCCAAGTGTTGCACTCAAGACTTCGAGTATTGGATTTTTGTTTACCTACCATTCGGCAATTCCAGAACAATATTTTCGAATACTACTTTTTCACTGCACTTGTTCCTCTCTTCCTCGGCATGTTTAGGCTTCCGAAAAGCTCTGAAACAAGACGCCATGTCCTCTTCGGTTAGTGTCGTTCGTAGACTGGAAATTAATTTCTAAACACGTGTGAGATTTGATTTTTTGCAAGATAATTTCATACGTAATATTTTGTTTTTCGAATCCTAATTTCCAACGTTCAAAAAAAAGTCATGGTTATCAACTCCATTGAGACACGCTTTTCCAGGAATGTCTCTGCCGCTCGTTTATTAAAGAAAACAATGATAAATCAGAGTGTGGTGCGTAGTGGTCTACTGTCCATTTCACGAATGAGTAAAATCACTCTCACTAAGCAAACTGGCTATCAGATGCTTTTATTTCTCTGATTCTTTTCCTTTAATACTCGCTTTGAGATTCTGTTTTTTCAGATCTTTCACACCACCTCCCTCCTTAAAAACTGTAGCTCCCAAATGAATTCATCTACTCCTGTTACTCCTTGTCCGGCTATCATAATCAGTTCCTGGTTCTTTGCATTAATTCTCGTCACCTTTGTCTTTTCCATGTTGATTGTTGATCCCACACGAGTGGCTTCAGCATCCATTCTTGCTGTTTTATCCTGAATCAGCTGTTTGGTAGAGGATCTTAGTACTACATCATCTGCATAGTCTAGGTCGTCTAGGTTAGATGTGAATTTCCACTTGACTTAAGACCAACCAACGGCCCTTCTCATTACCCCATCCATAACAATCAAGAACAAAAAAACCTGACATGTTACATCCTTGTTTCACGCCGGTTTTAATGTCAAACCATCTCGTATATTTCTCTTTGGTCTTCTACAGAACACTTGAAGTGTTCATAGAATATTTTTACCATTCTAATGATCTTTTCTGGGATTCTGTATTTGTTCATGTTCGCCCACATGCTTTCGCGGTGGTTATAGTCGAACGCCTTTTCAATATCTATGAAGTTCAGATAGAGTGTTGCTTGCCACTCGTTAACCTGTTCAATCACGTCCCGCAGTATAGATACCTGTTCGTTCGTCCCCCCTGCCTTTTCTATATCCTGCCTGTTCTTTCCTTAACATAACGTCGACTCCACTTATTATCCTATAATTATAATAATATATAATAATAAACCTGCATAGTACCTTTCGCAAAACAGAGAGTACTGTTTTGCCTCTCCAATTATTGCAGTGTTTGGTATTTCCTTTCTTTGCTAGTTTGGTGATTAGCCCTCGCCTCCAACCCTTTAGGCTCTTCTCTTTCTGCCATATTTTGATGTATTCATTAGTTGATGTAGTTTCTTCGCTGAAAACGCCATGTCTGCTTTCAGTAACTCTGCTGTTATGGAGTCAATTACTGGTGCTTTCCCATTCTGTAATCCTTTTACCGCTCTCACTGACTTCGCCTAGTGTTATGGTTCGTTTACTGTTATCTCCTCTACTGCGTCGTGGACGTCATCCTTCTGATCGTTAGTTATTGGGTTTGCTGGTGCTTCCCTATTAAACACCTTCTTAAAGTGTTCAGTCCATCTTGCCTTTACTACACTTTTACTATTGATGAGGTTTCCATTCTTGTCTAGAACCCTAGTGCTCTGGTTGGATTTTTCATTGCACAGCATCTTTCTGAGCCCGTAGAGTGTCTTTATGTGTTGGCTCTTTGCAGCTTCTTCTGCTTCATCTGCAATTGTCACCACCCATTCCCTTTTATCTGCGCATACTTTTATACTCCTCTTAACTTCCCTGTCCTTTTCTGTGTACTTCGGCCTAAGTTGTCTCTTGACTCTATCTGATCGTGTGCTGTGAATCTTTTTATTGATTTCTTCCCTTTGGTCTACAAGGTTTCATGATTCTTTGCGGATCCATGGTTTCTTCCTCTTTCGTGGACTTCCTAGAACCCTTTCTACAACCTCGGTACATGCCTTCTCCATCACTTGGAAGCCACGCTCTATTTCTTCATCTTCCTCTACTAATAGCCCTTCATCCTCAAGCTACTTGGTATCTGTTCCTCAGGGCTATGGTAAATGTCTTCAAGATGTTTTCATTTTTCAGCTTGGTCGTATCGTACTTAACTCTAATTCCTTTCTGTTCTTTGTTTGGTTCCACAACCCCAATTTGACTGTTGTGCATACAAGATAATGGTCATTTCCTATGTCTGCAGACTTGTATACCCTAGTGTGTTTCACTGAATTCCTAAATCTTTTACTTATTAGTACGTAATCTATCTGATTCCTGTTATCCCATCTGGAGATACCCATGTCGCCATGCTTAAGTTCTCATGACGGAAGAGCTTTCCTGTGATACCTAGCTCATTCATATCGTACAGTTCGCACAACCTTTCTCCTTTATCATTTCGCTGTCCCAGCCCATGCTCGCCATCACTTTATCATAATCCCAGTTTTCTTCTCCTACTATAGCGTTCACATCTCCAGTGACTATCAGCACATCACGTTGTTTCCTGTTGTCTTTTACATCTTGCGATCTCACGTAGAATTCCTCTTTCACTTACTCGTCCGCCTATTAGGTTGGTGCATAGATGTGCACAATCGTTAGTTTGATGCCTGAATGATTCTTTCAATGATTGAAGTCCACTCCATCAGGGCTCTTGCTGCACTTCTTTACATCAGTATAACTACTCCTTCTCTATGATTTTCGTCATCTATTCCAAAGTAAAAGATGGTTTCTCCTTCTGTCAGTTGCATTTTTCCTTGCCATGCCCAGTGTGTTGCGCTAATACCCATGATGTCTATGTTTCTACCGGTGATTTATTTCGCTACCTGCGCAATGTTACCACTTTTGTACAGTGTACGTACATTGCAGTTTCCGATCTCCATGATGTTTTTGGGGTGTACCAGTGGCCTACACAGCTCGGTGGGCTTTGGCTCCCGTGCATCATAGAGTCACTCCTATTGTGAGAACCAGCCACAGTGTTCTCTCGATAAAGTGAATTTTCTTTGCTTCTGGGCATGGTTTCTGCAATAACAGGGATTTACCGGAGAGGGTTACAAGCCCTCAGCCCAACCCCGAACCTGAAGGACCAGGGGACCACACTTAGTCCGGTCTCTATCCTAGTTCGACCTGTTCGGCGTGGGTGACCCTACCAGGAGTCAAAGACTCCAGCCGACATAGCTCTGTGGGCTAATGAGTCACGCAAACCACTCCACCACGGTAAAGTGGTGGTTTTCTTTGAATTCATATTCTTTTGTTTACTTGTAACTATTTGGCACTACTTTTTAGGCCCTGTTTTCACGGTTAGAGCAAAATTACTCCAAGAGAACTTCCGTTGTCCCCCAATTTTACATATATACCTTTATATATTTACTTCTTCTTCTTTTTTTTTAAGTTCAAAGGCTCTCTGTCTTAGCTGACAGAGATTAAAAAAAATTTGGTATGAAATACTGGCTCTTTTTGTAACTTAAGACTTACAATTTCAGGTTATATTAGCTAGTGTCTAACTGTTTGTTTGGATCAACCAGGGTACTTAAAAAACAAAAAAAACTACCTTCGTCGCTTAGCGTTCTTACCTTTTAATCATTGTATTGCGGTTTGGCTTTATTTCCCAAATACTCTTTCGTGCGCGTTGGAGAATGCACCTTGGGTAGTATTTAACAAGACTGTGGACAAGTAACGTTTGATCTATTAAGGCTCGTAAACGTGCAGTCCTCTGGATTGCTTCGATGTCTCCTACCGCAAGACCAACCTATGAAGTATCGTCAGTGATAAACTAAATTATGATAATTGTATGTCGATGCATGATGGCTATGACTGTATTTCTATCTCAAACATGTTAAGGCTGATTATTGAATTATGTCACTACAAAATAAGCATTACTAAACCACCTTCTAACACAATTAATTCTTAGGGGAGACATCTTGATAGATGCAGAGACATTGTATTTTATTTATTTATTTACTTACTTATTTTAGGAGGGGGTGGGTTTATGACGAGATTGGTGAGATTGGGGAATTAATGCGGGGCTTATTAGAGGATGGGGTTTAATTATATATCACAGAGGAGAAAGGATATTTAAGCATTTCATGATCCTATTGCTAACAAGAGTGTATACATACCAAAAGGTTAACTAGTACAACAGAGACTGTCAGCACAAACGTGAAGAACAAACCAATGGTTAGCTGAGGCAAAGGCACTGATAAAGCATCACTTCCTGGAGCTGTGACGTTTTCCGAAATTTTGTCCACTAACATACCGCCGTAATCCAGTTCGCCAACCATCATTACATGAATCTTTCCCACAGCAAACCAAAAAGTTGAGAAATAATCCTAGTCGGCAGAGAACGAGTAGATGAAGAAATTAAAAGCACTTCATTTACCAATGATATGATGGTTAGTTACCGGTCTTTGTGAGTTTTAGAATTAATTGATTAATTAATTAACTGAGTTTTTTCCTGCGAGACAAATTGTTTCATTATCCCTTCTCTGTAAACGATCTTTTAGACTAGCCCTAGCTTTCTTAGAAGCCTTTATTTCTGGTTTACAGTTTGAAAGTCATACTTCTCCAACTTCCGAGATATTAATCACCTTTTACTTCGTGTTCTTCAAGATATCCTCTGCTGCAGATAATTAGATTGGAAAATGGGAGAAAAAGTTGTGCCTTTATATAATTCAAAACCTTACTGAGAAATTAATCATCACTTCATGGCAAACGGAAAAAAGGTGTACCAAAGTGGTTATCGTTTTCGTGTAATTTGTTGTTTTTGTTTTTGTTTGCGTTTCACCTTTATCGTTGAAACGTGACAAAGAGATGCTTTCAGATCCGGAAACGAGTATTCAAAATGATAAGATATATATATCTGCCTGGATTTGCAAAAAGGTACCTAAAGAAATTTCAAGTGCGTTTTAACAATTGACCCTAGAGGTGAATAAAAAGCAGTTGAAAGTCGCTAGTTAGGGCTTAAAAAGGAAAAATTAATGGCTGGCAATGTACGAAAAGTCGCTCTTCGCAAAAGCGACAGATTTGTAATGAAATGAACAATACTACAGAAATTATGACCTTTCAGTCTCTCAAACTACGAGGTTCATAGCGAGATGCCCGACTAAAACGGATCTAGAATCCACCTTTCTTGAGCCCAGAATCGGTTGTCTAAGGCAGAGGCACTTTAACTAAAGACTCACGAAGCGTTTTTATGTTTGCACACAATATTCGTAGAAACAAGAGCGCCACGACATACCTGAATTCTGTCCACCAACAACTTCAGGAAATCATACAATTAATCACGTTCGCGGCACTGACAAAAGTATGCACAACCAACCAGGCACAATGTGTCCACACTTAATACGGGAGAAATATCATCAAATTACTCTCCCTTTCTCTTCATAAATCATCACAGGTAAACTTTCCTGACACGGGCGATTTATTCAAGATCCCGGATGTAGACGAGCCGTTTTGAAAGGGACATATAGACGCCGGCCTTCAAAACAATTTTTCACTTCGTCTCTGGCCTGGTCAGAAATATGCATCAATTTTTCTCTCGCCGAATAGATTCGACGGCTAAAACTTACTTTTTCTGAGGCCAGAGACTCGTCACTGCCCACAACGACGCTCAAAATATGATGCCTTTCCGTCTCAAGCCCGAGATCAGTGTTTCACCCGTTTAGTCAAAATGAAACGAAATACGGTAACATATCGGACGAAGGCAGACTTTGGCAATAGTGAGACTTAATCCTTCATAGGGCTTAACGATACCTTCCGGAAAACTTTGCTGAAGGCGGCAAAAAAAAGTCTAGAAAATTAACCGGCCACGGAAAACAACTTTTACCGCGCGCCCTGATTTCAAATGTAATAGTGTGTTATGACACGGAGAGAATTATGGGCAATGATAGGTAGGGGATTTGGATGATGAAGATGTAAACAAAATTTTAAACACATGTTTTTTTTGTCTACAGCAGCGTGTTAGGGGTATTTTTTACTGAAAACATCACGAGCAACAAATGGTCAAGTATTGAACAAGCCTCAAATTAGACTGTTGCTAAAAAATTCTGGCGGTACCTTTTAGCAAATCCAGACAATTTTAGCTCCATTAATGTACTTTTTCCCTCATACCAATACATATTCTTACCTGGCCTGGCAGTACAACGTAAAAAACCAATGAAAATCCAACCAAGGCGACGAGGAACGTTGAAATCACTTTAACAAAAGTCCAGAGAACTTCAATGTACATTGTCACATACAAGGCAAGTCCACCAAAGCGACGGAAACATAAGGTCAAATTGACGTAACATAAAAGCAAACCTACTATCCCAGCATTCCATTGGAATCTAGCACTATAAAACTCTTTCTCATCAAACGCGAAGGGGAGGACAAAAATCCATACCATCGCATACATGACCAACTCGAGAAAGTTTGAGAGATCCAGAAAGTAAGCTAACCTCATCCACATAAGCTGAATTATTTCCTTTATAAGTTGGAAAATCACGAAGATAAGAATCATACGAGGCCTTAATTTGCTCAAAGGTGATACCTTATTTAATTCTTCACCCTTTGTCCCAGATAACAGCTTGCTTTTATCTCTTGCCTCTACGATGAGACAAGAGTACACGATGACAAAGACGGTGAACAGCAAAACATTGAGAAAAGCAAATATCTTTGCGAGCATCGTCCACTTCACACGAAGTAATACTTGCGTGGCAACGTGCGTTAACAGTTTCTCTCGCTTGTGTCTGGCCATAATTGCAGGGGGAAAGTCAGCGTCTTCAACACCACTCAAGTGCGGATCAAGGTGTCTCATGTTGAACTTGACGGTAAAGTCTTCGTGAGACGGAGGCAAAGGACTGTAGGTGACACACTGATCAAGAACAATTTCTGCAACATCTGGGAGCTTTTCTATTAACTTCCTAAATGCAGAACCTTCAAGTACCTCTTCCCACCTAGAATGATTAAATATATTATAATTACGGGCACAGGAATAAGGAAAATTTCATTTATTAATAAGTGACTTTCTTAAGGTCTTCATGAAGTCGGCAAAAGCCAACAGCAGTTGGAAATGAGTAGAAAACATTGGCCAAGGCTTAAGAATAATGATTTTATGAGGCTTTCTTTGTACCAGGCCGTGCAAGGGACACACACAGATGAGTTATGTAAATTAAAAGTGAAATAAAACAGCAAGGTCTTCTTAACAGTTGAAGGAAATCCTCAGGTGCTGTGAATGTGCCAAAAGGCATTAGCAACATGCGATACCACCAGAAAGGGTTCCAGAATGTTATGAGGAAGCTGCTTTTGCATCGAGTACAGAGAACACCATTGCTTTTGAAAGGCGATACAGTACCTCTTCAGTGGTGGGCATAGGGTATTGTGGACGTTTACGTGCACGATTATAATCCTTGAGTCAATGCAGACCCTCAATTTCCTAATGGTTCCGTACTACCACCAAATTGCTAATCCAGTTAGTGGGTGACTTGGCTTTTGCGAGCACCTGCCTTTGCTCGAGTTCAGTAATCTTCTTCTTCAGTTTTGGCTTTAGGGCACAGCCACTTAGTACAATTGGTGTTGAACAGGTTTAACACTCTTGTCCACTTCAATACAGTTAGAATCACCAGGTAGACATCCTAGCCCAAAGAGGACATCACTGTAGTGAGCACTAATGGACTCGAAGGTTAAAAGACTTGGAGGCACTTGCACTGTTGTAGGGACTACTTTTGGTACTTCTTTCATTACAGTATGGACTTCCCCACTGCAGTCAACTGTTCAGGAACCATCTTCTTCAGAATTTAAGGCTGACAATAGGAGTTTTTGTTCCACTCGTACTACTTGGAACTCAAGCATGTGATCTCTTCCTTGGTGATCGCAATACAGCTCGCAGACTTCCATGGGACAGTCGTGACTGAGCCACAACGCAGTCGACGTAGCTTGGAATCCGACTTGAGCAGTTTAGGATCTCCACCTTAAGCAACGTTTCAGTAATCAGCATAGCTTATGAGGTAACATGTGGAGCCAGTGTCCATTTGACAGGTTCCAGAGAGAGGGACTTCACGAACCACTAGTCGCTTGGAGTTTTCATTGAGTCTACAGTGTGCCCCACATTTGTTATCATTTCTGGTTGCTTGTTCTTTCTATTGCAAACCTTTGCAAAGTGATAGATCTTATTGCAGTTGGAACAAGTAACAGGATTAACCTCTGGACACTGCTTCCGATTTTTAGGTGCTTTCCGCAACACTATTTACAAGGACGTGACAGTGTTTTTTTTTTCTCCTCCTCGTTCTTCACCCCGCGACGAGAAACGTATGCACCTCTCGACACCATGTTTCAGTGAGCACGCCATTTTGAGAACACAACACAACGCAACACATAGTATTATGCTAATTTTGAATAAATCTAGGTCTGGGGCGAGCGGGATAATTAATCTAGTAAGATAAATAAACACTTATAATAATAATAATAATAATAATAATAATAATAATAATAATAATAATAATAGTAATAATGATAATAGATACATCGGTTGATATTAAAGGAAAAACATACTCACTATTAGGTCCTTATATAAACGTACCTCTGATGTTTCACGAGTGTCTTTGCCACCTCCTCTGCTTCCCACTCGATCGCTACATCTAGACAAGTCATGTTTCCCTGATTTCTGACCGTAACATCAGCTCCTCTGTCTAAAAGAAACTGCAGCACATCCAGACGGTTGTATTTACAAGCAAGATGAAGTGGCGTGTTTCCCTCATGATCTTTTTCTTCCAGTGTACTCGGCAAAAGGCAATTCGTTAGTACATTTACTGTTTTTAATGAGCCTGCCTTAACAGCCAAGTGAAGGGGCGTCATGTTGTCTTTGTCTTTAGCCGTGACGTCAGCACCCTTTGAGATCAGAAAATCGCATGTTCTCCTGAAATTAAAAAAAAAAGGTAGACAAAATGAGGAAAATTGATTCTAGAAACAACAAGTCCACTTGATACATAAATTACGGTAACTTCAGATCTTTTTAGACGTTCTGTGCACCTAAGTGTCTGTTGCTGATCCTTTTTTTTTTTTTTGCTGGTAGAGCCACGCGGTACGGAGAAGGAGGAGTTCAAGCGTTTATTTGGTAATTTAATAATGATAAGAGGAATTAGAATAATAATTCCTAGCGGGGAAACATTATGGCACAGTGAAAGGTTTGAGCTCTGGAGTCATTTCACAAGCAGGTGGAATTTGATCGTCTTTGTGAATCCTGATGGTACTCTTGTTGAGAGTGACTGACGTTTCGACAACCTGAGCGGTAGTCATCTTCAGAGTAACAGTGAGTTGCTCACGTCAATTGATGTATCAACTCACTTTGACTATAAAATGAAAACCTTTCAGATTGTCCAAACGTCAGTGACTGTCAACAACAGTCCTATGTCAGGTGTTAGGACTACAAGTACTTGGACCATCATATTCCACCTACTGATAGTTTCTTCCAAGAGTTCAGTTAGCAGAAAACTAAAACCAGTAAGTGAACTCCTGGATCAGGGGGCTAATCTACTTATAACATTGAAACAGTACGATGACAGTGGATGCGGGTGTGAGGTTAACTTAAACTACTGCCGTTGATGATAATAAAGTTAGGTTTGCCGAATTTTCATTAACCCTTTAGAGCACAAAATAATAGAGATTTCGTCAACAATATCCCTTTCCCTTCAAAGGTGAAGACTTCTTTGAAATTAATTCCTTCCATTTTCACAACCCGCTAGTGACGGTGTCGTTTTCAGACAAACAGCTCATGGCTCTTCGTCCTCACCAATAGCTTCTGAAGCAATAACGAAAATTAAGACAATGGCAAGGATTTGCTACTTACGCCATCATTACTTACGCATGTTTATTACTGGCAGCCAAGTGAAGAGGTGACATTCCCCGAGCTTCCCTTTTATTCACACAGCTTCCAAAGAATGCGTACTTGGCGAGCGCCACCACACAATCTAGTGAACCATTCTCGGCTGCGATGTGGAGGGGTCCCTTTTCATTTATGTCACTATCGTTCGGTGGACACGCATCACTTTCCAGAAGGATTGTCAAAATCTTAAACAGAAATGTACGAGACAGACTAACGTCCAGCGAACGAAAAGACAGGAAGCATTATCACTGATAGCAGCGAATCAACCTACATCTCGGATAGATGATAGGGGTCTCGGTCAAAGTAACGGATTATTTCTTTCTTTCATTTATTTTTTTTTTAGTGGCAAGGGAGAAGAGAATTGCGACAGACTAAATGTATAATAAACAATATAAATCAAACCGATTTGTTTTGCCTTAAAAATGAGGGCCTTTTCGGTGCGTAAAATACAGTCCAATTCTCTTGGGTCTGATTTAGCTCACTAATTAGTTAGAGCTGATCATGATCTGTACCCAAGAGGTTAAACGAGTCCCAGTGTCGGCTGGAATAGGTAGGCATTTGATGGGGCTGTTTTGGCATAATTTGCCCAAAGAGCTCTAGGATAGGCTGAATCAGACTTTAGCCTGCAGGTACTCTGAAATCGTTCTTTTTGGTTACAGTGTAGTGCAAACATTCGCTTGCTCTTCGACACTTTGTTTCGCATAATATTTTCTTGCCCTAAATATATCGTAAGTTAACTAACGTTGGCACGTAAGCGTCAGTCACCTCTCTGGTATCCAGATTTCAATGATGGTTTTTAGTCTCTGTCCTTACTTACTACTGGAACTACATCTTTGTCAATTCGTTGCAATTCTTTCACCGTTTTAGGCGTTAAGCTTTTTCCCTTATCGAAGGTACACAGTAAATGTACTTCCTAGTGTAAGTTATATACTACTTATTAACCGAGAGGGAGGTCATTTCAGTGAAATCTCAGTCCGAGGCCTTGATGCCTTGAATGAGCGATAGCGAGGAAAATACATCAAAGCCGAGGTCTGAGATTTGCCTGTAATGACTGAACGGACGAGGTTAATAAGTTATTTATTATATGGCGTTTTCACTATGGATCTGAGCCTGGATCAATTAAAACCAACAACAGGTCAGCTGATAACTTTAAAAAGTACAAAACCTCAGTGAGTTGTACTATTGAGCCCGAGATACGGTCATATGACACTGGTCAGCGGATACCCTTTTTGACAGCTGTCAATTGACCATTTATAACAATGATGTCCATAAGGATGTTCGCTATCAAGTTAAACACAAATTGTATATGCTTTGAACACCTAGCTAGTAATGCCCGGTCATTACAAGAAAACAGCCAATCAGAGAGCGCCTACTGTTGTAGCCGTATACTAAATATATATATTGGTCAATGATAAACATAATATAGGTGTTAGTTACCTCAGAAGTCTCCTGTCCACAGGCAAGGTGAAAAACGTTCTTTTTATCTTTGTCCGTCATATTTGTTAAACGGTGATCTTTGTCCATCTCTAGCAGCGTTTTTAACATTTCAGACTGTCTGTACATGATAGCCAAATGAATAGCACTGTTGAATGAATTGTCAGTTGCTAAAATGTCAGCTCCATGGCTTTCCAACACCCTGGCAGCCTCGACTGCTCCGTGCGTCACAGCCATTAGAAAAGGCGTCATTTCCAATACCTCTTTTGCTTCCAGATCAGCCCCATACTCAAGTAAAAAGCTTACTATTTTATCGTGATTGAATGCTGCAGCGCTAGAAAAGAAGAGGAAAAGATACAGTTGAGCTTAAAATCCTGTGATAATAACTGTGCAATAGTCTGGGTCACTCAGTGCAACAACACCAGGAAGTGTAAAGGCTTCTTACACCTACCCGCGCGTTATGCAAGACTACTAAAATTTTACAGAATTATGAAGGATGAAGTTACCCTAGAATGTAAGTAAACAAAAGGCCCCTTTTTTTTTTAACCATTTAACACAGGGCAGAAAAGATCGAAATAAAGGACACATAAATCAATTGTTTGGCGCTGAGAGAGACTTTATTGAAACTAAACACTAGCCCCCTGCCCCCAAGGACGAGGCAGGTTGGAGCGGCCCAATAAAAAATCCAGCCAAACAAGTATGCGAAGATAAGGAAGCCGAGCACAGAGAGTGAACCATCCCATCGGCGACCTTAAGCTTAAGAAAGTACGATGTATTATCATAAGGCACGTTTTAGCCTGAGGATATAGCTAGCAGCCAGTATTAATTTGTTCTTCGGTCATCACTGTAGGTGAGACACGAATCAACCAAAACACCCAAGTCACTGTCAACTGGGAAAGGTTTGATTTCTTTACCGACGGAATACCGATGACAATGGCACACATCGAGCTAACTGTGGGATCTTAACATCCAGCAGCTTGGTTTTGTTAGGTTTTTATCAACAACGAGTTTATGTAACACCATCTTGAGGTCTCTGAAAGTTCATGATTGAGAGAACGAATACAGCGTCACTGACGTTAACAGGCGGGAAAGAGCTGAAAGAATCTTTTTGCCCTCTACATAAAGAACATTTCAAAGAACACTATGCTGCACGTGTACCGCAACTTGAAATGCCACCAAAGCGAGCTCAACCAGAGAATTTCCCACACTCAGAGAATGTTAAAGTTACGGTGAACGAAGATCCACCAACATTAGAGGAAAAGGAACATGTCTTAAAGACATTTAAAAACAACAAAAGTGCTGGAACAGACAAGCGGAAGACTGAAGGCTTGAAATATAACTCAAGTAACCAACTCATCCGTGTGCTGTTTTTGGTATTTATAACGAAATTTGTTGTATCGCACTGTGCGTTTTGCAAACTTCGAAGGATTTTTGGCTTTTTCTGTTCCGTCAGTTATCTTAGCGGACCTCTTAGGAAACACATACTTACTTGAACGAGCTCAAAAGGTCATGGTTTGTGATACGTGATTGGTGAACTTCGATCCGTTTTTTTTGTTTCGTGTTTCAAGGTTCGTTGCTTTGTGATCGAATAACCGATTAGTTAAGTTTCATGTAAGTTTGATTCGCACATTTTTCTGATCTTTCTTATTCTTGTCACTTGCAAGAATAGACCAACGTCTGCCTCCTTCCTTCGACAAAAAATCCATTTATCATCACGATTTCCTTCGCTATTTTTGAGCAGTCTAGAGTCATTCTCAGCCAAGCTGGGTGTACGCGTTATAGTTTGATTTGCATTAACCCATCTTCACTAAAATGATTGACGGAACAGAAAAACCCAAAATCCCTTCGAAGTTTCCAATAAGCGCAGCGCGGTACAACGAATTGCGCTATAATTTGATGTAGTCATTTTTAAGTGTACCAACGACCTGGCTACATGCCAAAATAACATGTTTGTATAAGAAGGGGCTGTTAAACATTGCAAAGAATTACCGTGGTTGGCGATCGGAGCCAACATGAGAAAGATTTTGGCTAAAATTGTCATGTTACGACTAAACGAGGCCTACAAAACTAACATAGTTGACTCCCAATTAGGTATGAGAAGAAATCGATCGACAACTGATGCAATATTTGTTTTAAAGTCTGTTATCGACAAACACAATGATACTTTGTTTGCTATTTAGATTTATCTAACTACTGCCTGCGATCATATTCCAAGGATTTTAAAGTCTTAGACTTGAGAACAGGTGCATTACACCTGAAGGTCATTTTGTATGTACCGAGGCACTGAGGAATGAAAGAGAGGTTCGAATTATTGGTCCGCTGTGGACAAGGAGGTCAAGAGTCACCATGCATATTCACTTACTATTTTGACTACGTCTTGAAGGTTGCCGCATGTGAAACTGACAAGCAATTTCCGGATGGCTGGAGTATCGAATTCGATTTTAATATCCCACACTTTTGAACAAATAGAGAACATCGGAAAAGTGGCAGACTGAATGGTGTACAGATAGTCAGATGGTTGCTTTATGCTGATGATCTCGCACTGTTCTGTAAACGTATAGCTGAAGTGAAAACCATCATGAACATTCTAAACGGTACATGTTCCCGCTTTGGACTCACCATTTCCTTTCCAAAGACAAAGACCCAAGTATTCAACAATGATGAACTTGCCAACCTAAATTCATTGTTTTCAAGCGGGGATAATGAGGTGGAGAATGTATCAGAATCCATATACCTTGGCCAAACTTTCCGCAATAAAACTCAAGGCATTTTTCAGTGGCGGATCCCAGGGGAGGGGTCCGGGGGGCCCGGGCCCCCTCTTACTTTTAGACCAAACTGAGGCCTCGGAAGGACCAAAAAAATTTTTTTAGAGACCGGCCCTTCCCTTAACTAAAGGTCTTAATTTGCCACTGGTGTATCAAAAGCAATTGCGAAATTCAATGAAATGAGACAAGTGCTGACGGACCAGAAAGTGAACATGACAACAAGAGCTAAGCTAATGTGTGCGATCCCGTCTTTCATATGGAACGCAAGCCTGTTAGGGACCTGTTGGATGGAGTTATTGAGGCAAATGGTTAATGGTGGGTGGAGTAGACTCCCAACCCCTGAAGACGCAGAGGATACAGAATTCAGACTCCAATGCACCAAGACAGACATTCTACACATAACAAATAAACAGTCTCAGAAATGTGATCTGGAGCCAATATTCAAAATATTGGTCACATTTGATGTTTGACGTTGCCCAAACACTACGGTAACAAACAAGATGCTGTTTGCGAAGTCTAGGCCGCCATACAAACGGGACCCTTGGATAAATATCGCTAAATTATTAAATTAATGTCTCCGTTAAGCTGGCTAAGACGTCTACACAAGATAAGAGTGGTTTCGCTGCACTGGTCGACCGTGTAGTCGCAAGTGCAACTCCACGGTAACAGGTTTACCATCTGGAGGACTTAAACTGTACTGTAATGTATACCCCATCGAGTTGCAATGGTTAGGAATTAAAAGTAACTTGTTTTCGTACATCGTGAATAACACCGAAACAGAAAATAAAGCCCTGGGGCATGTGAGCTGTCAAGAAAAGGTGGTCTGACAGAACCACCCTAAATTGACCACTGGCACTTGTTTAAGCCAGGAAAGGTAGTCTGCAAGCTAAACGTGTGCAGCGTCAGACACTCTCCACCGGAGAGGAGGTCAAAATGAATGACACAAAAGGCTTTAGACAATACTTTAAAACATCTAGAGACTTATTTCTCGTCCATTTTCTTTCCGCTCATTCTTGATGTGTAATATAGAGTAAAACAGTTTCCATGCAATATTGTTTGCTGTTTTGCCGTTTTTATCTAGAAAACTCTACAAATTGCAACTTTTTTCCAGCCTATAAACCCAAGAAACAATTGGCAACAGAGACATAGAACAAATGTTTACACGAATAGGAGTTTTTCCATAGAGCAGAAACAGATAGGTTACGTAACTATACCTATGAAGCGGTGTCCTTTGTTTACCATCCCTGACGTCAGCAGCTGCTCCCCACATAAAAAGAAGCTGTACCATGGAAAAGTGGCCCTGTTTCACCGCTAAATGGAGCGGAGAAGCAGATTCCAAGAAGTTAACGGCCTCATGATTCGCGCCACGGCGTAATAAAAGCTCCCCCACACCTCCATGTCCTCCGATGCAGGCGAAGTGAAGAGGGGTATTGCCTTCTGAGTCTTTGAAATTTATAAAATCCTCTAGCGTATGTAACTCTTTAGAAGCTGATTATAACAAATAGATTAGTTATAATTAATAACCCTCGCCTACAAACGTACAATCTAATCAATTTACATTATCAACTAGGAAACTTCAATATTTGCTCAATTTTGCCTGTACTTCAGACAACTTAAAAAGTTCTCAATGGACATTAAATTCAGGTATTATAAAGTGCACTGATCAATTGCAGCCCTTTTGAATTTTTAAGGGAAGTGGAATAAGTCTAGTTAACGCAAAAAATATACCCCTTATTTAGGAATTCCACGAAATCACAAAAAACGTATGAATTTTTGTAAAACTGGCGTCTCATCCCTCCTCAGACCGGGATGGGGTTTTTGATTCCCCCTCCCGTCGCTAAAAAGTCGAATAACTTACCAAACTTGGCAACGTTTCCTAAAAATTATGTGGGAATATTTTAAATTGGAACACGAGTACATTAACTTTGACGTTACCGTGGCAAACTAGTTTTGAGAGCCATGCTTAAAAAAAAAAATTACTATTTTCCTTTAAAACAGGATTTATTTCTATTTCTTTATTTTCTCCATTTTTTTTTTTTAATTTAACAATATTTCATCACATTTATCATTTTTATAACTGCTGGTGTAATCCAAGTTTTTCAGTGACTGAATTGAGAAAAAAAAACATGAAGTCGAGGCCTTTCTCTCCCTCGCCCTCTCAGGTAGCTAATTAAAGCCCTGTTTGAATGGAGGTAAGGCAAACACCCACAGACAGTATAAGAAGCTTAGAGCATCTCTAGAAATAATATCATCATTATATATTTCCGTCTCTATGTAGTCATGATACATGTCCAGCAAGATATTACCTGTTTCAATCAGTAGCTCACACACCTCTTTATGCCCTTGAAATGCTGCAATGTGGAGAGGAGTGGTTCTTTGCATCGAGTGGGCAGTGATGTCAAACCCATGTCTAATAAACAACTCGCAAACTTCTCGACTGCCATTAATACAGGCCATAAAGAACGGAGTTATGCTTTTATGGTTTAAGTGATATTTTACCCTCGAATCTTTGAGCAGAAGAGTGCATAACTCCACGAGCCCTGTACGTGCAGCTGAATCCAGCGGTGTCATTTCGTTATTGTTTGATATTGTTGGGTCGGCGCCTCTTTCAAGCAAAAGTTGAACAATCTCTGTTCTCTCAAACCTAAAATCAACCAAACCGTGCGTCTGAGAATCTGCATAGGCTAACAAGTTAGGCTAACAAGTTTTCAAAAACCACAATTGCAATCCGTTTCAATCTTCTTCATGTTTGCCCATCCGCACCTCCGTCTGTATTTGCTGGGTGACTTGTATTTTCTTTTAACGTTTTGAAAGTTAGTTTTACGTTTCACCCAATTTGTTGGCAATTTCCGTTGTTTGATCGAAGTTTTATAAATTTCGTGACACATCTCCTTTGATTGGATAAATTGTTTCATCGTGTAGAGTTTTCGATGACTTGGAACTAACTTTTGATCAGTAAGTAAGCCAAAAAACAATACTTGTTCACATACAGTGTTTTTTGTAGGAGTTATCAAAGAATGGCGGGTAATTCTATCCTGAACAGATATAAAAAACAACAACAACAACACAACTAAATAAATTACAGAGAGCCATTTTCAATCACCATCAATCCTTCATTCATACAACTGGAACAAATATTCTGGCATACATTAGCATTCTTGAACCAGCTAGTGTGAAGAACCATTAGATGTTTTCCTAAGCCCTTTACTTGTACATTTTTTACGCACATACCTCACGCCAGCATGAAGTGCCGTGAATCCATCTTTGTCTTTCAAGTTGATATCCGCACCATAATCTAACAAAATTCTGACAGTCTGAATCTTATTACCACGAACAGCTCGATGAATAGCAGAGAGACCGTCGCGATCAATTTTATTTAAATTATCCATTTCTTCTAGGGCATCATTTTTAAAGTCCAGGGGCAAGCCATTTTGAAAATCCCGGTTCGTTTGCATTGGGTGAATCAATTTCCTTCTTACATTAGTGCTTCCTGGGTTCGAAAGGAGTTCGATCGATTCACTGTGAAGCAAAGGTCCCACCTTAGAAAGGGACATATTACTGCCTTGCGTACGCATCGAGGAAAGTTCGGGACTACCTAATGAATAAAGGAACAAGACGATCATTAGGTTATAATCGTAATGAGTTCTTCAACACTCTTCTTTGGTGCCATATCTTAAATATCATCATTATTATTGTCTATTTGGATCTGGCTGTTCTCATGCCGACATGCATCACAAGGAAGCGAGTCATAACCAATAACCAGGGGTCCCTTGGGGACATTCTCCTGAAGTCCTGGGGTACTTAGAAGTCAAGCTCCCTTCTCAGAATCCTGGCTGTTCCTAATCGTGTGGTTTTCTGTAGCAGTCCAATCCTGACCCTTATCCCCAGTTTTTACACTCTCCTAGCTGGTACTTAGTACTTGCTACATCATCAGTATTATTGCGGGGTTGTCAGTGCAACGCACTCTTTGGTTGGTTTTCTTTCGTGCCCATCGTTAAGAAAGAGATCAGTTAAGAAAGAGATCAACTGCAGGAATAGCTCAACGGAGATCAACCGAGAAAACGATGGGGGAGGGTCTGTCGTTTTTCCTTCGCCCCCTTCTCTCTTTTTTTACATCTGAGCTCAGGTAAGCTTTCGCGCGACAGTATACTTTAATACTACTCACAAAACGCAAACGAAGGACGCATAGGAAAATCGCCTGGTACACAGACTAGGGAAGCACCCCGAGAAATTTTGTTTTCCAATTTGCAGGCAGTAGATTGCACCGTTTTAGAGTCACGAAATAACATAGTTAGGATCGTGTATAATTTGCTGAAAAAATTTAATGTTTTCATTTCAATGTTATTTTGCAAACTAGGCCGCCTCTTAGATGTTGTTAGCATTGGTCGAGAGCCTAAATACCCCGGCTAGAAATAAAAGCTATCGGCGCCATAAAATGAAAGGGCCAATATCGTACCCGAAGTAGAAGATATAGCTTACTCAGTGAATTTCATTGTTTCATTTAGATGTACATAGTTTCCTATTTAACAAACGCCACTATAAAAAATAAAAAACGCCATTCACTGCCCAACTGAGATCTGCAAAATATCGTTATTTCGTCTTTTATTCCCTGGGCTGTGGCTATTTTGACTTTTACATTCCAGCTTTTCAGCTGCGAGGATATTCAGGGTGTAAAATCGAGGAGATGATCAACTGATTACGTCATTTGGCTTACCAGCTGCTATTGAATGACATATCGTATTAGGAACATGATCCTTAACGCAATATTTTATAAATCAATCGCTTCTTTCAGTAAACGGATCAACGATTTCTTTACCTGTGTTACACCTTGCACTTTTAGCGAAGTAAAACTCGGCACTTCAATTCTTATTGCCAGGTCTTTCTTTTGATTTTGTCTGAACTTTGAAAAGCAACCAGTTTTCTTGACTGGGATAGAAATTAATATAAATGCAAATGCCGAAAAATTACTTGCATTATTTAAATTAATTATTACACCACCTAAACTCTTGGTCTTTCCAAACAGGTTGCTTGCTCAAAATTGTCAGCATTTCGTATTTTTATATCTCTAGACGACAGCGTTAGAAAGTACAGAAGGAAATTGTGTTACTGCAGATTAATTTTCCGTCAGTCAGTCGATTGTTTCTCACCTGTCCACTTTAGATATACAAGAACCACAGAACGAAGGTTAAGATAACAGACCTACCTTTCCCTTTGTTGTCAGCAATCGAGTGATATGTGGACGACATCAAGCTTTTTATGGCAAAGCTAACACCAGTTCATCACTCATAAGGTCTCAGTCATGAACGCACCGAATTTGCGTCAAACAGTGCAATCCTTATTATTTAAATCCAACCGATGAAAATAAATGATAGCTTATGACGTGTCTAATTAAATGTTAAACAGGGTAAAATAATCGACTAACGAGAAAGCAGTTATCTAGAATTTAGTAGGTACTGTGGCACGTGATGTCTTACGTTTTGGTTATGGTTCGTGCGGAGGAGTTACATTGTTTTCAGCTATTTAACTAATCATGGTTATAATAAAGCACACGTTCACCATGACATTGATCAGCTTTACTAACTGAAAGTGTCACTTATCAACATCAATATTCGAGACAATTTCCCCAACAAAAAATAAAAAGGTTTCCTCGGTGCAAACTCCAAACAGTTTACAGTTGCTGGGGGATTTTTTGGTTTTGTTTTTCCTTTATTACGGTACCGTGATCATTCTTTTTGGAATAAAAGTTTTAATTACGTGCTAATTCAAACCTTAACAAAAATCACCCTTTACGTAAGAATGAATCAGGTGAATGTACGCAATAAGGCGACCTCGAGCGACATACAAGGTCATTACGTAAGTAGATGATTTAATTCGAAATACCTTCTCCCCTTCGCTCGCCACAGCTTTAGTTCTAATAAGGAGTTAGCTATTTGCATTGATTTTTATTACCTGTTCGTTCTTTTATTTGCCTTTCAAGACCTTTATTTATAGATGTCAGGTGACATCATTATTTCAAGCCTTTTAAAACACTGGGGCAACCCTCCTTTATAGCATGCAAAGGATTTTTTTTGTCCTTCGAGTTTAAGTCGTACTGTTTCTCTCGATATAGAGAAAGGACAACGGCACGCCTAAAAATTCGCAGGAATCGCTCTAAAACGGCCAAAAATGCCAACAAGAAGCAATAAATGAAAGACAGGGATAAGGCACCGAATTTTACAAACGCATTGTTACGCAACAACGATTCTCGCTACCTTTGTTTTATTTCAGTACCCCATTTACAACTGGGTTTTTAGTAATGCAGTACCCCGAGCGGCGTACACAACTAGGCTTTTTTCTTGTATGGACGTACAACTCTCGAGACTCGATCGAGCCATTTTAGTAAATTTATTTGTGATATATCAATACGCTGTTGTTCTTAAATCACCACACTTTATCAATTAATAAATATATTAAGCCAAGCCCAAAGCGGAGCTCCACTTACACGTTTACCTGAAGCAATTGTAAACCATCGCAAATAAATTCACAAATCTACCTCAGGTATAACAAGAGGTGATATTGACCATGGTTTGCGTATGATGGACCTAATTTATCTTTTGTCTCCGCGCGATGTTCACTTTGTTATTGATCGCAACGTGTTGAATGCTCCGCTGGTTCATTTTTTTCAGGTTATGCTGTCGATGTGCTGTGCAGGACTTTAAACGAACTGTGATTACTTGCAATTGGTGTATTTCGAGCCTCAGTCATGATTGGTGGATTTCTATCTGAAGTTTTCACTCTTGACATTTCTCTCTTGTAAGAGTGCGAACTCGCTGACGATGAAATAGAAAGTCCAGATATTTTTATGTAAAACCCGCGTATTGTTGTGTGAAAAGATCAAGCTTCTTGATTAATTTGAATTTCAATCCTAGTCAGTAATTTTTAATCTATCGGCAATCGCCTTGAGAATTTCGCCTTGTGCTTCTACTGTGGCTTGTAGTTTAAGGATGGCTTCCTCTTGCGTTTCTTGTCTCAATTTCTCGCAAGTTCCGAGAAGTTCGTCTCCTGGACTGCTTTCTCCAGTTCTGTAATTGAGAAGCTTTTCCATAAAATCTCTATCTGAAATATCATTGCCAGCCAGAACAATCCTTTGGGATTAAAAGAAGCATTATTGTAAAGGTCTACATCAATAACTAATGTAATGTATTAGTGATGCACAGTAAAACTGTTAACAGGGGAACAGAGAAGTCGTTTCTAAACTACCGGGTATGTGTTGTTGTTGTTATTGTTGCTGTTTTTTAGAATGCAGTGAAACCTGTATTAGACGGACAATCACGGGACCTTCGCTGGTGACAATCGATTTCTGTAATTATCAAATATCACATGTTAAATTGCTTTAGACTGTTAGCACCGCCCTATTTTCATGTAAGATCGTCCAGAGCGATTAGTGCTAAAGGCGGCCATTTTGGAGTCCAGCATATGACTATTTCAACTAATTGGGGAGGAGGGGATGATTTGGGAGGAGAAAAAAAATTTACTTTTCTCCCCTCGCTTCCCCTACCGCTATAAAACCCGACGCCCTCCCCTCGGTACATTGGAAACCAATTACAAAATGGCTACCAGTGACTGTGAGCGCTTGATCTCGACGATCTCACGGAAAAATTGGGGATTATGAACAGTCTAAATTTGCTTTAGGTCAAAACAAAAATGCATCCTTTGGCAACACCAAAAGTTTCAACAGCTTATAATCAGAAGTATTAGACAAACCTATTTGCATATTTACCCTTTCACTGAAGTGTGTCTGTCCGGCTATATTTACATGAAAAGGTCCAACAACCTTTCCTCCTTATACAATGGATGGTGGTTGAATTGATTTCGAGGATAAAACAAGGATTGATGAACATTTCAAGTTTTGTAAAGTTGGATAGTACTGAAAGCCCCAAAAACAGCTGTCTATGTAGATACCATTACACAGTAGACAAATTTGCTGTATTCTCACCTTTTAACCATAGTATTACGGTTTGGCTTTATTTCCATGTCTCTGTCATGTGCATAACGAAGAACAAACCTCGGGTAGTACTTTACAAGCTTCTCCACAATTAACGTTTGATCTATTAAAGATCGCAAAGATGCTGTCCTTTTTATTGAATCAATGTCTCCAACTGCCAAACCAACCTACAAAACATGAAACAAAATTCAATAATTTTCATGGCGATGATGATAGTAATACGATACAAAATGAACGCACATTAGAGACAAGCTATCAAGCCCACTTCAAATCATGCACGGAGTACCGCAGGACTCAATTCTTGGACGTTTTCTAACAAAGACTACAAATTAAAGTACCCTAGTTTCAGAACTCTTTGCATGAATAGTACTTTAAAAATACTGTAACACTCCATCTGCTTTCAAACCAAAAAGGCTCTTGGTTTCGTTATTCCAAGTAAAGCACATGTTATCCAGTTTTGACGTTTAACCATTTTTTTGTGAGTGCCGTTAAGATGTTTGCCCTGATATCATACAGAAATGGAAGCGTTGAAACTTGAAGATTTCGACGCATATCAACGTTGTCTCAGCTCAATTATATCTTATGTTGTGACCTCACATGGCTGGAAACTGCTTCATAAATTCAAAAAAGGGCAATTTGAAATCCGCGATTTGGATATTCGCCACTTGTCAGAAAAACTGCCAAAATCGGGTCAAGATTTAATAGAAAGATGGGGTGATGGTGACGTGACCAAAACTCGTCACAAGAAGGATTGTACTTTTAAAAAAAATGCAAAGTTAACGAACAAACAAATTTTTCATGCGGAATTTCAAATGTATTAGCGTTTCTATTTTTTTTTCCATTGTCTAAACACTCGTCGGGTCACCCCTCATAACAACACTACCCCTTACTTGTTGTCATCAGAACCGTATCCAGATTGTCACTTAAGAATATAGTTGGTACACTGAGAGTCTCGATTAGTGATGCCCTTGTTGACCAAAGTAGTTTCGCTATACCTACCAGCAGGTTGACCAGTACAACAGAGACTGTCAAGACAAAAAGGAAGAACAGTCCAATGGTGATCATAGGCAATGGTACCGTGGCTTCATTGGACCAGTCGACCACGAAAATATCGGTATAGTCTAGTTCGCCAATCATCATGACAAGGATTTTTCCCATGGCAAACAAAAAGGTCGAAAAATTACCCTGCAAGGTGACAAAAGAGATAATTCGTCGTTAATAAGGTACTTTGTCAGATATCACCTCGTCTGTTTTAGGATAAAGTGTCCAATGAATTTGTCCAATGCCAAGTAGGGTTTAGAGGTGAAGCTAGAAATGTTCCACATTTTACTGGTCAACCCTACCCAGTTTTTTCAGTTGACATTTGTTCAGCTCCGTCCGTGCGAGCAGTCGTACGGGTAGCGACGTCCTCGCAGTCAATTCTAATACAAGTGGTAGAAATCTTGCCTGCAGAGTGGGAGGTCTCGTCTCCGATCCCGATCGCTCTGGGTCTTGAAACAGCGCGGAAGAAGGCCCTTCACGCCGATCGGGTGACCCGCTGAATAGGACAATTGAACGATGACTCAATATTGTGTTACAACTACCAGAATGCTTCAGTTTGTTGTTCCCTTGTGCAAATAAAGGCTTTCGGTTTTTTTTTAACCTCAGCGGGATTGACCAATATGTAAGAAAGAAAAAAAAAAGAAATGGCTTCTGGTAGTTGTAGTCAAATGTCGTCACCTTGAGAATGGCCTACTCTCGATCTTGTCTCCAGCAGGGCGACGTTTAAATTGTCCAGACTGAATCGACAATTATTTTCTTCGTCGGAACCAATGCATTAGAATGAAGTGGACCTAAATACATCTGCACGTGCTCTTAATGATAGTGAGACTAGCACCCATTAGGACTCTCAGTACGCATTGCCTAAAGTAAACGAATGGCGCATGCCAGCTTAGTCAAGTTGGCTTATAACAAAGTGGAAAAAATTAAGAGGGTTAAAAAAGATCGTGTGGAATAGCCCCAGCACCAGGAAGCAAGCATAAGTGCGCTATGCAAAAAATGTCACTTATCTTCCACGAGTGTTGGAAGAGAGACAGATAGTCATTTGGCACCTCATGTAGTAACGGTATTAGGGAGATTAAGCAAAGGCGATAGTCAATCGGAAGTGAGGCGTTTTCTCTTTTAAAATATCTTTGGGCTAACAAATATGAACTGCTAATTATGTTTATTTTCATAGAAACGATGTTTCCCCCACATGAAATTTTGGGCAAAACCACTGGCAAAAGAATGCAATAAATCGACTTCCCGTTGACGTGCGTTGTTCAAAAACGCCTTTGCTCAAGCTTCCTGTTACTATCTCTAAAGAAGGAGTCAATAATGCTTACTTTCGATCTTTCCAGTACAGTTCTTACCTGGCCTTTCAGTAACACGTAAAACACCAAGCAGTAACCAATCAAAGTGATGAGAAAGGAGGTTATTACTTTAATAAAAGTCCAGAGCACTTCAATGTACATTGTCACGTATAAACCAAGTTCGCCGAATCGACGGATAGCTAATGTCAAATTGACGTAGCATAGCAGCAGAGCAACAATCCCTGAATTCCACTGTACTGTTTCACTGTATACAGCCTTGACATTCTCACCAAATATGAATGGAAGGATAAAAATCAACGCCAATACAAACATTACCGTCTCCATCCAGTTTGAGAGGTCCAGGAAGTAGGCCAATCGCATCAAAGTAAGTTGAATCGTTTCCTTTATAAATTGGTAAAGCAACAAAACAAGAAGTACGATAGGAGTTGCTATTCCTATCTCGGATGTTTGATTTAGTTGTTCGGCCTTTTTCCCGGACAGCAATGTACTTCTAGATCTTGCGTTTAAAATGAAAATAGAGTAGAGAATGACAAAGACAGCGAAAAAAACAAGATTAAAAATAGTAAGAAACTTTCCAAGCTTCATCCACTTCACACGAAGTAACACTTGTGTAACAATATGATTCAACAGTCTTTCTCGCTTATGTTTGGCCATGATTGCAGGGGGGAAGTCAGTATATTTATAACAATACGTGTACGGATCAATATATCTCATGTTGAACTTGACAGTAAAGTCCTCGTGCGATGGGGGCAAAGGACTGTAGGTGACACATTGATCAAGAACAATTTCTGCAACATCTGGGAGCTTTTCTATTAACTTCTTAAATGCAGAACCTTCGAGTACCTCCTCCCACCTAGAATGAGAAAATTTCACATTAGTTTTACTACTAGTGAAACTTCTCATGAAAGTGAGGTCAATGCTATAAGTAATATATCAAGCATGAAGACTCGGTGTTTCATCTGTTGAGAGAAGAGTTGAAAATAAGACGCGCAGCGGAGTATTTTTGACGAACTTCGAGGTGATTGATCTGGTGATGAAACACTGCGTCGAATGCTTGATATTACTTCTCAAACAAAATGAGTTTAGAAGGAGAAATCAAGGATGCAAAAATGACAAGTTTTTCATCTGATGTCCAAACACTCATTAAACATTAATCTATTTTGTATTTTCTTTATGGATTATTAATTAGTCTGAGAACTTTAACTCTAAATTATTTCCTTCATTTAACTTGGAAATGATTTTTAAACATTTTCGGGAAAGGAGAGTAGGCATCAAGGCATTGTACGGGGCATGGGCTGTCAGCTTGAAAACAAGCATACTATCTGGTACCAAATCTTTTTTTCCATCAGATCAGATAGGCCGAAGATGGGTAAAGACCTGACGAATGAAAGAAAATTGCAGGAATACATGTATAAGAAGAATAATCCTTCAAGCAACTTTGTCCTGTATGGAATTAGTAAAACCGTGATCACCCAGGCTATAATTTACTTATTAACTGGCGGCGCGATCTCATCCTACGTCCTCATCTCTCAGAAATCAATGATGTTCTGTGACAATGAAACTTAGAGCTTTAATATTTTTTCCAAATATGGCAAACTATTTCTTTTCCTGGATAACATGCGAAGCAAGCCATGAATCAGAGAGATGTCATCTTGGCTCTTTCTTTTTGGATTTAGCTTTGAAAAACGGACCGGGGTGGAGGCGGGTGGTCAAGACACATTGTTATTGATATGATTCTTAAATTTACAACAAGATAGCAGTTGATTCTTTTCGTTTCAGTTTCAATGAATAGCCAAAGTTTACAAATAGTAGGAACAGCTTGGTGGCCGAAAGTAGCCCCTAAGTCTTCTTAATTATGGCTGATAAACATAAATGATAAGCTGAAATATTATAGGAAAGTATCCTGTTATTGCGAATTATCGAATACAGTCAAACCCACCCGCTTCATACGGACACCTCGTTATTACGGACAAGTTTTCCTTGTCCCTGGAGAAAGAAAGCCCTTACATTTTCTCTAAATTCAACCCGCTTAATGCGGACATCCCGTTGGATACACAGGGGGGTACTCCGGGTTTCAAGTGTCGAGGATGATGGAAGGATTTTTGGGCTTTGAAACTTTCGATTTTGGAATTTTTTGGGTAGGAAAATTTGGCAAGTATTTTTTTGAGTGGCTTGATTTAAGTAGGGATATTTTTATTTTTTTATTTTTTTTTGGGGGGGGGGGGGGCGGGGGTATTCAAAACAATCTGAAGATTCTTGGTAGTGCCAGCGTATCCCGGCCTCGTAGTTCTGCGAGTAAAAAGTAAAACCAAACTTATTTTGTGGCTGTGGTTTTTAAGGCTCAGAATCTCGGCATGGGATTTTTTGGGGGGTTAATTTTTGGTCCACGGATATTTTGGGGTTTTGTTGGAAGCCCTAGGCCCTTGATTTGTGCCCCGTTTGATCATCCCTGTCACTTAAAATCCGGAATACCCCCTCCCCTCCCCCTGGGGTTGGATATGAGAGATTTCTCTTAAAATGTACCTTTGATGTTTCACAAGCGTCTTTGCCACATCCTCGGCTTCCCACTCGATCGCTACATCTATACAGGTCATATTTCTCTCATTTCTGGCTGTGACGTCGGCACCTCTGTCTAAAAGAAACTGCAGCACATCAAGGCGGTTGTATCTGCATGCGAGATGAAGAGGAGTGTTTCCATCACTGTCCTTCTCTTCCAGTGTACTCGGCAAAAAGGAATTCATTAAAACAATGACTGTCTCTAAGGATCCCACCGTCACAGCCAAGTGAAGGGGCGTCACATTGTTCATGCATTTAGCTGAGACATCCGAACCCTTTGAAATCAGGAATTCACACGTCTTTCTGGAACCAAAATTTTTAACAGGAAAAACACCATAAAAAAAATATGTTCATGAGCCAAGGCTTAAGGTACACTTCTACCGTTACTTCTTTTATAAGCAGGGATGGGGGATTGCTAGCTAAGAAATCAGTTTTGGTGGAATCTCTTGCCCAAAGGGAAACTATAAGAGAAAATGACAGTTTGTGGGTGAGATCCGAAGGAGAGGAGGAGAGGGCGGGGGTGGGGTGATGAGACCAGTTACCTTATCCCTAAGGCGTTTTAGAAAAGTCCGGGAAAACCTCCGGGGTTAAGACCATAACAAGTTCAAGAGGTTCACCTATCGATATTATTGGGTCAACCAGAAGCGCATGTAACAAAAGATTATTTTCTTTCACTCGTTACAAATTCAAATAAATAAATAAAAAAAAGCAGTGTTTTTAAACAGTATACACGCAGTCTCCTGCAGGATGTATGAATTTGCCGACTAGTTACAAAACACACCAAGTTAGGTTACACATGCTAACTCCTAAGTCCCCCCTTCTCTGCGCCCCGTGTCTTCCCTACACCCCAGAGAGCATATGTAGAAAAAATGGAAATTATTTCATAGATTTTGGGTATTTGTTTCTTCATAACTTACGCGTGTTTATTTTTGGCGGCGAAATGAAGAGCTGTCATTCCACGAGCTTCCCTTTGATCTACATAACTTGCAAATAATGGGTATTTGGCGAGCGTCACCACGCAATCTAGTGAACCATTCTCAGCTGCGATGTGAATGGGTATCTTCTCCTGCATGTCACGCCCTCTTACACACACTTTATTTTCCAGAAGAATTGTCAACATCTTAAAAAGAAAATTCGAGACCGAGAAGTGTGCAATTTTGAAAGGAGAAATGAGAGATCTCGCCATAAAAACGCTCTGTTTTTGTTTTATTATTTTTGATGAGGTTCGTGCTCAATGCAAAATAAACACGGTAATCCTCTACCCTTGTGACTTATTTATTTCAAGCACGTTTTAGAGGGGGAGGGGGCTTAACAGAGAGGGAAGCTAATTTAATTTAAGTGCCGCGTTACCGATAGCAAAAACAAGGGAGGAAAAACGCTTAGACAATAGTTACGGTTCCCTACCTCATGTTCTGGACCAGGGCAATGACTGTAAGCTACTGTATATTATGGAGATTAATGTGTACGTGGTAATTTATTCTGTGGTATAAGTAATTTTCAACATTTTTCTTCACTTGTGGAAACCTTAACCTTAATTTCTGAAAGGTAAAATGATAACCTAAAGAAAACGGTTTCGCCTATTCTCCCGTCCCATAAATAAAATAAATTGATGACAAAGTTAACGAAATAATAACAGAAGAATACCTCAGAATTGTCCTGTCCACAGGCAAGGTGAAGCACATTCCTCTTATCTTTGTCCTTCATTTGCACTAAAACTCGATCTTTGTCCACTTCTATCAATAACTTCAACATTTCAGGTTTTTTGTACGTAATAGCCAAATGAACAGCACCATTTAATGAATTGTCGGTCGCAAAAATATCCGCTGCATGGTCTACCAACATCTTAGCAGATTCCACACCTCCACGGGTCACAGCCATTAGAAAAGGTGTCATCTCCAGAATGTCCTTCGCTTCTAAATCAGCTCCGCACTCGATCAAAAACTTTACTATTTGACTGTGATTAAACTCTGCTGCGCTAGAAATGAAATAAAAGGGTTAAAGGCCGGCTATGATGCGTGTGTGTTATCCACCGAATAAAAAATTCCTATTCGAGTAAATTTGCATCAACTATGATCATTGCGAAAATGATGCCCGTTAGCTGCGTAACCCCATAAGTATGGAACAGTTTATAACAATTGTCAACGCTCCTCTAAGAGTTGAGTGCTCTGAAATACATTCAAATCAAGCTCAAGAAATATGGTTTTCTATATAAGCTTATATATTCACCCGAGGAAATTTTGGTAGTAAGCTCGTCCGCCTATCCGTCCGCATCACAGGAAGGCCAATCTAGTTAGTGTGGGCGCCTGTGGGTAGGAGGCGATGGGAGTCCAGGGTGAAAATATTAACTCGATGCAAGATTTTTGTACGTTCCAGGTCTGTTTGCGGATATTTTTTTTTTCTTAAACTCACCCAGCTTTTCTAACAAAAGGGAAATGGAACACCTCAAAAGTTAAGTATAAGTTTTATGGATTTCTTTGCAATGTCTTTAAGTTAATTGTTTGAAATTTATTATGAGTGTCTTTACGGCAGCTTCGCTTTTATCAATGTCTAATCTACATATTGAATCAATTTAATGATAAAATATTAATAATAATAATAATAATAATAATAATAATAATAATAACCAGTAATGCAATGGTTGGACATTCTTCCATACGTTTACATAAGCATTACTCCTATCAAAAGACACTTTTCTTAACTACTTTTGAGAATAATCCAAACTTTTCATTTCCGCAATAACACTGAAAATAAATCCCAACCCACTATACCTATGTAGCGGTGTCCTTAGTTTGCCATCTCTGTTGTCAGTAACTGCATTATACAGCATAAGTAGCTCTACCATTGACAAGTGGCCGTGTTTTGCCGCCAAATGGAGCGGTGAAGCAGATGCTGTGAAATTAACAGCGTCACGATCCGCGCCGTGTCGTAGTAAAAGTTCTCCCACTCCTACGTGGCCTCCGATGCAGGCGTAGTGAAGAGGAGTGTTGCCTTCTGTGTTTTTTGAATTCACAAATCCACCAAGGTGTTGCAGGGTTTTGGATGCTATTTAAAAAAAATTAAAGCGCTTGGCTTCATGTCATCAGTTATCACAAGCTAAGAAATTGAAATTGAAACGTGATAAGTGAATATATGCACGAACCATTTTCACAGAGACCAAAATACGCTTGGCTTACTTCCCCTTCCCAACAAAGCCCCCCGCCCCCAACACCACCACCAATTTTGTCCGCGATTTCTCTTGAGACGACGTCATACCCTGCAACAGTGGTTATGTAAAATTTTGGGGAGTAAACATGGTGCATTATGGTCTCAGTGAAAATGATCAATGTACAGAAAAAGGAAGTAAGAAAAGAGCTGTAAATTTAAGCGTGAAAATGGAAAAATGACAATTAAATTAACAGTTTCCCAATGATGGAGCCCGCTTGAGCTCAGTTGTTCGAAGGCCGATTAGCACTAACTCAGGGTTAAAATCTTATTCGGATGTATTTCTTCTTTTGCTCCAAAGTATTTTCTCGGGTATTCTTTGCTATTCCTTCCAGGGCAACCAATCATAAATTATAATCATTATAGCTTTTAACTGACAAAACATTTTCACTATCCCTCGGTTATTTTTAATAGAAAAATTCCGAAAATAAGCCCCACGGCTTATATTTTTCAAAGGCTCTTTTTGAGGGGCTTATTTTTGGAGGGGCTGATATTCGGAGGGGCTTATGTGCGGAGGGGAATTTGCGTTTCAAAATCGATTGGGCCGGCCTTATAGCTGGAAGTAAATGTACCGTTTTTGCTTTGTTTTACTTTGTATTTGAGGACAATGTCCAAGTACAAGCCCCCGGGAGGCTTATATTCCGAGGGGCGATTTCACGTTCGCGGAAGGTGTTTTGTTTTACGAGTTTGAGGGGTTTATATTTGGAGAGGCTTAGACATGGGGGGGGGGGGGGGGGGGATTTTCGGAATTGTACGGTATCTTTTTAATCGCAGTATCAACTTTTATTTTCGTATAGGTTATGTTACCTGTTTCAATGAATAGTTCACACACGTCTTCATGTCCCTGAAAAGCTGCAGTGTGCAGAGGAGTGCTTCCCCGAAATCCTGGGCGGGTGAGATCGGCTCCATACCTTAAAAACAACTCACAAACTTCTCGTTTTCCGTCATGACAGGCTATAAATAAGGGCTTTAAATTTCCTTGGCTTAGGTAATTTTTCACCCTTTGCTCTTCAAGAAGAAGGATGCATATCTCCACGTCGCGGGTACGTACGGCTGAATCCAGTGCTGACATTTCAACTTCGTTCGCTATTAGTGGGTCCGCTCCCCTTTCAAGCAGAAGCTTGATCATCTCTGTTCTTTCGAACCTTAAATAAATCAAATATTTGAGAAACTACAATGAAAATTTAATGAAATTCCGTACAAAAAAAATTGTTTTCCCCATCTAGTCCGTAAGAGCGGTCGGCAGCAAAAATGTAAATCAAACTGAAGAGAGAGAAAAAGTAGACAATGCACACAGCGAAGTCTGGTCGTCCTGTTTCTATTTGGCAGGTTGATGAATACCACTGCCAAAAAATGGTTTCAATTTTTGAGCCCAATGTTCGTTTCAGTAGTTCTTAAAGAAGCTGTGTCACCGGTTTCTTGAGTTATTTTTAAAACTCTGAAAAAGTTGAATCAAGGAAAAAAGTGTATACCTTTGGCATTCTATGGCTAGAAATTTGATTAAGACTGAAAACAGATTAGGTACGGACCATTAGAAAAGTTATGGGGGGAGTGGGGAATTTTTGAGCCTCAGGAATTTTTTTTCGTTATCAAATTCCTTGAATGAATTTTTTTTTAGGCAGTAGTATGAATATTTTTTAGGGTTAATTGGCGTGCATGAATTTTTTTTCATTTTATTTTCCCTTGCGCGAATATATTTTTTTGTACTTCGCCCGCCCCCTCCCCCCCCCCCCCCATAAGTTTTCTAATGGTCCGTCCCTTACAACGTGAAAAGAAATAGGTCCATTCTGGAACAAAACCCATTCCTGAATGAAAGACAAGGTCATTCACTAATAGCCCTTACTGGATAGGATACATAATATGAATCCCACGTAAGAGGTGAGGTAAAAGAACAAACTCAAAGAGCTACGAAATAACTATCTCGGTCATTGCCATGGCCGTCCAGTAGCTAGGAATTTTTCAGCACAGTTTTTCCTAATCCAACACAGCGTCTCCTTAATCGTTTATCTTGCGGGAGATTTGAATAAATTTTCTTTCCTATCAATTGGGTGAGGTCTATAAATCATCTTTCTTTGTCGTAGGGCAGTATCCGGCAGGTGGCAGTCACGGCCTTCGCGTGTTCACAAGTAGCAAAATCGGGGGAAACACTGCATTTTGCTTTTCCTTAGCAGTTCAAACGGAAATTCGAGGAGATACATGGGAGAATGTATTTTCTTTACCTGTTGCTCACTCCTTCTGTTCTTTTCCTCTTTTGTTTCTTTTCTTCTGTTTTGTTTTGTTGTTTTTGCTTTTGTTTTTATCAATCTCCGTCTTTTTAAGTGCGCACGTGCGCACTCAAAGTACGCCTTAGCCTGCCAGATAACAAGGGCACACCAAGCTAGTATGTATCCTATTTGCATTTCCTCCATCACCCCTTTAGGAATCCGTGCATTAATTAATCCCACATACCTCACAGCAGTATGAATTGGCGTAAATCCATCTTTGTCCTTCAAGTTTATATCCGCACCACAATCCAACATATTTTTTACATCCTGGATATTATTAACACGAACAGCTCGATGAAGAGCAGATAGTCCATCGTGGTCAATCGTGTTCAAGTTCTCCATTTCTCCTAAGGAACCATTCGCAAAGTGCAAGGGCAAGCCAGTTTTGACTGGTTTAAAGGCTTGAACAACATGATCATCAATTGGAGGAATAAGTTTCCGACTTGATTTCGCGCTTCCTGGGTTCGAGATGAGTTCGAGAGAGTCACTGTAAATCAATGGCCGCACTTTAGAAAGAGAGGTATTGCTTCGTTGTGTGCCCCCAGAGGAGGGTTTGAGACTACCTGATGAAAACATGGAGAGAAGAGGATCATTAGCACAAAGGTGTTAGATTGTATACCCCTGGGGGTATACTTGTACGTACTTTTGCTTGAATGATGGAACGCAAGATCTAACCGGCCTTCACCTGCCATCTGAGCCACTTCAGTTTAACCCTGACGATCTTTAATGTCTGAAACGGCTAGCTAACCACTGTTAATCTGACAGTACCACAGTGTGTATATGTTTTATTATTACTATTATTATTATTAATATTATTATTTTCTTATCATTTTTTTGTTTTGTTTTCTACTTTTTTTATTATAAATGAAATCTTTTTTACAAAGCCTCAATTAAAATCCTATTTACAATCAACCTGCTGTTACAAAAAATCTAATTAATTCATCAAAACACTATTCATTTACAAATTCTAAAAAACAGAAGTAACTTAACCTTACTTAAAAGAAGAGGAAATGGATATAATTAATAATAAAAGTTCAAAATTCTATAAAATAAAGAATTCCATTATGCAGAGATATTAGGATCATACAGTCGAATTATACTAATGACGGCTAAACCAGTGTCCATAAAAAGCCCTAAGTATAAAAGCATATAGACACGTACTTCAGATATCCGCACTAGCACTCTTGTCTAAATATATACATGCTTTGTTACTGTTTTTACAATGTAAACACTGAAAGGTACGTATGTCCTCAGTCTGAATCGGCATTTAACCCATCTTTATCTCGTTTGTCGCCATTTCATCTAGCCTTATGTCGCTGTTTCAAGGCCATACCCTATTGTCGGAATTTTACCCTACCACCAAGGGCCTATTTCAGGAGAGAGGGTTACCCTTCCGCTAGGCCGTTACCTTCGCAAGCGGGTTAAAGTTTGCTCTGGTTTGCAAACAAATTTGATATTCTTTGTAACGGTCCAAAATTTAAAATAATCTTGAAGTCCTTAATTTTCTATGGAAAACACGTTAAATTCAGGAAAATAAGAAGGGAAAATATTATCATCGTAGACAGGAAATACTTTTTTATCTTGCAGATGTTTTTAGAAATTGGATAATACGGTTCAAATTGGCTAGATTACTGGTCACGCATGACGGCGGAAAGTTGACCCGGGTAGGCGAGTTATCCCTAGCTGAGCGTTTTCAAGGCAGGTAGGGTAACCCTCTAGCTGGGGTAACCCTAGTACTTAGTTAGGGTTACCCAGGCGCTAGGGTAACTCTACCCGCCTTGTAAACACGTCGTGTGAAAAAATAAGAAATGTGCGAGCGCTAGGGTAACCCTTTTGCTAGGGTAACCGTAGCACTAGGGTTACCCTTCCTCCTTGTAATCACGGCCTAACAGACCCGGCTAACACATCCTCAATACTGCGACTAATTTACTTCAATAAAGTGTGATTAGCCCAGTGAGTGGTACGACCGTACGACTTTTTCAGTCTAGTCGTGTTACACACCCTCTTTCCAAAGAAATGCCTGCACGTAGGCTATTCAGATCAGAGGCCATGTTTGCTGCTATTTTGACTTTAATTTTTAGTAGCTTTCAGTCGTTAAGGCGACATGCAGAGTAATTATCATCATTATGATTAAGTAATTACGTCAAATGGCTTAACAGTCAGAGTAAATTTAATATTGAGGGTGTAAAAATCAAACATCAAATTTTAATATCCCCATTGGAAATAATGTTTTGAAATCGTGAAATTAACACGTTTTGAGTTCATTTTAGAAATCAACTTTAAACCTGTTTCCAATGGTTAAAAACTAAATTAAATCTTTGAATCCATATTGTCATATCTTTCAACTTTGAAAAGCAATCAGCGATTCATTCTTAAGCATACGTGAGTGTCGATAACCGACTATTTTAACTGACTTCAAAACCGAGTGCTTTCACAGAGGGGCCGAAATTTGCCATGTTCGTAGTTCGTAGTTCAAGACAGTTTTTTAAGCAGTTTTGGTTAATAGCGAGTAAAATTAAGTAAAGTAGAAGCCTAGCGGGATATTTGATCATCATCCAGTCGCCGTCAAGTCAATCGACTGATACTTAACTGATCACTTCGAACTCAAGTTCGAATCATCGTTCCAGTTTACGATTAACCTACGTAAGACGACAAACCTTTGCCATTCTTGTCCACAACAGAGCGATATGTGGACATCAAACTGCTCATGGCGTCTCAACCTAACACGAGTTCAGTATTCATCGCTGCTATACCGGACTACACTTCGCTGATTTTGCGTGACACAACTGACAAATTCCAATCTTTTCATGTAATTATTCTAGCCGATCACATGTCTTATAATTAAAATTGTAAACAGAGCAATAATTAAATGGACCAATGAGAGAACGTTTACTAAACCATTTACAAACCAAAAATTATAATGGCTTTCGCAGTTATAACCAATACTTACATGCAGGATGCCAAAATAATACTCAAGCGCCAAGTCTGTCATAGTCGTAGTCTGCAGAATGTCTGCATGGCATCAAAGTTTTAAAGTTTTACAAAGTTTTTAACTAAAGGAGATAAGATAGGTTCGAGGAATTACTGGGGCTATGTCACGAGGATATTTCTGTTCTTGGTCAATTCTGAGCTGAAGTGATCACTTGGTGCTTTTACGCATTCACAAAAAAGAAGACCAAAAAATCATTTCATCACAAATTTTTGACCATAACATTATTTTTAGTGATTCTTCAGGCACAGCCATCAAATCTTACAAACTTGAATATTCAAGTTTGCCCAACTTCATCGAGTTTCAATCCGTGTCCCGTGTCTATCATTGCCCCCCCCCCCCCCCCCCTCTTAGCAACAGACGAGAAAACAGTCGTAATACCTAAATATTTTCGTAAATTACAAACCAACTGGCTCATTGGTTTTGAAATATATTGATGCGAGGAAACGTTTCAGCTGTTTTTATTAAAAAGATAACAAATTGCGTGACGTAGCTCCTTCATTCTAATCACGTTTCCCAGATTTGTTACTTGGGTTGCATGTTTTGTTCCACAGCTTTGACTGAGATAAAGCATACAATATTTGGATTAAAATTATTAATTAGCTTTTTTATTTGCCCTTCGTAGAGTTTTATTAATAGACTTTTGGACGGGTGACAGGTGATAAAATACATTCGGTTTCTTATGTCAAGCCTGTATGCTCATTAAAAATCGTTTCATATGCAGAAATTGCGACTTACCTGAGACGCAACTGTAACACGCACGACTTAACTTCGTTTTTTTAACTGTATCCAGGTTTTCTCAATTTGGGTAGTAGCCTTGTTGATAATCTCTTTGCTATATTCAAGGAAAGCGTTCGTTCCCATTGCCCCTCCCACGTACTCCGATGCTCGTCGTTTTCAGCGAACCGTCCTGCGCGCTACTTTCTCTATTTATGTAAGCTCTGAAAACCCTGAAGATGACAAGCCCCCTTTAAACGTTAGTTTCCCTTGACACGACCACCTTACCAATTTTTTTGGTTTCTATTTTAAAACCTGGGACCATTTGCCTTCCTTTATATATATCACAGCTTTGTATAGGTAATCGCATGATTTCGAGTGCAATTTGGAATAAATAAGCACGAGTAAAGTTTTCAAAGACCAACAAAAGTGCACGAGCCCGTAGGGCGAGTGCACTTTGTGGTCTTACTACCTTTGTCAAATTCAAACTTTTTCAAGACCAACGCTTTCAAAATTGTTCAGCTAAGAACTTGGAAATGTGCAAGGATTTTTTTATATGGTCACCAGCCTGTTAAAGATAACGTGGTTTACAATAATCAGCAAAAGTAAGGGTTTTTAAATTCATCCTCGATTACGAGAGCTCGGCGTTTACCAAGAAGCGTTTACAAGAAGCATACTGCCGTTTTGAAATCGGGAGAACGCTTCGAGCAGCCAAAGATGAAAGACACTTGCTAAGGTTTTTTAACGACTGTTCATCATTGTCTGTTCCTGAGATCCCATCATAGCTGGATTCATGCAGACATTTTTGAGATTTAAAACCCGAAAATGAAGGATGCAATTTGTTTTCTTTCGACGCTGCCATCGATGGGTGAGTGGAGCCACAGTTGTTGTGATGTTGGAAACAGCCAGTATAAATATAATATTTGCTTTTTCTCAGCGCTGGAGTTTTCATTATTTCATTTGGCCTACTGCAAGAGTCATCGTAGCTCTTCTTCGTCGCCTTCATCATAGTCGTTAAGGAAATTTATACCTCGGTGGCCTGTGACATTGGCGATAAGTTCTGTTACAATCTTTGCTTTATTCAGCTTCCTGACCGTTGTTTTTCTTGCACAATGATTCGTAAACTTTTTTCTCACTTTCTTGAGGACTAGTACCAGCTACGGATACTTTCAATGCCGTTCATTATCTGAGTTACGGTATTTTCGCCCATTGGTTTAGTTTGGATCAGATGTTTAAATTTTCGGTTTCGTTTGCTACTGAAGTAGAAAAAACAGACCATCGCATGGACGTTTTAACAGAGGTCTTCGCTCCACAAAAGATTGAAAGAGAGCAACCGGACTCCTTTCTCCTCCAACAATTAACGTACGTGACTTGAAATCCCTGTTGTTTTCATGGAAACTTTTATCCTTGTTCATTTAAATGTCTGAAAAGTGTAGCTGTCATGGTTTGCGTGTGGTTGAGACCGTTTTTGTTCTTTATTTTTTCACTTTAGCGTAGTCTATAAGTAGCTTGTTTTTACTTTTTCCTCGATTTTGTCGACAGTATTTTTCTCTTAGCAACGCATTTTCAATACATTTAGCCAGAAAAACGTACTTTTTACTGTGTTCGGGTTTTTTGAATTTTTTTTTTATATACTTTTCTATTGTTGTTTTGCTTACAAAATTAAATCCCGTCGTCGTCTGCTGAAAACAATGGCCATTTTCTTGAATTTTGTTTTTAAAACAGCTCTAATCTGATTGGTTCTTGGTGGTTTCTTTTGTGTTTTCAGCCAATCAGAAACCATTTGTAATTTGCACTCGAGCTACAACTTTGCACTGGTGTTACAGAAGAACTGCACTCCTTTCTCAGCCAATCAGAACTGAGTAATTTTTTCGTGTATATTATTACGTGTAGATATACGAACTCAGCTAAGAATTTGGAAATGTGCAAGGAAAGGTGAAATACAGCTGCTATCAAGAGTCTTCTGTTATTCATGGCTGGTTTGTTTATTGGGTTTTTGGTTGAGAAAGGCGTCGCTTGTCAAAGTCGGAAATCCGATTTCGGATGGCATCGTTTTCGCTTATGACGTGCCTAATTAAATGGTAAACAGGGTAAAATAATTGATTAACGAGAAAGCAAGAATTTTGTAGGTAAGTGGCACGTGATGTCTTAAGTTTTGGTTATGGTTCGTGCTGAGGAGTTACATTGTTTTCAGCTATTTAACTAATCATGGCCATAATAAAGCACACGTTGACCATGACATTGATCAGCTCTACCAACTTAAAGTGTCACTTTATATCAACATAAATATTTGAGACAACTTCCTCTAAAGAAAAATAAAAAGGTTTCCTCGACGCAAACTCCAAACAGTTTACAGTTGCTGGAGGGTTTTTTGGTTTAAATTTGTTTTTCCTTTATTACGGTAGCATGATCATTCTTTTTGGAATAAAAGTTTTAATTACGTGCTAATTCAAACCTTAACAAAAATCACCCTTTACGTAAGAATGAATCAGGTGAATGTACGCAACAAGGCGACCTCGAGAGACATACAAGGTCATTGCGTAAGTAGATGATTTAATTGGAAATACCTTCTCTCCTTCGCTCCCCACAGCTTTGCTTCTAATACGCTATTAGCTTTTTGCATTGATTTTCATTACCTGGTCTTTCTTTTATTTGCCTTTCAAGAGCTTTATTTATAGATGCCTTAATTCCTGATGTCAGGTGTCAAAATAGACTGATCTCTTAAATTCTCAAGTCTTTTAAAACACTGGGAAAATTCTTTATAGCATGCATGGGATTTTTTTTTACTTCGACTTTAAGTCGCACTATTTCTCTCGGTATAGAGGAAGGACAACGGCACGCGTAAATATTGGCGGGAATCGCTTTAAAACGGCCAAGAATGCCAACAACAAGACAGTGGACAGCAATAAATCAACCTCGTCCCCAGGGCTTTTCCCTTAAAAAATGGGTGGGGCGGGAAAAGGCCCTGGCATCGGCTGGTCGCGTGTCCCCTCGTACACCCTAAAATCCTGGGTGTAATAAATTAGCGATATGTGAAAAGCTAAAATTATGCGTAACCTCACAGCGCGCGATCTTGGGCGGCCTTTTATATCTCTTGACGAGTAACGAAATGTTTTACAAGATTTCTTTTTTGTCACAGATACTGGCTATGGTAATTTTTTGCTTTCCTCCGATGTCTATGAAGGAGACAGCGAGCGCTAGCGGTAACATTTGTAAAACTTCCTTTATAGAGCGATATAAATGACAAACAAGCTATCGTACATGCATTAAGTTTGTACTGGCATGGAAAAGTCCGTTTTCGCGACTCTTTTGATATTTTATTTATTTCTTGCGAAGTGGACCGCCGTACACAACCTAGTTCTATTCACCTTGACTCTCAGCCATATCATAGCGACACGCGTTGGTTTAGACTTATCTAGTATGACCTGTATTTTTAAAAAATTCATTGACCTCTGCGAGACTTGACCGAAACCGGAAACCGTGCGCGCATGAAAAGTTTCTGGCACCCAGGGTATCAAACGACTCGGGTAACAAAGAAAGACTTGGGTCCATTTAAAATTGACAGAGCTGTAGTTGATTCCAATCGATCGGTCAATCTTCCCTTTGATATAAGGAAAAATATTTTGTACTTATTCTCGGAAGAGAAAAGAAATAAGATATCTTAAAATGTTTCAGATCGGCGACCTGTCATCGTTCCTGGCTGGAGGGCTGACTTGCGTCTGGCGCGGAGATTTGTTTGTTTCATGGTAGGGTTGTAGAGAAGACCAGACCCCATAAAGCATTTTGATGAACAATTCTATTTCAGTTAAGTTCAATTTGTTTAAATTCACTGCAGATCCTAGAGGCAAAGGCCCGCATTTTTGTTTGACATTGGACAAAATAACTTTCCGCTTGATGATCGTACAGTAATTCCACAGTCACGATGAAAAACCATAATCTGGAATAACAAAGAAATAAAAGTAGAAAACAAGCCGGTTTATTATAAACATTATGTTAATGCGAGAGTCATTTGCATTCAAGATCTTTTACTTAGTCTGAACAGCACTGATTCTTATAATGAACTGTCTAAAAAAGTATGCAAAACAAATATTTTAGAATGGGCTGGCTTACGTAGGTCCATTCCATTATCGTTAAGAGGTTATGACAGGTATCCTTCCATAAACTCTCCAACATTTGTGGTGGGTGACAATACTTTTGATGTTACGAAAGGGAAATCAAAGGATTGCTACAACCTATTCATCAGAGAAAAAGCTAAACCGCCCAATATTATTTAAAAATTACAGAGTAACTTTCATTTTAACAGCGACAATCTGAGGCAAATATTTAAGCTGCCTCACTCTATCGTTGTCGAATCGTATGTTAAAGCTTTCCAGTACAAGGTAATTAACTCAATTCTTTACACAAATACGATGAATTTCAGTCGAAGTACTACTCGATAACAGCTTGTCTCAACTCTGAAGCATTTGACATATTTTGTACGTGACAACGTAGAGCCGGTACGCCCTTTCATAAACTTGTAGCATTTGAATAATACGTAATTAAATGGATCTTAAGCTTTTGAATCGCACAAACGCGAAAATATTGACAAACATTTCTCGATATTATTATTTTCCATTGTTGCTCCGTTCGACTTCTGTCAGCGCAAACCAGCGGGTTGCATATAAATTAGCTTCTGAGGAATAATTAGGCTGCGCACGTGACCAGCCGATGCCAGGGCCTTTTCCCGCCCCACCCATTTTTTAAGGGAAAAGTCCTGGGTTGCAAGAAATGAAAGACAGAATAAGGCACGGAATTTTACAAACGCATTGTTACACAACAATGATTCTCGCTACCTATGTTTTATTTCAGTACCCCATTTACCACCGGGTTTTTACTAATGCGGTACACCAAGCGGCGTACGCGACTAGGCTCTTTTCGTGAATGGATGTACAACTCTTGTGATTTATCAATACGCTGTTGTTCATAAATTACCTCACTTTATCAAGCCTAAAGCGGAGCTCCACTTTCACGTTTACCTGAAGCAACTGTAAACCATTGCAAATAAATTCACAAATCTACTTCAGGTATGACAAGAGGTGATATTGACCACGGTTGTGATTACTTATGACTGGTGTATTTCGAACCTCAATCATGATTGGTGGATTTCTATCTCAAGTTTTCACGCTTGACATTTCTCTCTTTAGCTTTTAAGAGTGAGAACTCGCTGACGATGAAATAGAAACTCGCCTAGATATATTTATGTCAAAACCCGCGTATTCTTTTGTGAAAAGATCAAGCTTCTTGATTTATTTAAATTTTAATCCTAATCAGTAATTTTTAACCTATCGGCAATCGCCTTGAGAATTTCGCCTTGTGCTTCTACTGTGGCTTGTAGTTTAAGGATGGCTTCCTCTTGCTTTTCTTGTCTCAATTTGTCGAAAGTTCCGCGAAGTTCGTCTCCTGGACTGCTTTCTCCAGTTCTGTAATTGAGAAGCTTTTCCATAAAATCTCTATCTGAAAGATCATTGCCAGCCAGAACAAACCTTTGGGATTAAAAGAAGCATTATTGTAAATCTAAACATCAATAACTAATGTTTTAATTTTTGTTCAAAGCTATGCTAAAAGTGCCGTTGATCGTGATCCGTCTACATTCGACCAAGTATTAGTGGTGTACAGTACAACTGTTAACAGGGGAACAGAAAAGTTGTTTCTAAACTACAGGATATGTGTTGTTGTTGTTATTGTTGTTGTTTTTTAGAATGCAGTGAAACCTGTATTAGACGGACAACCACGGGACCTTCGCTAGTGAAAATCGATGTCTGTGATTATCAGATATCACATGTTCATTTGCTTTAGACAGTTAGAACCGCGCCCTATTTTCCTTTAAGATCTTCGAGAGCGATTAATGCTACAGGCGGCCATTTTGACGGAGTCCAGCTTATGACTATTTCAACTAATTAGGGAGGAGGGGATAATTTGGGAAGAGGAGAGAATTTTATTTTTCTCCCCTCGCTCTTCCCACCGCTATAAAACCCGACACCCTCCCAGTTGAAACCAATTACAAAATGGCTACCAGTGACGGTGAGCGCTTGATCTCGACGATCACAAGGAAAAATTGGGGACTGTGAACAGTCTAAATTTGCTTTAGGTCAAAACAAAAATGCATCCTTTGGCAACACCAAAAGTTTTAACAGCTCCTCTTTATTTTACATTCCATGGTGGGAGTATTGAGTTTGAGAAAGTAACGAGATTTGTGCATTTAAATTTTGTAAAGTTGAATAGCACTACACGACCAAGAAAACGTGATGTCTTTGTAGATGTATAATCAGACGTACTAGACAAACGTCCTTGCATATTTACCCTTTCACTGTAGTGTGTCTGTCTGGCTATATTTGCATGAAAATGTCCAACAACCTTTCCTCCTTTTACAATGGATGGTGGTTGAATTGATTTCGAGGATAAAATAATGATTGATGAACTTTTCAAGTTTTGTAAAGTTGGATAGCACTGAAAGCCCAAAAAACAGCTGTCTATGTACATACCATTACACAGTAGACAAATTTGCTGCATTCTCACCTTTTAACCATAGTATTACGGTTTGGCTTTATTTCCATGTTGCTGTCATGTGCATGTCGCAGAACAAACCTCGGGTAGGACTTTAAAAGCTTTTCCACAATTAACGTTTGATCTATTAAAGATCGCAAAGATGCTGTCCTTTTTATTGAATCTATGTCACCAACTGCCAAACCAACCTACAAAACATGAAACAAAATTCAGTAATTTCCAAGGCGATGATGATAGTAATACGTACTTAAGTGAGCTTTTATTGGGCTTCTTAAAATACAAAAAGTATGCACATTAGAGACAAACTATTAAGCCCACTTCAAATCATGCAAGGAGTACCGCAGGGCTCTATTCTTGGACGTTTTCTAACAAAGACTACAAATTTAAGTACCCTAGTCTCAGAACTCTTTGCATGAATAGTACTATAAAAATATTGTAACACTCCCTCTGCTTTCAAACCAAAAAGGCTGTTGATTTCGTGATTCCAAGTAAAGCACATGTTTTCCAATTTTGACTTTTAACCAGCTTTTTGTGAGTGTTGTTAAGATGTTTGGCCTGTTATCATACAGAAATGGAAGCGTTGAAACTTGAAGATTTCGACGCACATCAGCGTTGTCTCAGCTCAATTATATGACATGTTGCGACCTCACATGGCTGGAAACTGCTTCATAAATTCAAAAAAGGGCAATTTGAAATCCGCGATTTGGATATTCGCCACTTGCCAGAAAAACTGCCAAAATGGGGTCAAGATTTATGCGAGACAATAAAAAGGTGGGGTGACGGGGACGTGACCAAAACTCGTCACAAGAAGGATTGTACTTAAACTTAAAAAAAAGAAAAGAAAAGAAAAAAGAAACGAACAAACAAATTGTTCATGCCGAATTCCAAATGTATTACCGTTTCTATTTTTTTTTTTTCATTGTCTGAACACCCGTCGGGTCACCCGTCATAACAACTCTACCCCACTTGTTGACACCCGAACCGTATCCAGATTGTCACTTAAGAATATCATCGGTACAAAGAGTCTCGATTAGAGTTGCCCTTCTTGACAAACGTAGTTTCGCTGTACCTACCAGCAGGTTGACCAGTACAACAGAGACTGTCAAGACAAAAAGGAAGAACAGTCCAATGGTGATCATAGGCAATGGTACCGTGGCTTCATTGGACCAGTCGACCACCAAAATATCAGTATAGTCTAGTTCACCAATCATCATGACAAGGATTTTTCCCATGGCAAACAAAAAGGTCGAGAAATTACCCTGCAAGGTGACAAAAGAGATAATTCGTCGTTAATAAGGTACTTTGTCAGATATCACCTCAATTCTAGGATAAAGGGTCCAATGCCAAGTACGCTTTAGGGGGCGGAGCTAGGAATGTTCCAGAGGTGCGCACATTTAACAGGTCAACCCTACCCAGTTTTTTCAGTTGACATTTGTTCAGCTTCGTCCGTGCGAACAGCCGTACAGGTAGCGAAGCCCCCGCGGTTAATACAACTGGTAGAAATCTGGCCTGCAGAGCGGGAGGTCTCGTCTCCGATGCCAATCGCTCTGGGTCTTGAAACAGCACGGAAGACGGCCCTTCACGTCGATCGGATGACTCGCTCAATAGGACAATTGCACGATGACGCCATTGTATTACAACTACCAGAATGCTTCAGTTTGTTGTTTTCTTGTGCAAAAAAGGCTTTCTTTTTTTTAACCTCAGCGGGATTGATCAATTTATAAGACAGAAAAAAAAGAAATAGATTCTGGTAGTTCTAGTCATATGTCGTCTTCGTGAAAATGGCCTGCTCTCGATCTTATCTCCAGCAGGGGACGTTAAATTTGTCTTAACTGAATAACTCGATCGACAGTTATTTCCTTTGTCGAAACCAATGCATTTGAATGAGGTGGACCTAAATACATCTGCACGTGCCCTTAATGACAGTGAGACTAGTACCCAGTAGGGCTCTATACGCATTGGTTAAAGTGAACGAATGGCGCATGCCAGCTTAGTCAAGTTGGCTTATAACAAAGTGGAAAAAATTAAGAGGGTTAAAAAAGATCATGTGAAATAGTCCCAGCACCAGGAAGCAAGCATAAGTGCGCTATGCAAAAAAATGTGACTTATCTTCCACGAGTGTTCGAAGGGAGACAGATAGTCATTTGGCACCTCATGCAGTTACGGTATTAGGGAGCTTAAGCAAAGGCGATAGTCAATCGGAAGCGAGGCGTTTTCCCTGTTACCAGTATCTCTAAAGAAGGGGTCAACAATTACGTTCGATCTTTCCAGTATAGTTCTTACCTGGCCTTTCAGTAACACGTAAAACACCAAGCAGTAACCAATTAAAGTGATGAGAAAGGAGGTTATTACTTTAATAAAAGTCCAGAGCACTTCAATGTACATTGTCACGTATAAACCAAGTTCGCCGAATCGACGGATAGCTAATGTCAAATTGACGTAGCATAGCAGCAGAGCAACAATCCCTGAATTCCACTGTACTGTTTCACTGTATACAGCCTTGACATTCTCACCACATATGAATGGAAGGATAAAAATCAACGCCAATACAAACATTACCGTCTCCATCCAGTTTGAGAGGTCCAGGAAGTAGGCCAATCGCATCAAAGCAAGTTGAATCGTTTCCTTTATAAATTGGGAAAGCAACAAAACAAGAAGTACGATAGGAGTTGCTATTCCTATCTCGGATGTTTGATTTAGTTCTTCAGCCTTTTTCCCGGACAGCAATGTACTTCTAGATCTTGCGGTTAAAATGAAAATAGAGTAGAGAATGACAAAAACGGCGAAAAAAACAAGATTAAAAATAGTAACAAACTTTCCAAGTTTCATCCACTTCACACGAAGTAACACTTGTGTAACAAGATGATTCAACAGTCTTTCTCGCTTATGTTTGGCCATGATTGCAGGCGGGAAGTCAGTATATTTATAACAATACGTGTAGGGATCAATATATCTCATGTTGAACTTGACAGTAAAGTCCTCGTGCGATGGGGGCAAAGGACTGTAAGTGACACATTGATCAAGAACAATTTCTGCAACATCTGGGAGCTTTTCTATTAACTTCTTAAATGCAGAACCTTCGAGTACCTCCTCCCACCTAGAATGAGAAAATTTCACATTAGTTTTACTACTAGTGAAACTTCTCATGAAAGTGTGGTCAATGCTATAAGTAATATATCAAGCATGAACACTCGGTGTTTCATCTGTTGGGAGAAGAGTTGAAAAATAAGACGTGCAGCGGAGTATTTCTGACGAACTTTGAGGTGATTGATCTGGTGATGAAACACTGTGTCGAATACTCGATATTACTTCTCAAACAAAATGATTTTAGAAGGAGAAAAAATGACAAGTTTTCATCTGATTTCCAAACACTCATTAAACATTAATTTCTTTTGTATTTCTTGATAAATTATTAATGAGTTTGAGAACTTTAGCTCTAAATTATTTCCTTCATTTAACTTGGAAATGATTTTTAAACATTTTCGGGAAAGGAGAGTAGATCTGATAGGCCGAAGATGGGGCAAAAACCTGAAGACTGAAAGAAAATTGCAAAAATAGACAAGAAGAATAAGCCCGCATCATTCTAGCAACTTTGCCCTGTATGGACTCAGTAAAACCGAGAACCCAGGCTATAATTTACTTATAAACTGGAGGCGCGATCTCATCCTACGTCCTTATCTCGAACAATTAATGATGCTCTGTGACAACGAGCTTTCATGTCTTTTCCAGATATGGCAAAAAAGTTTCGTTTTCTTGATAACATGCGAAGTAGGCCATGAATCAAAGAGATGTCATCTTGGCTCTTTCTTTCTGGATGTAGCTTTAAAAAGCTGGCCGGGAGGCGGCGGCGGGTGGTCAAGACACATAAAATTGATATAATTCTTTAAAAATTTACAACAAGAAAGTTTGATACTTTTCGTTTCAGCATCAATGAACGGCCAAAGCCTGCAGATACTGGGAACCGCTTGGTGGCCGAACTCAGTCCCCTCGGATTTCTTTGGGGGGGGGGGGGAGCTGGGGGTGGGAGGGGGCGTTCAAAACAACCAGAAGATTCTTGGTAGTACCTGCGTATCCCGGCCGCGTAGTTCTGCGGCTGCGGTTTTTAAGGCTCGGAAACTCGGCATGGGATGTTTGGGGGTTAATTATTGGTCCAGGGATATTTTGGGGTTTTGTTGGAAGCCATACGGATTTTTCTGGGTTTTGATTTTCGCCCCCTTCGGTCATCCCCGTCACTTGAAATCCGGAATACCCTCTTCCCCCCTGGGGTTGGATATGAGAGATGTCTCTAACAGAGTTCTCTTAAAACGTACCTTTGATGTTTCACAAGTGTCTTTGCTACATCCTCGGCTTCCCACTCGATCGCTACATCTACACAGGTCATATTTCTCTCATTTCTGACTGTGACGTCGGCACCTCTGTCTAAAAGAAACTGCAGCACATCAAGGCGGTTGTATCTGCATGCGAGATGAAGAGGAGTGTTTCCATCACTGTCCTTCTCTTCCAGTGTACTCGGCAAGAAGGGATTCATTAAAACAACGACTGTCTCTAAGGATCCCACCGTCACAGCCAGGTGAAGGGGCGTCACATTGTTCATGCATTTAGCTGAGACATCCGCACCCTTTGAAATCAGGAATTCACACGTCTTTCTGGAATCAAAAATTTTCAACAGGAAAAACACAATAAAAAAGATTAAAAATATGTTCATCAGCCAAGACTTAAGGTACACTTCGGCCGTTACTTCTTTCATAGGCAGGGATGGGGGAGTGCTGGCTAAGAAATCAGTTTTGGTGGAATCTCTTGCCCAAAGGGAAAATATAAGAGAAAATGACAGTTTGAGGGGGAGATCCCAAGGTGGGGGGGGGGGGGGGGGACCAGTTACGTTATATCCCTAAGGCGTTATAGAAACGTCCAGGAAAACCTCCGGGGTTAAGTACAGGATTATATGATTTTTTTGGTTTGAAAGCACCTTTGAATCGGAGTTAACCAGTCTCCCTGACACCTGCCCTGAGACCTTTATGGGGAAACCAAACCATAACAAGCTCAAGAGGTCACCTATTGATATCAATGGTCAGCCAGAAGCGCATAGAATTTTTGTAACAAAAGATTACTTTGTTTCACTCGTTACAAATTCAAATTTAAAAAAAACAATGTTTGTAAACAGTGTACACGCAGTCTCCTGCCGGATGTATGGATTTGCCAACTAGTTACAAATCACACCAAGTTAGGTAACAAATGCTAACTCCAAAGTTCCCCTCTTCTCTGCGCTCAGTGTCTTCCCTGTAACCCAGAGAGCATGTGCAGGAAAAACGCAAAGTATTGCATAGATTTTGGGTACTTGTTTCTTCATAACTTACGCGTGTTTATTGTTGGCGGCGAAATGAAGAGCTGTCATTCCACGAGCTTCCCTTTGATCTACATAACTTGCAAATAATGGGTATTTGGCGAGCGTCACCACACAATCTAGTGAACCATTCTCAGCTGCGATGTGAATGGGTATCTTCTCCTGCATGTCACGCCCTCTTACATACACTTTATTTTGCAGAAGAATTGTCAACATCTTAAAAAAGAAAAAACGAGACCGAGAAGTACGCAATTAAAAAAACAAACGCGTAAAAAACGCTGTTTTTGTTTTATTATTTTTGATGAGGTTCGTGCCCAATGCAAAATAAATACCGTAATCCCCTACCCTGGTGACTTATTTATTTCCAGCACATTTTAGAGGGGTAGGGTGCTCAACAGAGAGGGAGGATTAGGCCATTTCCGATTTTCCCCTGGCCTCTGTTTCAAAACGAGGGTAGGTGCTCAGCCTTTGATATGGAAATCATTTTTCATTCTCGTGCAAATAAAACTCATTTTCACAAGAAGTGAGGCTTTTGGGAACTCGGAAGTGGCCTATTTAATTCAAGTGCCGCGTTACCGATAGCAAAAACAAGGGAGGAGAAACGCTTAGACAATAGTTACCTAACGGTTCCATACCTCATGTTCTGGACCAGGGCAATGACTGTAAATTATGGAGATTAATGTGTGGTATTCTATAGTATAAGTAATTTTCAACATTTTTCTTCACTTGTAGAACCCTTAACCTTACTTTCTAAACGGTAAAATGATAACCTATACCCTCGTCCCAATTAATATACCATAAATAAATTGATGACAAAGTTAACGAAATAATAACAGAAGAATACCTCAGAATTGTCCTGTCCACAGGCAAGGTGAAGCACATTCCTCTTATCTTTGTCCTTCATTTGTACTAAAACTCGATCTTTGTCCACTTCTATCAATGATTTCAACATTTCAGGCTTTTTGCAGGTAATAGCCAAATGAACAGCACTATTTAATGAAAAGTCAGTTGCAAAAATGTCCGCTCCATGGTCTACCAACATCTTGGCAGATTCCACAGCTCCACGCGTCACAGCCATTAGAAAAGGTGTCATCTCCAAAATGTCCTTCGCTTCTAAGTCAGCTCCGCGCTCGATCAAAAACTTTACTATTTGACTGTGATTAAACTCTGCTGCACTAGAAATGAAATAAAAGGGTTAAAAGCCTGCTATGACGCGTGTGTGTTATCCACTGAAAAAAAAAAATTCCTATCGAGTAAATTTGCATCTAAAAAGTTGAATATGGTCATTGTAAAAATGATACCCGTTAGCTGCGTAACCCCAAAAGTATGGAAATATGGTTTTCCATATAAGCTCATATTCACCTTAGAAAACTTCCGCTCATCCGTCCGCATCACGGAGGAAGGCCAGTCCACATTGTAGCTAGTGTGGGCGCCTGTGGGTAGGAGGCAGGCGATGGAAGTCCAGGGTGTAAATATAAGACTCTTAACTCGATGCAAGATTTTTGCTCGTTCCAGGTCTATTTGCGAATATTTTTTCCCAAACTCACCCAGCTCTTCTTACAAAAGGGAAATGGTAAACCTTAAAATTTAAGAAAGGATTTCTTTGCCATGTTTTGAAGTTAATTCTTTGAAATCTATTATGAGTGTCTTTAAGGGAGCTTCGCTTTTATCAGTGTCTAATCTACATACTGAATCAATTTAATGACAAAATAATAATAATAATAATAATAAAGTTAGTAATACAATAGTGGGACATTCTTCCATACGTTTACATAAGCGTTACTCCTATCAAAAGACGCTTTTCTTAACTACTTTTGAGGATAATTTAAAACTCTCATTTCCGCAATAACACAAAAAATAAATCCCAACCCACCATACCTATGTAGCGGTGTCCTTAGTTTGCCATCTCTGTTGTCAGTAACTGCATTATACAGCATAAGTAGCTCTACCATTGACAAGTGGCCGTGTTTTGCCGCCAAATGGAGCGGTGAAGCAGATGCTGTAAAATTAACAGCGTCACGATCCGCGCCGTGTCGTAGTAAAAGTTCTCCCACTCCCAGGTGGCCTCCGATGCAGGCGTAGTGAAGAGGAGTGTTGCCTTCTGCGTTTTTTGAATTCACAAATCCACCAAGGTCTTGCAGCTTTTTGGATGCTGTTTGAACAAAAAAATTTAAGGCACTTGGTTTCATGTCATCATTATCAAAAGCTAAGAAATTAACATGATAAGTGGATATATGTATCGACCTTTTTCACAGAGACCAAAATGCGCCTTGCCTACTTCCCCTCCCCTAACCACCACAACCAATTTTGCATATGAAATATTGTCTGGGATTTCTCTTGGGACGTCGACATACCTTGCAACAGAGGTTAAGTAAAATTTTGGGGGTAAACATGGTTCATTATGGTCTCGGTGATAATGATCAATGAACAGAAAAAGGAAGTGCGAAAAGTGTTGTAAATTTAAGCCTGAAAATGGAAAAATGGCAATTAAATTAACAGTTTCCTAAGGATGGGGCCCGCTTGATTGTTGGGCAAATATAAGCACCAATACATCATATTTCCCATTTATTCACCAGAGCTCAGTTGTTCGAAGGACGATTAGCACCAACTCAAAAGCGTTTTCTCGGATAATTTTTAGGCTATTTCAGTCTAGAACAGCCAATCTTGAATTATACTCATTATAACTTTTAACTTACCAAACATTTCACTATCCCTAGGTCATCTTTTTAACCGTGACCAATTTTCATTTTTTCATAGGTTATATTACCTGTTTCAATGAATAGTTCACACACGTCTTCATGTCCCTGAAAAGCTGCAATTTGCAGAGGAGTGCTTCCCCCAAATACCGTGCGGGTGAAATCGGCTCCATACCTTAAAAGCAACTCACAAACTTCTCGCCTTCCCTCATAGCAGGCTAGAAGCAAGGGCTTTAAATTTCCTTGGTCTAAGTAATTTTTCACCCTTTGGTCTTCAAGAAGAAGAACGCATATCTCCACGAGGCTGGTACGTACAGCTGAATCCAGTGGTGACGTTTGAATTTCGGTCGCTATGAGTGGGTCCGCTCCCCTTTCAAGCAGAAGCTTGATCATCTCTGTTCTTTCGAACCTTAAATAAATCAAATATTTGCGAAAGCACGATGAGAATCAAATGAAATTTCTGAATGTTTTCCCCATCTAGTCTGTAACAGCAGTAGGCAGGAAAAATATAAATCAAACTGAAGAGTGCGAAAAAGTAGACAAGGCAGACTGCAAAGGCTGGTTTTTCTGTTTATATTTGGCTAAAAACAGTTTCAATTTTAGAGTCCAATGCATGCTCATTTCAGTAGTTCTTAAAGGAGTTGTGTCTTGTTTTTGGGATATTTTTAAAATTCTAAAAAAATTGGAACCAAGGAAGACAGTGTATTTTTTTTGACCAGGATAAAAACGGATTCCAAAAATAGGGCCATTTTGAAACAAAACCCATTCCTGAAGGAAAGACAAAGTTATTCACATGAACAGCCCTTAGTCTGGAGACACAATTTTACTCCCACGTAACTAAGAGGAGAGCAGAAAGGCACAAACGCAGAGAGCGACGACGATGAAATAAGTATCTAGGTGATTGCTAAGGGGGCATCTAGGAATGTTTTGCTAAGCCAACCTACCCGCGGCGTTTCCTTAATCGTTAACCTTGCGAGAGATTTTAAAAAATTTTCTTTTTTATCGGTTGGATGAGGTCAATTAATTATCTTTCTCTGACTAAGGACAATATGAAAAAGTGAAGGAAAACACTTTTTCTTAAAGCAGTCGTTGAAGCGGAGATAGATAAGAGAATGTCCTTTTCCAGTTGTTGCTTGCTCCCCCTTTTTATTTTAATTATTTAATTGCAGATACCTTACAGCAGTATGAATTGGCGTGAAACCATCTTTGTCCTTCAAGTTAATATCCGCCCCATAATCCAGCATATTTTTGACATCCTGGATATTATTAACACGAACAGCTCGATGAAGAGCAGATAGTCCATCGCGGTCAATCGTGTTTAAATTATCCGCCATTTCTTCTAAGGTACCATTTGCAAAGTAAAGGGGCAAGCCAGATTTGACTGGTTCAAAGGCTTGAACATCGCGGCCATCAATTGGATGAATAGGTTTCCGACTTGATTTGGTGCTTTCTGGATTCGAAATGAGTTCGAGCGAGTCACCGTAAATCAATGGCCGCACTTTCGACAGAGAGGTATTGCTACGTTGTGTACCCCCAGAGGAGGGTTTGGGACTACCTGATGAATGAAAAAACATGGCAAAGACTTTATAGGGTGTACGTGTATGTACTTTTGCGTGAATGATGGAAGTTGCAAGACCTGAATCTTCAGTTCCCATTGTTCCGCTTTAGTGAACCTCCGATGATCATTAATGTCCAAAACGGTCCCTCTCTTGTATAAACCACCGGTTTTTCTTAATATATTACATATTATACACGTATATATAACTTTGTGTGTGTGTGTCTACTTTCATTCGAAACCTACACATTTTTTCATTACAATTTTTACAATGTAAACACTGAAGAGAGACACTCAAGGCAGATGAAGCAGGGCACCTGTCTACTTAGGAATTAGATAATACATCCCTGACAATAGTTTACCATTTTTCTAGCGTAATTAAGTGCCATGTCATAAACATAAAAGTATTCCTTATCACTGCGTTCATAACATGTCATTTTTGAATTGGACAACGTTATTATAGACATAAAGTATGAACGAGATATGCATATTGTTGTGGACTATTTTGAACGAGTATACCAAGGGAAGTACTTCTAGTCGAAAAGAATTAATCATATCCCACTAATAATTTGTATACATATTTTTTCCTTCTCGGTGACTGAATAATCAAAACATTATATATTACGTAAATTTTGCCCAAATCATAAATCGTGGAGCTAGTTTCATAAATTATAAAATTGTCTATCAAGTTTGAATATAAAAAAGAAAATTTAATATTAACAGAACCGGGTAAAACATTGGTCATTTGGCCTTGTTTATTGTCCAGACTGGTAGAAAACTAAACTACAAATTGCCATATGTAAGGAATCCGGATTCCGGGTTCCGGATCATCCGGAAAACTTTTCCTTGTGGAATCCGGAATCCTACTAACGATTGGAATCCCAAATTCCACTGACAAAGACTGGAATCCAGTACTTGGAATCCGGAATCCACGGCGTGGAATCAAGAATCCAAGACTGTCTTGGATTCCCTTACATGGGAAAAAAACGCAGATGCATTGCTTGTTTTATGCCTTTCCTGCTACGACACTGTCGTCTAAAGCAGCAGCCGTCTAAAGTTAATGCATATATTGATCCAACACTCAAAGATTCAGACTATTTACAGAATAGTGCGACTGATTTACTGTAACAAATCGTGATTAACAGCCTGTGCAGTCTGTGTGTAAACACGTTCTGTTTCCAAATAGTCGTCTCCACAAAGGCTATCTTGACACCATAACCCGCCTCCCCGCTCCCACCCCAAAACCTCTGCAAATTATAGAGAAATGACTTATATTGTGCGGAAATTACAAATGACGTGATAAGCACACGAGTCACCAAGAAACTGGCTTATTTTTTCGCGCCTAAGCATCAAGTAAGGGTCAAATCTACAACATTTAGGAATTCTTGCAATAAAAATTGATGTCCTTATTCAGTGTATTGTTTTGACTGCTGATCGACATTCTTAGGCTATGTTTGTTGCTATTTTGACTTTACTTTTCACTAGCTTTCAGCCGTTAAGGTGACATGCAGAGTAATTATCCCTAGTATGATTAAGTAATTACGTCATGTGGCTTAACAGTCAGAGTATAGTAATTGAATGGGTAGAAATATCAAACATCAAATAACCAGGGCTCAAGAAAGGTAACTGGAATGTATCGGGAAATAAACACGTTCATTTTACTTCAATTAAGAAATCACCTTTAAGCTTCATCCCTACGGAAAAAAAGTCAAAGTATTGAATCTTTGAATTAATATTAATATTGTCGCATCTTTCAACTTTGAAAAGCAATCAGCGATCATCCCATATGGCTGGTACGTGAGCGTCCACGACTGTTAGTTTAATCTGAGGAGCAGAAATTTGGTGTGCTCGGAGTTCAAGACAGTTGTTTTAGGCAGTTTTAGTCTTGGACTATCGGTATATTTGATCACGATTCAGTCGCCGTCAAGTCAATCGAGTGACTGAACTGGCCACTCGGACGTATAAAGTTCGAATCATCGCTAATTTAAATATGTACGATCAACCTAAGTAAAATGACAAACCTTTGCCATTCTTGTCAACAACAGAGCGATATGTGGACATCAAGCTGCTCATGGCGTCTCAACCTAACACGAGTTCAGTCAGTCATCTTCTGATCTACACCGGATCACACTTACGCTGATTTTGCGTGACATGACAAATTCCAATCTTATTTATGTAATTGTTATAGCCAATCACGTGTCTTATAATTAAAATTGTCATCAGAGCAATAATAAATAGATCAATGAGAAAACTATTACTAAACCATTTAAGAACCGACTTTTTGTCATTTAAAAAATAATAATAATAATGGCATTCGCAGTTATAACCTGTACTTTTATGAAGGATAACATAATATTTTCAAGCGCCAAAATCAAGTCTGTCATGGTCGAATATCTGCATGACGTCAAGGTTTCAAAAGTTTTGAAAAGTCTTTAACTAAAGGAAATAAGATAGGTTCGAGAAGTTACTTAGGCTTTGCCACGAGGATAGTACTGTTTTTGGTCAATTCTGAGCTGAAGTCACCACTTGGTGCCTTTACACATTCACAAAATGCTCCTATAGAGTTATGAAGAAAATGAAATATAACATTTTTTTTAGTGCTTTTTCAGGCATAGCCATCAAACTTGAATATTCAAGTTTGCCCAATTTTTTCAAGTTTCAATCCGTGTCCATCATTGTCCTCCTTAGCAACAGACGAGGAAACAGGGAGACATAACGACTGTGTTCTGTAAAATATCTGTTCGGAAAAGTGAATATTGCCTAGAATGATCTATTACTTAAATATGGCTAAAAATTTCTAGATGAGCGTTCTATTCAGGTACAATTTTCGAGGCTTATCTAAAAAATTCCCTACGATTTTCTGAAGCTTAATTTTTCACATTTTACTCCCCATGTTAGGCTAATTTTCGTAGAAAAATGAAACCTAAAATTTTCGGATTCAAAAATGTGATAAAGAGAGGAATAAGAGAAACTCGCACCTTCGTAAAACGTTCAATTGTGCTAAAATTTTCGGGCAAATAACACTGCAGCCCTTGTCATTTCCTAAAGCCTCAAATCCCCTCGGATGACCGGGCAGATACATATTTTATAACCCGCTTAGAATGCATTTCTAGAGATCTAAGCTTCAAAAGACTTTTCAATGCATTTAGGAGGAAACTGTCGTTGGGTCCCCCGAGGAAACTGTTTAGTTAATAGCTAAATAGTTTCATAAATAACAAACCCTGAAAACTGGCTCATTGGTTTTGAAATATATTGATTCGAGGAAACTTTTCAGCTTTTTTTTAAATTAGAAAGCTAACAAATTGCGTGACGTAGCTCCTTCATTCTAATCACGTTTCCCAGATTGGTTACTTGGGTTGCATGTTTTGTTCCACAGCTTTGACCGAGATAAAGCATACAATATTTGGATTAGATTTATTAATTAGCTATTTTATTTGCCCTTCGTAGAGTTTTATTAATAGACTTTTGGACAGGTGACAGGTGATAAAATACATTCAGTTTTTTATGTCAAGCCTGTATCCTCATTAAAAATCGTTTAATATGAAGAAATTATAACTTACCTGAGGCGCAACTGTAACACACACGACTCAACTTCGTTTTTTCAGTTCATTTATTTCGGAATTAATAACTCAACAATATATTAGCTGTATCCAAGTTTTCTCAATTTGCGTAGTAGCCTTGTTGATAATCTCTTTGCTATATTCAAAGAAAGCGTTCGCTTCCATTGCCCCTCCCTCGTACTCCGATGCTCGTCGTTTTCAGCGAACCGTCTTCCGCGCTACTTTCTCTATTTATGTAAGCTCTGAAAACTAATTTTTTTTGTTTCCATTTCAAAACCTTGAGCAATTTGCCTTTTTTATATATATATCACATATTTAGTGTAGAGATACGAAAATAAATATACTTAAATATAACATACAAGCGCCAGTTTCAAACAGCATTTAAAAGACGCTTTCGCCCCATGCAAGGTACTCCGCATTCCATGCCGTGGATTCCAGTCTACGTCAATGGAACTTGGATTCCGGATTCCTTGAGCTTTATTCCGGATTCCAAAGTGCAAGATTCCGAATTCCAGAAGCAAAATTTCCTCAGATTCCAGATTTCACAGGCAAAATATTTTCAGGATTCAGGAATCTGGATTCCTTTGTATGGGGCGAAATCCTTAGTGCTTGTAATTCTCTTGTTCTTTGTCTTTAAAAAAATATTGCCTCTTTGTTAAACGGATATGACATCTTTCGTTAACCAGCACAGCAGAATTCTTGTCGTTTCCCTTTCAACATATCACTTAAGTAGTGAAGTCAGGTACTGAATTTTAAAGGGGTATGCACGTCACCTTTGATGATCACTGATTCACTTGAGGTTCACCACATTTCTTAATGATTATAACAATGATACGACAACGAGAATTTTCATGATGCCGCAGTATCAATACACAAATCTGTACACTATCTTACCGACACTAAAAATAGAAACTGTTTTAATTTCGATATTGCAGTTTGGAAATCCATCAGTACAACGACGCGAATGATCCCTAGAGCGAAAATGATTCTCGACCCCAAATGAACCTATTTCCCTGAGTTTCCTCCGACTCGGCCCTAGTAGGAGAACCCCAGGGGCCAATTTAATAAACCTTTCACAAATGCAATTTACAAGTGTAGCTATTCTTTTCAGACTCTAAAACAATGGCTACACTTGTAAATTACACACGTAAAAGTTTTATAAAATTGACCCAGGAATGAGGTTACGAACGCCAGTGATCTGGAATATCAACTAGTAGGGGAGCTCAAGTCCCAAAGTATATTTGTAATATATTTCCAAATTTAAATAAAGTTGAAGTTGAAGTTGATATCGTGAACTGCGGAAATGAGGAATCGTTTGTGAAAGGATAAGGGATAAGAGCTAAAAACAGAGCCTCCCTATTTACAGAACATTGTCGAGTGCCCTCCCCCGCACCACCAATTATGACTCCACTCTATTTTCCAATGTCCAATTTATCAGCTATAGCTCTAAGCAATTCAGTTTGAGCATCGACTGCAGCCTGTAAATCCTTGATGCTTTCCTCTTGTCTTTCTAATCGTTGTTGGAAGTCATTAGTCTCTTTCTCGTTGTCTCCCGAGTCGGACTGTTGCTTTCGCAGCGTGTTCGTGAAGTCACTATCAACGAGACCAGACCCTGAAAGGGCTAAGCTGAAAGAAAAACAAAATTGATGAAAAGCGTCAGAATAATATAGGAGGACTGGTATACCCCAGTCTACTGGATTGTGTATTGTTAAGAGAAAGAAAACACATACCCAAGCTATACAAACTTTTCCTTTAGCATGCAGACTTACGCATAAATCAGAAGATGAAAATTAGTTTTATCAGTTAGTATTGAAGTTAATTAGCCATAGTAAAGATACTCAAAAGCAGAATCCTATAAAGAAAAGAGCTGGATTTCGATTTTTACCGTGACCAATTTGCCGTATTAACCTACGTAACTGATAAGACTAATCTTCGCAGACAAGTAACGACGCTCGTTTAGTTATATAACAGGAATAAAAAAATGTTAAAGCAGACTTGAGCAAATATTAAAAACAAAACATAAGAGCGGGAATCCTGATTAGTAGGGGGGAGGGGGGCGGGGCAACCAGTTGGCTATTCACAATCGAGGGCGACGAATTTAAAATCTGAAATATTAATACCCCAACTAGAAAAGAGCTCAAGCAACAGCAACGGCGACGACAGCGAAAACGTCACTTAAAAAGAGCATTGGCGCTGTCTCAAACTTCTTCGCTGTTATTCTATCTCGTTCAATTTGTCCAAAATGTTGGCGAATTTTTCTGGGGGTAAATTCTAAAGATCTGTAGCTAAGTTGGACAAAGAGAAAAGTTATCTTGTGTTCACATCGTCCGTAAAACGTGAATTTGTAAAGTTTCGCGTCGTAGTCGTGAAACGACGGTAAAGAAATTTACAGTCAAAACCACGTGATACACTTTCACTCAACTAAAACAGGGATTGCGATTGGTTGATTCTTGGTCACGTGGCCTTGACTAAATCAAATGCATCCCGATCGAGATACATTAAGCAATGTAGCCCGCTCGGGCTACATTACAGCACGTGATCAAAGCATGGTGGAAAGTGGCGTGACAAAAGGCGGGAAAAACACTGCCAGGTCCTGCCAGTTTTCTTTTTGGTGACTGAACAAAACAACAAGAAACCTCAAGCTAAAACGCAACGATTTTTACAGTTATCCAAGAAGTTACCAGAAGAAAAACGGCAGCTAGTAGAGGAAAATGACGCAGATAATATAAGGAAGGTACTTTGTAAATCATTCATCCAGTGGTTTTGAGAATTAAATTTGTGTTGTTATAAGTACCGAGTCGACTGTTTTGGTTCGGTCCGGTTATTCTTTTGTTACTGTTGAAGTGAAAGTCTAGGTATATAACAAAACACTTAATGTCAGGTCAATCGGGAAACCAGTTAGTTTTGTTTTCCCTCGAGTCCTCTTGTTTCCCTCGACTTCGTCTCTGGAAACATCAGGACTCTCGGGAAAACAAAACTAACTGTTTCCCTCGGGATCTGACATTAAGTGTATATCATCACTCGAAAGGCTCTCTATTACGATTCATATACTGTCGTTTTTTTGCCCAAGGAAAACTAACTTACCTGTGTAACAACTGATTCTGGTTTGGTTTTATTTCCAGGGAAGTTTTATAAGCACGTCTCAGGACCCATTTGGGATATCTTCTCTGTATGCTATCTACTAACGAAGCTTGGTCCATCAAGTTTCGTAGAGTCGCTGTCTTTTGAATTGAGTCAATATCTCCAACCGCCAGACCAACCTAGGCAAAACAAGAAATAAGTTTCTCATTGCATGTTGGCTTGGTTTCTATTGTTCCGGAAAAATTCTTCTTACCAATTACACAATGTGCAAGTATAATTCTTTATTAGAAAATTTAATTTTATTAGAAACTAGAAGTTTCAGTTACAAATAACAGCGACCTTTACCTTCATTAAATAACAACCACTTCTGAAGAGTGGAATATGTAGGATACTATGGGATAGGAGGCAATGCCTATTTCCCTTTCGTAAACGGTCTCTGCCATTTTTAGCTTTAAGACTTTAGTCATGAGAGATGCAATATATTCCCTGAATTTGGTTACAAAAAGGCAAAAAATGTGTTTTCGAATAGTGTCAGAAAGAACGACGTTGGAGCCCAAGTTGAATTTTCGTTAAAATTTTCGAAAGGGACGGGGTCACCTGTTATTGGTGTAACACTTAAGAAGGACAGTTTGCTAGTGTATGTACTTAAATTTTTTGCAATTTAGGGGCGTCGGTGTGGTAGTGTAGTGGTAAGGGAGAGAGATTAGGATACGAAGAGTCCGGGTTAGAGGCCTGGTTTGACCCTAGGTCGCGATTTTCTTTCGATTTTTTCTTAGTTACAAAAAGGCAAAAAAGACGTTTTCGAATAGTGTAAGAAAGAACGACGTTGGAGCCCAAGTTGAATTTTCGTTATAATTTACGAAAGGGCTAGGGTCACCTGTTGTTGATGTAACACTTAGGAAGGACAGTTTGCTAGTGTATTTACTTTTAAATTTTTTGGAAATTTGGCGGGTCAGTGTGGTAGTGTGGTGATAAGGGAGAGAGATTAGGATACGGAGGGTCCGGGTTCGAGGCCTGGTTTGACCCTAGCTCGCGATTTTCTTTCTTTTTCATAGAAACACTCTCAATAACAGGTCAAAAATTTCCTAAGACCCTGTTTACATGGAGTGGGGGACCCCGGTCTAGTGGGGTTGGCTTCTTTTGCTTCCACGCTCTGCGGGACACAAAACAAAAGAAACCCACCCCACTAGACCGGGGTCCCCCAGTCCATGTAAACAGGGTCAAAGTGTCGTAAAAATGGCAGGGACAACTGCGGAGGCGATATAGGGCGTTTTCACTCACGTGGTCAGTAGCTTTGCAAATAAATCGGAACAAACGAAAGTTGTTACATGAGAGAAAGGTTTAACTCCCACAGGAACACCAACATGACTGCCGTTTCACTGTTTTTGAACACTAATATGGCGGACGTGACGTCATGTGAAAACGCTTTAAAAGATGTGGTGGCATTAGAGAGCTGTAGATTCTGAGCCGAGTACGAGATTTTCTCAATACTAAATAGTGCTTGTGCGTGAATCAGCGTCATTTTGGCGGGAAATATGATTGCTGTCGTCATTCCACTGCGAGTTTTAGCGAGAATGTAGTGGCAACGGAAACAAGTTTTAAAGTGTTAGAGATTTTATCATTTTGTGGCCCGGAGATGGCTTACGCTCCTTCAGTAAAGATAACAGTGCTAATTTTTTGGGTGAAAAATAAGTGCAATGAAGCTTTCCGGGGTGTCTATAATTGGAGAATACTCGAAAAAACTTTAAGTCAAATCCCGTACTCGTAGTCGTTCTCGTCCAAGAATCTGAAGGTCTCTATTCGATAGGATGAGATGACAAACGAGATCAAACTGAATAAAATGGAACAGAAAGGTTTGGAAGGTCGTGTGGTGTAGGAAGCATTGGAGGGAACACATGCTAATAGGATAAGGTGGCTAGAAGGGTGATAGTATGACAAGAACAAATAATCTTCATGAAAAGTAAGTAATTAAAAGCTACAATCATAACAAAAGTCTTTGCATTTGTGACGCTTTTTTTCAATTAACATATGCCTAACCCCTTGCCCCACCCCATAAACAACGTTGGACGCGTGTATCCAGAATTGTTTTTTACGAGTTTCAAAATTGTATAGGGTGGGGGGAGGGAGACCTGCCAGGAAGTTTCGAAAAGGATGCACTGTATTATAAAGGCAACCAGAAATTACAGAAAATAATGAATACTGCGTCACTGTCCCAAGGACTTTTGCCCGGGATAGTCGAATAACCCCCTTAATGAAAAAAAAAAAAACAATTCCATCAGTATATCTCGTTCCATTGACACAAACGTCACTTACCAGTAGATTCATAAGGACAATGGACACTGCCAGCACAAACAGCACAAACATGACATAAGACAGCCCAGGAAGAGGTACATACAGGAAGTTAGTTCCCGGGACCTTGACATCGCCCACCACGTTACTAGTCAATACATCGGAGTAGTCCATTTCTCCAAGCATCATAACGATAATTTTAACGAAGGAAAACCAGAATGTTGTGAAGTTTTCCTGTAAAAAAGAAAACAAGAAAATTTCAAATTACGAATGCTATTAATCAGTTTATACTACTACATGAGAAATTTCTGCAATTTGATTGGCTTAGAGCAGTGTTATTTCAGCTTAATTTGAAATACCTACATGTGAAAATTACAAACCTTTTGCATGTAGTAGTATAAACAAATAATAGCATGATTTGTACGTGATATTCGGCATAAATACCACTTGTGATATTTCAAAGTTGTCTCAAATTTCACTCGCCTTACGGCTCGTGAAATTACGTATAAAAATTTAGAAATATCACACGTGGTATTTATGCCAAATATCACTACAAATCATGCTATTACCTACACTAAAACTGTTGTTAGCCATGCACGTTACCTGACACATTTAATTAAAGTGCAACCAAAAAATAGCAATGATTATGTTCACTCTGTTACACCAACACTACCACATAAAAGCACGAGGCCCGAGTAAGCGGACTTTACAGATCTAAAAAATCATATAACAATCAGTTTATTGGACTGTTACTGTGCCGGTCAAGCATCCGCCTGATAACAGTCACTAAGTCATGAACTGCGTTCCATAAAGCTAAACGACGAGACATGTCTTGGGGCAATAAAATTCTTATCTAAATCAAAAAAATTCAACTAGCTGAAAGTAGAGCAAAAAATGTCAGATACTCCCAATCAGTACCAAAGTGGGTACCCGAGTGACTGCTTTTGCGGAAAATGAATACTGACAAGCTCAGCACTGAACTTCCATTCCATTTGCTTCTTTGTGGCAATCAATCCTTAAACAGTCAGTATCATCTTTTCAAGAAAAAAAATTAAACAACTTTCATACCCGAGAATTTGCAATAAACTTCTGTCAGTTAAAGGGTTGTGCTTTGACATCGTAGCAAAGATATTTGATACAACCAGGCGCCTCAGTTTACATTTTGGGATCTTTGGAAGCATTGATAGAATCATTAACCAATAGTGTTAACGTTAGTATTGTATGCAACTTCTAGTTTGTAGAGCCTAACTCTTGGGACGCTTCATAGGCTGATACTAAGATTAAAAAACAGAACAGTCCAGTTGTATCCCAGGGTAAGGGAAAATTTCGGTTTGGTCAGTTTGCAGAAAGAAAGGGGGGAAAGACACTTTCAAACCTTAGCTCACCTCCTCTTTTAGTAGAACGTGAAAAACCAATGCAAAGCCAATAAGGACTGCAACGAAGATGGCGATTACCTTAAGAAATGTTACCAACACTTCAACGTACATGGTCACGTAAATTGCCACTGAACTCAAGCGACGAAGACTCAGACAAAAATTCACATAACATAGGAGAAGAGCAAGTACTCCAGCGGTCCAGTGTACTCGAACGTCCCCAAAAAGATCTTCTGTTGTCACGTAAGGCAATATGAAAATCATTGTGGTTATGTAAAGACATGAGTCCAGAACGTTCGTGTAATCTGTAAAGTACTCTAGTTGTTGCAAAAACATCTGAATTATCTCAATCAGAATTCTGACTATTAAAAAAGTAAAAATCACAGCCGGGATTCCTTTGGAGTCGCCACTGGTCACATTCGTTGTAGCATTTATGTCACTCCCGGACAAATCCCTCACTTTGCTCCTCTGGTCAACAATAAAGAAAGAAAACAGGACGAGAAATATAAAGAAGATGGCGAAATTAAAGTAGTAGAGAAACTTTCCCAGAACAGCCCATTTCCATCGAAGAAGCACCTGTGTGACACTGTGATTCAAAAGGCTTTCTCTCCGGTAGTTCGCCATGGTAGCAGGAGCGAAAAAGTGGTGGCTACTTGATGATAAAGAAGTGGGTGGGTCGAGCGGGGAGAAGGTGAAGGTGACCGTAAAGTCAGTGTGCTCTGTGGGAAGGGTGGAGTAACTGATACACTGATCCAAGACTACTTCTGCGACTTCTGGAAGCTTCATTATCAGCTTTTCCATTGGAGGAATTTTAGATGTGTGACCACAAACCACTTCTCTCCACCTACAGTAAAAAAATGATAATATTTTAGCTGTTACAGATCGAAGGTGTTCGGATATGATAATGATAACGAGAACGATAACCCGTCCAAAAGGGCTTAAATTGATAATAATAACGATAACCACAACGATTATGATAATGACAATGATAATAGTAATGATAATGATAAGGTTTATATTAAGCAGGCTTCATGCATGGATTTTGGTCAGTCCAAAACCATTAAAAATCAGGTTTTGCAGAACACAATAAAATTAATTGAAGAGCTCATCTGACAGGAGGATTTTTGCTATTAGTAAAATCCAACTAGTGGTCTATTATCAATGCTGCATTTTGATTGGTTGAGCTACTACTAGGCTATATGTTATAGCTCACTAGTAGCGAAAAAGCACCGGCAATTTGGCGGGAAAAAAGTGATTTAATTCTTCGTGCTTGCCTGAAAACGGCAAAAAAACCCGCACGTTCTTTCACAGTTTTAAAGTTGTTTTGTCTCGATATTTTTTACCAGCTGGTTGGATTTTACTAAAACAATTATTCCTCTCGCCCTCATGGCCTCTGAGTCAACAGCCCATTCGGCCGAACTCAGAGCCCGTTCGGGCTCAAGGAATAATTGTTAATTAGCCCGCAGAACGGGCGCCATGTTTTTCGAGTGGTTTTTCAGACCGAGGGGGAGGAGCTTCGTGCTTGCCCGAAAACGGCAAAAAAACCCCGCACGTTCTTATGGCTATTTACGAGAATAACCGAGGATTTGAAATCGGAAAGACCAAAAAACAATTCCAGTTACTATTCCGAGCGGGATTCGAACCCGGGTCACACGTTACGCATCGTCACATTCACATTTACCTCTCGTGTTTAACAAGCGTCCTTGCAACTTCCACAGAGTCCCACTCGATTGCCATATCCAAACACGTCATATTATCTTTGTTAAGCGCCGTAACATCAGCACCTTTGTCTAACAAGAAATTCAGTAGATTGAGGCAATTTTGCATGCAAGCTAAGTGAAGTGGGGTGTTTTGGTCCGCGTCCGTTATTTCTAACGTATTAAACAGCATAGGATCTAGCAGACATTGAACAGTTTCCAGTGAGCCTGATTGCACTGCCAAGTGAAGAGGTGTTCGTTGATGATTATTTTGAGCGGCAATATCAGCCCCTTTGGATATCAGGAGCCGACAAGCCTCACTGAAGAGAAAAAACAAAACAAAAGAAACAAAATTAAGACTCAACATTTCACAACGCTAAGAATGATACACGCCATGCATCAAATTTCACGCCATATTTGGCATGCACTTCTGATTGGGAAACGGTCTTTCAATTTGCGACGGTAAGCATTTTTGTCAGGACGAGTACAAAAAATAGGTTTTTTTGTAATGCATCTCAACAGGCTTTGTCTGAGGTTGTAGCTCATTCTCTCTTGGTATCGAGCGATGGGCTGTCTCTGTCCCGACCAAATGAAGAAGGTCTATCTACACCTCAGTGAATGGGTGACAAATTTGCATATCAAAGCACCCACAATAGACTCCTCACCTGTGTTTATTCAATGCTGCGAGGTGTAGTGGAGTCATTGCAACTTCATCTCTGGCGTTTACAAGCTTTAGTAGGGAAGGACATCTTAAAAGAGACTTAATGGATTCCAGTGATCCATTTTCTGCTGCATGATGTAGTGGTATCCTATCGTTTATATCCTTTTCTCCGGTTACAAAATTTCTCTTTAGAAGAATATCAAGAATCTGTCGAGGGGATGAAAAAGTAGGCAAAATCATTTACTACTACATCTTCCTATATCAGTCCTGTTATAGGACCTCAACGCTCAAGGAACCGACTCTGTTCGTGTGTGTATTGAACAAGACCCATCAAAATCCGCTGGGATCAGCCTTAATTCACTTGCCTTTACTTTAATACTCTAATAATCTTGCACTACAAAATGTGATGGGCCAATCTTCTTCTTGCATTACAGAAGCTGGTCTTAGACTGTTATTTTAACTGTTATTTGACGCTGAATCAACCGATCACCACCTGGGCATATTTTGACTTATTTTCGGTTTAGTGGAAGATTATACGATCAAATGTACCTGAGTCTCCTGGTAACACGCAGCAAGGTGTATCACGGTCTTGTGATCGTATCTCTCAAGTTCCATCAATTTCTCTTTGCCTCTTTCTAGCAACAGTTGAACCATCTCCACTTGCTTATGCATTACAGCTAAATGAAGGCAGCTGTTATGTGCAAAGTCGAGAGCTAACAGGTTAGCTCCACGATCAAGGAGCAGCTCCGCGGTTTCTTTTGCTCCATGAATTACAGCCAGCAAAAACGGTGTCAAGTCCATCATGTTTTTAACCTCCATTTCAGCTCCTTTTTCCAACAGGATCTCTGCTATTTTGGGGTGATTGTAAATAGCTGACCTAGGAAAAATGCGATGATATGAGACAGGTTTTTTGTCCTTCTTGGAAAAGACAAATATTAAGAATAATCGTTGGTCAAACCTACATCGCTGAAAAGGAAACGAAAACAACCTTGAGATAATTCGGCTTCTTGAAAACCAAGTACACTGTAAGTTTGTAACGTTATCGATTTTGCAGATGACATAAGCCCAGTTTTACGAAATAAATCGAATATCAAACTGCCCTTTAAACAGAGGAAAGCCTTGCCTAAGGAGCTGAAAAAAACACTCAGTTAAAATTTTAGGGATGATCAAGATTTGAACCCTAACCTTTACAGCACCAAATGTATATAACGCTCTACCATATCTGATACAGGCAAATTTTTGAAATTTCCACCAACACAGGCGGGGGCGTGGGGACACTCCCTCACATGACCTATTTTAGCACTAGTAACTGGTCTTCCAGGAGGTTTCTATTTGGGCCTACAGCATTCAGCGTTCTGAAGCAGTAGTTGACTTGGCCTAAAGGATGAGGGGCGGGGGAGGGGGAGGGACTGGGTTTAAATCACGCTCAGTGGCACACCTATGTAGAAAATTTTATATAGCGTCAAACTCTTCGCCCCCACCTCCCCCTCCCTCCGTCTCCTTTTAAAATTAAAGAGACTGGGGACCTTGTCAACCTTTCTCAGAAGGGATGAGTAGGAGGCCCTGGTTATGAGGTCAGGACCCTATATGGTTAAGCTTACATGTGCAATGGTGTCTGTAACTGCCCATCTCTGCATTCAGTCCCCGCCCCACTAGAAATCAGCAGCTTTGTTGTTTCCTCGTGACCGCTCATGGCCGACAGGTTCAAAGGTGTGATAGAGTTCACTCTTTTTACGGCTTCATAGTCTGCTCCATGGCGTAATAATAGCTCGGTTATTTTACTGTAACCCTTGACACTACTCATGTGCAGTGCAGATGTGTCCTCTATATCCCTGTCGTCTAAAATATCCTTTAGAGATGAGCTCTGCTTCTTCGCTGTAAACAAGCAAACAAAAGACAAAGCTAGACTGTACTGCGTGGTACGACACAAGTTAGCCTACTTAAACAACTTTATTTCGTGTTTGTTTTCCTCGATTAACTCTTAGACAACCGGTAAGAAAGGGGGACGAAGACAATGGTTTGCGACTGATTTTTACGCTATAACCCTCTTTACTTACAGAGGTAATTGCCATTTGACAGAAAACTCTCGATGGGGTTCCTGGTGGGTGTCACAAGAGTGAGCCATTTCTCAGCTCACCACAGAACTGACATTTTCCTTACTGGAGGCGGGAAAATGTGTCGCACGAAACTGAAACCGAGAGATGGGTAAATGGTTAGCTACATTTTGTTGTTGTTGTAGTTTCTTTTTTCGGGGTTTTTTATTAGTGTCATGGTAAGCACCCTTAAGTTTATGATAAAGTGTACCTTAGGTACTGTTAGAGAGTTTCGATATAAAATATATTGCTTGTCAAACAGTTTAATTCCTAAAGTAAGGTATGGATTACGAGAAACGCATATTTCACATACACATCTTGTGCCATTGGTCTTCTAAGGCCTGAGGTAAGATAAAGATTTTCCGCAGTTTCCACAACGCAAAAATTCTGAGTCTTGTCAATTACAAAGCCATGAGATTTCACGTGTAACGCCATCAAACAATGAAACTGATTACATAAAGCCTGAATGTGAATTTCAGGAACTATCAAAACACGAAGTAAATCCAGTTTCGCTTGCCAATCACCGTGCTATATGTCCTAGAACAGCAAAGGTTAGGCAGAATGGAGAGTCACGAAAACGGGTAACCAAGCCGTTTCGAGCAGTGATTTAGTAGAACTGAAGAGGGAGCCAAGGAGTTCACGGATGACGACATCTACGAACTGTGTAAGCTTAGACCGATTTTCGTTCACAAGCAGCATGATCTTACTACAGTCGAACCTGAGTTAGGTGCACGGGTTGCTTACAGAGGTTAAAAGCAATGGACAACTATAAAAAAGTCTGACCAAAAAGCAGTAGCGGTCGCTTATGGGAGGTGGTCGCTTACGAGTAGTGGTCGCACAAGGAGAGGTTAGACTGTACAGTCAAACCACCACTAACGGTCACCTCTCTACAACGGCCACTTTATTTTGTCCCGGCGGACAGTCCATACATTGACTCTTATTTAAACCTATCTACAACGGCAACGGCCACTAAAACGTGTCCCCAACTGCCAAAATAACCTCTCGACAACGACCAGTTTTTTCAGCGACTGATGAAAAAGTCAAGAATGGTCGTGAAATTTGATCCGTATGGCGCGTTGATGATAAATCGCAGCAATCGTATTTTGATTTTGTTTCATTGATACTGCTGCAGTAAGCATTAATTGTCTACGATACTTATAGCGAATGTTGCGAACCTTTTTCGTTTTGTCACGTTAACATTTTGATTCAAAACATAATTCAAGCTTTTTGCGAATTTTTATCTCTATAATTATATTATTTAACGTTTGGATTATTACCATTATGGAAGACAGTAAGCATGACCTTAGCACAATAAACATGTTGTACTCCCTAAAAAAAATGGTCATATTACACCCGCTACCTCCCCATACCGGCCACCTCTCAACAACGGCTACTTTCTTCTGTCCCCAAGGTAACCGTTGTGGAGAGGTTCGACTGTATTTAACAATTCTCGTAACGATCACTCACCTGCAGTGATTATTAGTTCACAGATTTCTACGTTTCCGCTCAGTACTGCAAAATGAAGCGCCGTGGTCAGATTCAAAGACTTTGCCGTCAGATTTGCGCCACGAGCTAGCAGCATTTCACAGAGAGATCGGTCCCCACTGGAGCACGCTCCCAGAAATGGCGTTATTCCTGCTGAATTGGCATTATTCACATTTGTCCTGGGATCATTTAGAAGAAGACATGCAATTTCTTCATAGCCTTTTCGAGCAGCAAATAGAAGAGGCGTTGCGTTTTCGTTGTCTGGAACACTAGTGTCTGCCCCCTTTTCAAGTAAGGCTTGAACTGCTTCAGTATTTTTGTGTCTAAAAAAATGAATATCTGTTTACCAACAGGAACTCTAATTCTTTTCCTGACTTTTATTGTCTAATGCAGTTATTTCCTATTAACTACGTGGTACAGGGTAATGAGATAAATTCATTGAATTGTTGCCCCCTTTTGGGTTCTAATTAGGTGTCACGTGACGTGGTTGCGTGGTTCATTCTTCCATGCTTCCATGCTGTAAGGGCGTTTAGAGATTTTGCCTGCCTCCTTCCCTTACCATGTCCATGTCTACTAACCTTTTTCTTCCCTTCAAATGTGACGGCGTTTTGGTGCCCGCACCTTTACTGGGTTGAACATTCACTAATAACCTTTTGTGAGACTGGAATTAAATGGTTAAGATAAAACATTAAAGCGGCTATGGGTATTTCCCACAGCCAATGTTCGTTCATCCTGGTCGTCGCAATGCCGTGCACAATGTCTTGCTTGTACAGTACTAATTTGGGTTGGAGAAAGATGAACAGAATTTTATCACATTAACGGCCTCGTCGTTTCATGGATGATTCAGAATATTCTGGGCCTGCTGCCCATCAAGATCTGGAAGGGTATCATCGGGATCCGGGATTTGGCCGAAATTCTGAGCGGGATTCGGGAAAATGCAAAAATTCTTGACGGGCTATGGAAATTGACTGCGACTCGGAAAGAGGGATTCGCCGAACTCTTGCACGGGAAAGAAGACGGTATTCAGGGTAGAGATTACAAAAGCTCGTGAAAAAGGAGCGGGAATGCGGGCTCACAGAACCCCCTTCCTGACCCTGGCCCATGAGAATACTATCTAGACAGTCAGCCTTTTATAGAAACAAAGCAGCAAAGCAAAAATCCTCAGACTGTTCACGAGTAAAGTCTATACAACAGGGACACGCAAAGACGGTTTCCTTCAAAATACATTGAAAACACTTTAAAGGCTATGCAGAGTACTTTAAGATCTCTAGAAATACATTCTAACCGGCGATATAAATTTGTATCTTTTCGGTCATCCTTATACAGGGCAAATTGAGCATTTTCGAAATTACATGGGCTTCAGTATTACTTTCCCGAATATTTTAGATGCAATTTAACGTATTACGAAAGTGAGGATTTTTCTGATTCCTCTCTCCATCACCTTTTCCAATCCGAAAATGTTTGGTTTCCTTTTTCGACGGAACCTAATCTGAAATGTGGAAAAATTAAACTTCGGAAAATCGATTGCACATGAATGGAAAGGTCATCTAGAAATTTTTAGCCGTCCTCTAGTAAAAGAAAATACTAGGTAATATATGCTTCTCCGAACAGGTATTTTACAGAAAACAGCCGTTGGGTACCCCTGAGACAAACTTTCGTGTGTAATAGTTTCAAAGAAGCAAAATAGTTTTCTTTATAACAACCGAGGCCTCAAAAGCGCCGCGGGAAGTCAACGTACCAGCTGATTTGAGCTCAGGCTTTTTTTATGATTTGAATGGACAAACCGCAGGAGCGTATTCACATAAGATAATTGATTCGAAATTTTATGAAAGATGAAACGAATACAAAGTAATAGAGAAACGCTACGTTTTACAGTAGAACCCCGGTAACTCGCGAACTGTTGTCCCTTATTTTTTCGTAACATCGTCAGCCAGAGGAGCTAATGTGATGGCATCCGAATGGAATGACAGGAAACAGAATTCGAATTATAGGGGTAACGGTCAGTGAAATTTTAATCAAGGCAAAGGTGATTTAGTTCGAGTTAGCGGACTGTTAGCGGCCGGGAGTTCGAGTTATATCGGGGTTCTACTCGACTGCAAGACACAATAACATAGCCTACCTTACGGCGACATGAAGGGGAGTGTATCCATTATTTTCCACCAAATCAATACCTGCACCTTTTTCTACTAAAAATTTAACAACATCAGCTTGATTACATCGTGCAGCGTGGTGAAGCACCGTGAAGCCATCTGAATCTTTACTACGTAAAAAGGTCTCGTCTGCCAGTGGTAGCTTTAGGCCTTCTAATTTAAGACGTTCTGGGTTTAAGGTTTCAAAAACGCTGACGCCCTTTCCCTGTGACAACATCTGCTGAAACCTCCCGTTAAATTTTCCAGGATGTTTCTTCGAAGGATTAAGCTCCATGGCTGCGTCGTCCTTTCCGAGGGTGAGAGGGGTTACCGTAGCGCCAGAAGGAAATAGTTTTGTCCTGATTGTTGGACTGTCTGGAATTATAAAGAAAACGACTTCAATCGTTTTATGAAATCAAAAGGGAATGAAAAGATACAAGATACAAGGTATACAGCCAACTCTCTCTCGTAACTCTTTAAGCCCCAAGAGCAACCAACATCAATTTTTTTCCTCCCAACAACATCAACAGATAATCACGAGATTGGGTTATGAGAATAAAATAATAAAATATAATCACCGGAGGCAAAATGCTTTGACCCTCCAAAAAATTCTCTCAACTAATGATTTTAGGAAATGTATGGAGATCAGTCTGGAGGATTTGTATGTTGGGCTAAAAGGGTCAAAAGACACTATTTATAACTTCAGTAGACAGTCACCTCTCAAAGATGCTACTTAGCTACACTTGGTGCCGTTCCCTAAGAGGGAGTTGGCTGTATAAGAACAAAACTGCCCAGCCAGTCTTTTCATAATGAGCAATGTAGAAACACTATTAAATTAAAGGTGACAGTTTGGTTTGGACATAAGTATCATCCAAGTGAACCAATTGAACAACTAACTATAAAAATTCATAGTAAAGTGGTGACCTTGGAGAACTCAGTGAAAAATAAGTGTTCCAAGGTCACTTTCCTCTGTGTTTTTGTATTTAGTTATTCAATGAGCTCAGTTGGATTATTCCCCAGCTTTGAAACCCTAAGGGAATAAAAAAGGGTGTTGAGAAATCCTGTCTACCTGTAGCCTGCCAACCCAGAAGCATTTCCGCTCATCGCTTCTCTCCAACCAAGAAGTAAGTTTCCTGCGAAAGCAGATGTACTTCTGGTCATCACTTTACTTCACCATTTTCAGGTACAGAGAACCCATGATAATTGACGTCTGCATTTGCAGGCCAAAATGCCCGAAAATAAGGTTCTCAGTTACATTGTCACTTCAGCCATGGGGGCCAGAGACTTTTCATGCGCGGTTTCCGGTTTTGGTCAGTCTTTATAGCTATCCACTTCGCCACTCATGGCTTCGTCCTAAGAACTGCCAGCCTGCGGCCAAAACTAAACATTCCACCGCCCACCAAAAAAAAAGTATTGGTACTCAGGATCAGGAGCCCATAACCTTAGTATTGCTGGTTTGCACGTTATGTCACGGCGGCCATGTTGGTGGCCAAGAACAAAAGCATATCTCTCCTTAGCCTGAGTATCAGGCCTTCCTACGGGGCTAGGGGAGAGGAGATTTTAGATGGGGGAGGGGGGAGGGGGAGAAGAGAAAGGAAGGCCTGACACAAAACCATTCAGCAAATCGTGTGACACATCCAAAATCTGGATGTGGCAGTGATTGGATAACACACAATACCCCCTGACGTCACCGACCGCAAGAGCGATCGGCAAGGAGACGGTCATTGAAATTTTTCATAGATGTTTTGATTTCATGTTACCGGTATGTGATGCTTTTACAGACAGAGACGCAGAGAGGAATTCAAAAAGGTTCTAGAGGGCGCTCTCAAGTTCTTTCCTGGAATAAAAATAAAACCCGAGCAAGAATTGTGTTTTCAAGGCCTCGTAGTTTAAAGGAAACATGTACTCGAAGTAAGGAAAAGCCTCATATACCATCTTCTATGTCCAAGTATTGGTTTCACAAGACCGGGACAAAGAAGACGATATCACTGTTTCAGATATCTAAGTTCAGATTTACAACATCCTGCCGTTAAAAGGGTATTGTTACTGTAAATGAAAATAGAGCGAGGTAGCCATGTATTGAGATAGCCGCGGGGATAGCCGACAGCACCAATGCTTTTAAAAAGCTTGACTTTGCTTGTTGCGGTTACGATAACGTACGTGATTGGAATTCGTTCGCTTCCTCTTCCAAAATCTTCTCACTTTTGAAATGTCTTAAGCTCAAGCGGGCGCCATCATATTTCGCCAACGGGATTGACCTTTGCTGTAGGCTCTCACTTGTTTTGAACTTGTAACAGCTTTCACGAGCTCTCTGTGAAGTGGTGCAATCTGCCGCCGCTTGATAATTTCTAGGCATAGGTGTGTCACTATCGAACTTCCTATATGTTCTTACAGCTCCTTTCAACCACCCGAGAATACGAGGGATAACACCAGCTTTTTAGCTGCCAGACAAGCGCCTCATTTAACTCTGTAAACAAAAGCAATTTACAATTTTCCGGGCACACGTTTGTTTACAAACAGAGCGTTGGCGATCTTACACTAGCACAATTCCTAAACCCTGTTATAATTCCTCATAAACGGCAGGTTTTACATTACAAGTATTCGAAAACTCCTCATTGGAGGTTTCAGAAAAAAGCGAAATCGTAGCAACACAAGCACCGGAGCTCGGCCCGACCGTTAAGTGAGATTTACTTTAGGCGAGCTTTTTGAAACGTGAGGCTGACAACCCAATGGCCGGAAGTGATTTTGATTGGATGGTATCGAATCATGCTGTGTGAGGGTGGAAGGCTCCAGTAAAAGCATCTGTGTCAGGCGTTTCTTTCCTTCACCTCTCTTCCTTTTTCGCTTCCATTTTTCCCCTTTTCCCCAGAAACGCCTGATACTCAGGCTAATCTCTCCTCTGGGATGTTAACTCCAATTCATGTAAATTCTTCGAGAAAAATCTATTGTTTTGACCTGCAACATGGCCGCCTTGTCACGTAGTTGCAAACCAAGAATATCATTCCTTAAAAATTGGTACCTGTAAATCTCACGTAGCTGTCCTCAGAAATATTTGTTTTTTCTGCCATTTTCAAAGGCGATAATGAAGCTTTCACTGCATCTTGCAAACTAAAAACAATACCAGTAATATTTCATTCATTTGTGCAATATTACCTACATGTATGTAAATTTAAGAACGACGTGTTGGCGACATACATTAGCATGGAAAATCGATTTATTCAACAGTAGATAAAATTTCTTTTTTCAATGAAACTCACGTAATACATCGAGTTGATAAGAGAGATCGAAGCTAAGTTCACGGATTTGGGAGGAAAGTTTCAGAAAGCACTATGCAAGAAACACGTACGACTTGAGTACTGGCGAATCGATCAACCGTATCGATCGCTGATTACAACCCAAGGCATCGGCAAAAAACACATACACAAAAGTCGCTAAAACACAAGAAGGATTAATTACGACAAGGATATCATGGAATGATATTTTTCACTAACAATAATGCCATTTTCGTATGCTTTACACACTTACCAATATTACTGCAGCAACTTGACGAAAGAAGAATATCAGTCCGCTATAAGTGTATCTGCCGGGATGTCTCTCACATATTTCGCTTCGACTGCCTTATCAACTTCAACTAAAAAAACTAAGCCGTTGTGCCTTCAAGTAGGTGAACATGATTCCATGCCGGGGATTTCAGACCAGAGTTGCCAAATATTGTCATCGATTACGATGTTCCAGTTGTGTCACGCAAAGTTTGCGTATTGATTAACACGCTGCTAAGCAACAAGACCAGGTGTGAGAGCATCATTAGCATTCTAATGACTCGCAGTCCCAGTTCAGGCCCCGTCCACACATATCCGGATATCCTTGAAAAATGAGACTTTTTTTAACTCGTGGGTACGCGCGAGCGTACCACGAGTTATTGCAGGGACTGAGATATGCAAATGAGTCACTCACTCACTCGTAGTAGACGCACTTCGTAATTAATCGGGTCCGAACTCGAGAGCGCGAAGATCTATCGTTTCCAAAGAAGCACGCGCTCGCCGAAGTTCGGTAGCATCAAATTCCTCGCTGCGAACGTGCATCGTGCGCTACAGCACGGTTAGGATAGAGGTCTTACCAAATTAAGACAGGCAGGAATCTTTCAAATTAGTACGATTCAAAAGCCTTTGACCCGTCCAGGCGTTAAACTTGACAAGAAGATGAGCATTTGCTCTTCGACTCCTTCAACTTCGACGCTGGCTTGATCTCGTACCTTGTAGTACTGTAGTAGGTTATGTGTATGAATGAATTTATGGCGGTCAGTATAAAACACGGAATGCGAACTACGGACTGCGGACTGGGTATAAAATACGGACTGGTGAAATGTATGGTAAATAAAGGCACTTCTTCTTCTTCTTCTTCTTCTTCTTCTTCTTCTTCTTCTTCTTCTTCTTCTTCTTCTTCTTCTTCTTAAGGACTCCCCAAGATCAAGGGGGGAAATGAATGTGAGCTTGGGCATTACCTTTTTAAAATAACAGCGGATGTCGACATAAGGAAACATAAGCTAATGTTTTGCGTCCTACTTCGCGGAGGAGTTGTGTCGGCTTTGTATCGCATATGTTCTTTCATTGCCATGAAATGCGTTTACATTGTTTTTTACTGTCAGTAGCCTGGTTTCAATTAGCCTTAATTTCATCCCATTCCTTCGAGTCGTTTTTATGGCTCGATTGTTTGCCCCGGTCGTTTGCCGGCGGAAGTTCCATATAAAAAACATTAAATTTACACGATTACCATGTGACATCCTCAATGGCGTAGTGGCCATGTGAGGTCGGGTCGTACCGAAAGTACCGGATTCAAATCCTGCTATAGACCTTCTTCCTTTTTTTTTTCTTTTTTGTCTTGTCTCGTTTGCTTATTTGTTTTGCTGTTTTTTTTGTTTTGTTTTTAAATGTATACTTAAATAACTGTTACTAAAGTGCAATAAACAGCAAGAAAAGTATTGTGTTTCCAGAACAAGGATAGTATATTTATAATATGAATTTCTATCATTTCCTAAAATTCACTGTGGGAAAACCAGAGGTGATAACTAATTGATTATTTTCTAAACAACGTACCCACGAGTTGACGATAGTATTTCTTTGATTTCTTTGTTTTAGCCCTCTGTCCACATGTGAGCGGCGTTTTCGGAAAACACAGGTTTTCGAAAAGAGTCCTAGAAGTGCAGTAATGTTTTGAAAACGCGGGCTTATCGTTTAATTCATTTGGAAGGCAGTAGATAAGTAAGTTAAAAAAGTAAGATAGTAACTTTATTAAAGTGTCAGTCGTTCTAGTGTTAACACACCGATTGGACGCACTATATGATGAAAAATATATATATACTCAATTGCATATTACATCTACAACATCAATATTAAGATAAGCTATTACCCGGTGACATTAAAAACTCTAAAAAAAAAAAAACATTAAGTCACAAACGATTTCCCGGCTACATTAAAAAAATATGACATTTAAAAAGTATTAAAAATAACGTTAAAAACTATCGCCCAATGACTCGATTTAACATAAAATGCTAAAAATGGTTACGTAATAATAAACGGTGATAAAAATATATACAAGACCTACACTAGTTTTGACAAAGGAAACAACTGTTACAATTGTTACAGCTACTGTCCTGCCCGATTAGACAACAAATATCATATGCCTTATCTTTTTCTTAAAAATGGACAATGTTTTTTTTCATTAGGTGATTATAACCCGGGTTGTAGAGAAAACTGCATGGATGTTAAATTCTAAAAATGATGTTATAACTGCATGCCTTGGATAATGAATTTTAAAAATGGTGTTTTAACAGCACTTTTTAAAAATTTATAAAGATGTTAAAGATGCAAAAGTAGACAGTAAAGGTGATTGGGTGACAAAAGCGAAAAAAAAACATATAAATTGTAGTGAAATGTTACTGAAGTAAATGCTATTCAAGAACGTAAACGCTACAGTAGACTCGTTGCTGCGTAGCGACCGAAGGGAGCGAGCAGCAACATAATCAGGATTTAAAGAAAATATATAAGCGGCGACGAATTCTCGAATTCATCACTTTTTACCACAATGCATTGCATTTGACCACATTTTTTACCACAATGCATTGCATTTAACCAGAGTGCATTGCGCCACGAACAACTCAAATAAAAACACAGGGAAGTTCGATGGGTGAGAGAGTGCATCGTTCGCTGCTCAGACTTAGAGTTTTCTTTGTGGCAAATTTTCTACAGCACGGTTAGAAGTCTTACCAAATTTTAAGACACGCAGGAGTCTTTCAGATGAGTACGATGGTTAACTTGGGGATTGGATTTCAATTCAAGAGCCTTTGACTCGTCCAGGTGTTAAACCTGACGAGAAGATGAGCATTTGCTCTTCGACTCCGCAACACGGGGGATATACAAATTCCAGCTTGCTAGAAGGTGATGTGTGAGAAAATGTCATGCAATGCTATTCTTAAGAAACTGTATGAGCCGAAAATGGATGTGATTTTGACCATTCGCTTCAAAATAACAGCGGAAATCGAGATAACAAAACATATGTTTTGTGTCCTACTTTGCAGACGAGGACGTGTATCGGCGTTTTGAAAAGCATAATTATGTTCTTTCATTCATTCATTGCCATGGAATATGTGTTTACATTGTTTTTTCACTGTTAATAGCTCGGTTAATGCGGCTGGCGATCATCTTGCCGGCGGAAGTTTCATGGAAAAAGAATCAAATGAAAGACTTTTCCTAACGATTTCATAATCAGTCTCTGTGGTGAAGTGGTTAGGTGTAGTCGCATCGAGTCGAAGGTGCCGGGTTCGAGTCTTACCCGAATAGTAATTGCTTTTTTTTTTCTGCTTTTCGTGTTGTTGTTTTCTATAAATATATAGCTAAATAACTGTTACTTAACAAAGTGCAACAAACAGCAAGAAAAGTATTGTGTTTCCAGAGAAAATATCGTGCACCGCATATTAAATATATGGATAAACAATCTGATTTGCTATTATTTCCTACAATTTACTGTGCGAAAACCAGAGTTGATAACCACTTGATCATTTTCTAAACAACGTTCCCACGAGTTCTTTCTATAGACTGATAGTAATTATTCTAGTACTTTCCAACATGTAAATAGGACATTCAATGTCATTTTTGATTCTTTTAAGTCTCACTGCCTAACTAATGCCAGTATCAACAGAATGTGCCGCAGCATTACTATCTTTTAGATACCCTAGTCATAATTCCGTGGTGAAATACTATTCCATTCCAAAAATTAATCGGGGATCATTTTGGGGTCGACGTGAAGAGAGAAGGGGATCATTACGGGGTCGGTATCATTTCGGGGTCAAATATGGGGATCATTTCAGGGTTGGGTATCATTACGGGGTCGGGATCATTTCGGGGGCTATACAAATACAACTTTTAATAAATTAAATTCACAAGTTTCGATAAATTTTGAACCCGGTAAAACGACATAAAAAGCAGAGGTCAGTTCGAATACGATGATGTCATGCATTTCGCATGCCCCGTAAGGAACGTTATCGTGTGGACGGGAGAAAACATTTCAAACACGCTGCCTGTGGAAGCGTGTTTGAATATTTACTGAATGCAAGGCTGGCGATATGACTAGCAAAATCAGCCATTCTCATGGCCAGTCAAAGGTCCGGCTAGAGGCAATGTATGAAAGGTCGCGCGTAAACGTACGAGTATGAACCTTGGTGAACTTTTACGTTTTAGGTGCCACACTCCATACTTTTCCTTGCCTCTATTTAATTTACTTGCGTAAAATGTATGTGGTTACACACGTAAAAATTTCGCGACAGTAGAAATCCACCTTGAGGTAAGCTTCTCATGTTTTACGGTGTGACCTCATTAATTTATTTCCCAGTATAGTGCAACACATAATGGCAACACCTGTGCTCTCTCCTGCCTCCGCAGAGGCTTTTTTGTGTCGTTGGGAGGCTGGGGAGAGAGAAAAAAGAAAGTGCTAGGGGGGTTGGGATGATGAATACCCAGCGGTAGCCTTTCTGGAGAATCGAGAGAGGCACCTGTGCTCATATTAAATTGCTTGTTTGAGTTAAGCCTATCCAAAAATCGTTTTCTTAATGTATGGACAGAACCAAACACACCTGTCTGCAGGTCGTTTTAAACTTACTCAAGTTAAACTGGCGTTGCATTTTCATTTCAAAGATATATTTTTTTCCGTTGCCGCCTACAAATTCTCAGTCTTAAAGGAAGATACACGATGACAGAAGCTAGAAATTTCTATTCGTCTTACATCGCCCTTTGCGTCTTAAACGGTTTCTTGTGCTGCATTGCGATCATTCTGAATGGTATCACGATCCATGCCATAAGAAAAACTTCATCTTTGCCAAATACTCTAAGAATATTGCTCCTAAGCCTAGCTGTTTCTGATCTTGGTGTTGGTCTATTGGTACAGCCCCTAAGCATTCCATATTTTGTCATGGAGATGGGACCAAACGCTGGAAGCAACCCCATGTACAAGATCACATCCTCTGTTCAAAAAGTCGTTGTAAATCTCTTTTATTATGCTACTTTCTTTGACATTTTAGCTCTTAGTGTAGACAGATTTTTGTCTATTTATCTTCATCTTGGATACCAGGAACTTGTAACCCACAAGCGTGTTGTTGCTGTTGTGATTTCAATATGGATTTCAAGCTCATTTATTTCTTCTATTCACTTTTGGATAACAAGTGATATCATTCGTTACGCTATTTATCTAACCATTGAGCTAGCTTGCCTTTTGACTACAACACTCCTTTACTGCAAGATCTATTTAGCGGTTAAACGTCACAAAAGGCAGATTCAAGCCCTTCAGATAGAGCAGCAAGCACAAAATGAAACCGTTGGATATCGGGGGAGATTTAAGACCGCCATAGGAGCATTTTACATATACCTGGTGTTTCTTGCTTGTTATCTGCCGCATAATTGTTCATACGTCTTCAGGGTTATAACTGGTTCTCACAGTTTAGATGGTTTGGTAAATCATTTAGTTAGATATACTTTGACCCTGACGTGGCTGAATTCATCTCTAAATCCTCTGATCTACAGCTGGAAGATGAAACAAATTCGCCTCACGATTAAGAATATTTTCCAAAATATTCTACCGATCACTTGACCTTTGTTTTAATTCGTCTTTGCAGCATGGTGATCCGTTGCAGGCCTTTCAAGGCAATGAACTAAGTTCGCTCGAGTCATCTCCGTCTCCGTGTGTGTGAAAGATGCCATCCGGTGACTAACTCTGGGTGCAAAGTCTTGGAAGCCTTATCAAGCCTAGCCTTCGAACGCCTACTTCTCGAGTGGAGAGAAGCGACGACCGGAAATACGTCTGCGTTCGCAAGCTACTAGGGAGCTTAAGCAAAGACGTTTTTGAGCGACGCACGTCAACCGGAAGTGAGGCCTTCTCCCTTTTTATATGCCTGGACACTATTAAATTTGTATTGCTGAGTTTCTTTTCTCCTATAAAGACGATTTACCCAAGGGTTTCAACCAAACCACGGCCCAATGCTGCAAAAAATCCACTTCCGGTTGACGTCCGTCGCTCAAAAACGCTGTTGCTTGAGCTCCCTACTATTAAACCGTGCGCTTGGGTTTAAGGACTTCTGGAGCCAGGGTCTTCTGGTGACTGACAATTACAAATGATACGGCTATGCCTGCACGATGTTAAGCAGAAATCGGACTCTTCAATAGATCAGAGCATCGCCGCCGCAAAAGACTAACCTTAATTTATAATACAGTTTGCGGTTCAGCTGGTATCTCTCAAGAAACTCTTATTATTTGGAGAAAAAGTGGAAGGAAGGACTAAGGCGTGCCAAGAGAGTAAATTTCCTGTATTTAATTCAAGCCCGTAACGCTGGTTTCCTTTTTGCAGTAGGTAGTCGGTGAAGAATGTGATCCGTCTCCTTTCATGTTACAAAAAGGTTTTGTAAATACTGCAAAGGCAATTTTGAAGAACAGCCTATGATAAAAACGATGTAAAATTAGCCACCAAGTTATATAGGGTCTCAATGGGGTGCTTTGACGGCTGACGGTAAATTGTTTCCAATTTTGACGGTTGACGGTTATTAAGTGGTCTTAATTTCAGATATCAGCAGGCTGTAAGGTCTTTTAGTGTCTAGAAAAAGTGTTTTTTTTTTTTTTTGAGAACATGGGAACCGGTTTTTCCAGTTTATAGAGGTTATTCAGAAGCCAGAATCCCGTGAAGATCAGCCAAAATAGTGAGATTTGAAATACCGTGAAACTTTTTGACGGTTAATCTTAATCTGCATTTTTGACGGTTGACGATATAAAATAACTTTTCTTGACTGTTGACGGTTAATTTTTCGGGCCGTTTGACGGCTGACTGTGAACCTCATTGAGACCCTCCTTATAATCTTCTGAGTTGCAGAAATTTGATCCCGATATAAACACTGAAGTTAGATTTAGATTTAGAATTTATCGTCCATCAGATGATTTTGTATAAATGTAAAATTCTTTAGCCAAAATGTAACATAAAGCCTTTCGTGATATTTTTTTCGTATTAGTATGGACCTCCTTTTGCTAGAAACAACTTGGTAGGAATTGTTATTTGTCAATGATACATACTGCTTTCTGCTGCTACCATTCAGGAGTAACTTCAAGCTGTGCAGCGCATGTTTATCATTAATTATAAAATAACTGAGATAGTACGCGTGATCTGATTGGTCAAAAACCTGTGGTTTATTATACCGGTAAACCCATAGAAAAAGGCATCCGGACCACGAGCCATAAACAAAACCGTCTATTGATCTACAAACAATGATTTAGAAAGGCTAAAAAACAGAACAAGTTACTTATATACCTTCTTAATATCAAAAGCGTTGGTTTCCACATTTTATTACTGCCATAGCTTTAGAAGTAATAAAGTACAAAGCTGGAAAGCAGTTTACATTTCACGACGATGCCAAGGGCAGAGAAAGACAACAACTGTGTGAATTTCTGGTGTAGAAAGTCTCCAGGAAAACTTAACCATGTGCCAACCAGCAACAAAACGAATAGTTTTAGCATTCTTGATTTATTTTATGTCAAAACTAAATTCCATAATGAAAGAAATTGTTCGAAAAAGAGATCTCTGATCAAGATATAGTACAAAATCGAAAAGCTTGTAAATCACTCGCCTTCGGCTCGTGATTTACAAGCTTTTCTCGTGTTCTCCCAACATCCCGCGTGGGTTATCACGCCGGTAAACCCATAGAAAGTGTGGTCTATTGCTTAACTAATATATAAGCTAACCATTAAAACAAAGGATCAAACGCCGTGAATATATTTGAAAGTTGATAAAGCTGTCAAATTTAAGTGCAAAACTTGGACAGACTCTAATATTGATTCCAAATATTTGTTAAGGTAAAAGGTCCTTATCATTCAGACGTCTGTAACTCGTGTACTTCAACTGACAAACCTGATCGATCGAGATAAACGGTGCGTTTATTTCTAAAACCCCCTCCCTCCATCGGCAGTGCTCTGTTTTACGGGTATATAAAGCTACCTAAAGCTATACACGGAAAGAAAATAAGTCGAAACAAGGATTTGAGGTCACACCTGGCAATCGAACTCGGAACATCCTGCACAGAAAGCCACGCACCAAGCAAATGTGCTGAATTGCTCGCCCTATTTCTCAGTCCTTTTCTGATCGGATGAAATGCCCCCAAAAATTCATACAGTACCTGTGTCAAAAATTTTATATATTCACAAGCAGTTGAGTGCCTACAAAAAATTCATGCACGGAAGTTCCATGCATAGTATTTATTAAAGGGTAAAGTAATAGAAAAAACAAGGTACCATATGCCGGCCATAACATATATCTTGTTTTCTAAGCAAAAATTAAACTTCCATACGATATGTTATCCCGGCAGAACCAACACTTTGTAATCGGTTTAACTTTCTAGTCTTCTAGGATAAGGACGAAAAAACGGAGACCCCGTCTCACAACACTCTCACTTATCTGGTTCTAGTGGACGTAAAAGAACCCGGCCACACCACTGTTCGAAAACAGTAGGGGACGAAGACCGCGGACCAAAAAAATGATAGTAGTTAAAAAGTACCTGGTGCAGCCAACGTACTTTCCCGGGCTGGGTGGGTTATCTGTAAGGAGAGATCTTAATGTAGGGATAAAGATCCTCCTTCGAATTCAAGTGTCGTAATGGATAACTGTAAAAAGTGTATGCATGTATGTCTGTTATACCGGATATTATTCCTCACAAAGTATACCAGGTATACTGTGCTATACCATCCGGTCTCTCTTTCTTTCTTGCAGACAAGAAGGCCTTAAAAAAAATCGTGCACCAAAAATTTTTACCTCCCCTCCGGTTACGTCCCTAAGGGAACACCCATCGATATTTTGTGGGCGTTTTTAATAAAACAATTACTCCACTCGTCCTGCTCAGTCCAATCGCGCTTATTGGATATGAGATGACCATAGCCGCCAACTTGGCGCTTACCCGTAGCCAAAATGCCATCATACGACTTTAAGAGTGCGAAGTGAGCTGACTTACCAGTTCGCTTAAATGTTCTCGAAATTAGCCCTCATTATTTTTTTATGGGTTTTTAAAACTTGGATTTCGTGTCGTGGTGGTGTTTGGTTTTTGTTTTTGTTTTTGTTTTTTGTTAATTCTGCTTATTCAAAAAAAGTAATAAGTCCTTCTTTAATTATCCCCTGAATTATTAAAAAGTCATTCAGAAAGGACATGCAAACAGCGCACATGTTTCGAGAGCTATTTCAAAACATCCACTTAAAACCAGCGCTCAGAACCTTCCATTTTTCCTTCTTTGGACTCTTTAAACGGCTCAATCGCAAGTTCATATTTAGATTATAGGAGGTACATCGCTGACTGCACAAGCGCAATGACAGAACCAAACAATTTCTATTCGTCTAACATCGTCCTTTGCGTTGTAAAAGTTCTATTGTGCCTTTCTGCCATCATGCTGAATGGCATCTCAATCCATGCCATCAGGAAAACGTCGTCGCTACAAAAGACTCTGAAAATCATGCTGCTGAGTCTTGCTGTTTCTGATCTTGGCGTTGGCCTACTGGTGTATCCTTTGGCGATTGTAATTACCACCCTGGAGATGACTTCCAATGCCCAAAACAATCCAGCTTATATGGTTATACTCACCTTATTTCAGGTCCCTTTGAATCTGTTTTATTAGGCTACTTTCTTTGGCGTGACTGCTCTCAGTGTAGAGAGATTCTTGGCCATTTTTTTTCATCTTAGATACCAGGAACTGGTAACCTACAAGCGTGTGGTTGCTGCTGTGATCTCAATATGGATCTCATGCGCATTTCTTTCGTGTATTCAGTTTTGGACCACACCACTCATTCGTAACGTTGTTTATGTAACCATTGAACTGGCTTGTCTCTTAACCACAGCACTCCTTTACTACAAAATTTATCAAGCTGTGCGACGCCACACAAGAGAGATTGAATCCCTTCAGGTAGACACTCTTGGCGGGGACATCACAAGGACAACTCGGCGATTCAAGTCTGCCATCGGAACATTTTACATATATCTCGCTTTTCTCGCTTGTTACCTGCCGCATAATTGCACCTATCTTGCCAGGCTTATATTGGGTTCCTCTATTAACTTGGATTTGGTACTGCATTTGATGCAATACACTTTGACGCTTACATGGCTCAATTCATCTCTTAATCCTCTGATTTACACCTGGAAGATGAAACCAGTTCGCTTGGCAATAAGAAATACTCTGCAGAATATTCTAATAAATAGATTTAGCCAAGGCTAAAGGCGAACCTCCTGTTAAAAAAAAAGACATTGCAATAAAGAAATTCAATTCGAGTTGAGCCTGCGATCAGAAAACGAGACAACTTGTCAGCGGTAAACTTAAAAAAAAAAACAATTAACCTCGAAGGGTCGACACTTGAGCCCGCAATCTTAGAGTTAGGAGAAAATAGGGGGCTGTGAACAGTCTAAGATATTGGTAAAGAAAAGCAAAAGCTACGTTTTAGATTATTCTTGTAATCGGCATCCAACCGTGAAAGGACTATCCCGGACAAGTGTTCGAAGCCCGACTTCTCTCATCCTGGGTTAAATGCAAACAGAAAATATGAGTTGTCATGGTAATTAACCCGGGATTTTCGATAGGTGTTGTTAAAAAAAGTAGGACTCACTGCCGAACGAAATAACGTAACTTGACGTAAGATCGATGAGTTTGTTTAAGTACAACTAAATAAACGCATTTTTACAGCGCATGGAAGTGTCGATGCATTTCACAATACGTTTTATGCCCTATCTAACTTTAATACTGTTAAAAATTAAATTTTTCAATCTCCATTTAAAAGGGTCAACAGTCCGAAACACTGGTTGTTTACCATTTTCATGGGACAACCAGTCTGTTGACGGTTTGGGCGAATGGAACGCAAAAATTCAGGACTGGTAAATTTCGTCGCGGAATCGCCGCGTTTACCTTTTGTACAATTCATTTCCATTTATTGGAAAACAGCGGCGAATGCCTGAAAGTGGCATCAAAGATGGCTTGAAGAGTGAAACACAAATTTCCCGTTTGGACCATTCCGTCCCAGAACAAGAACAGGACTACCTTTTCACGGCTGACACAGTGGAAAATTTTCCACTGAAACGACCCAAAAAGTCGTCTTCCATTTACTTTCCAGACGGATTTTCTCGAAACTTTTTGTAAATGTTACGGAAACAACTATTGTTTAATTATAACAGGTAGGTCGGCATTCCAGAGCTTTGATGCAATGTCTGCTGTTGAGATGTACCGGTATTTTGAAAGTTATTTTAAGATATGTATCATCTTTTAAGTTTCGTTTCGTTTTTTTCATATTTTGTCCACGAAGATGTTTTACTGTTTTCACCTTGTGATTTTACTTGTTCCTGAATTTGCGGGAAAAATTTTCTAATGCTTAATCTTCCATTATATTAGTTCAGGAGCCTATTAGTTAATACGTGTAATCGGCTCCTGATTAGTTTGAATAAGATGATTGGACCCATCACAGTCAATCATTCACTTGTCGTTCACTAGTCTAATCAACGTGAATTTCCAGTAGACACTGAAAAAAACGAAAAACCAAAAAATAATAATAAAAAACCTCTTGAGAAGCTCTCCAAGCTATTAAATTTCTGACTACACATTCTATCTATAGGATGCATAGTTCAGGGTGCCTAGTAGTCTGCATCGTAGACGTAATTTAACCGGAAGACCTTTATAGATAACAACGACCTCAACCAGGTTGTGGCGTCCAGCGGTTTTAGTGAAAACAAGGGTTTGGATGGGGTGCTCAGTCTCGCGGGCTTATAACACCTGGTCTCGGTAGTTCTTAACCTCGGTTAACTTGGTAACTTATGCGGGCTCAACGAATTACCGGAAGAGAACTGGAAGGGCGTTTCGAATTTTCTTTCATCTTGATTTGCAAATCGACAAAAAAAAATCAGGCCGATCATAGCCCGCTCTCAAATCCTGGTACACGGGTGGAGGGCCAGTTCGGCGCTGATTCGTAGACGGACTTAGCCTGCGAAGCGCAGAAAAGAATTCGGAGGGAGGGAAGCGACGACCGGAAATACGTCTGCGCTTCGCAGGCTAAGACGGACTTAACCACAGTTTAGTTTGGTCTGTGGCGCAAGCTAGGTGCATAGCTGCTCATCAAAATCACTGCTCACGAAAACAGAAAAACAAATAAAAGAAATGTAAATAACGCCAAATGTTTACACAATTTTTAGGATCGTTAGTAATACGTGCTCGAGTTCCATGCAAAAGGCTCGACTATAAAGACCCAAAAGACGGTAATGGTGGTGTATGCAGATGAGTTGAACAATATCACCCGTTGTCACTGGTCGTAGGCGTGAGAATATGCCGCAAACAATAGATGTTGTCCAGGGAGACACCTGATTGTGATGCAAAACATTATAAAGTCAGCTCTCTTGGGACCTTACAGCCTTTATGCAAATGTTTTACGATGAAGGCTCAACATCTTTAAACGCCGGTCTCAGAACTCACTCCATGTCCGTTGTGTTCACCAAACAGTTCAAATGAAATCGAACTGCTCTGTTTATTAGTAGAGTGTGGTTTCAGCCACCATGAACATCGACTTTGTTCCGTCGCCGTTGGCTTCATCTCCTGAGTCTGTGAATGGGTTTTGCTTTGAAATGAAGCCACTGCTTTCCCAACCAAACTACCTTTTTGAAGCAGCGGCAAACGGGCAAGTAGATGACATTCGTTCGTATTTATCGACGACGAAAAACAAGGCAGACATATTGGACCAAAACGGTGAAAGCGCTTTACACCACGCGGCGAAAATGAACAGAATTGGAGTTATAGACTTTATGATAAAAGCTGGTGCAACCGTCGATATGTTCAGCAAAGAAGGATTCTCTCCACTCCATGTAGCTGCAAAGTAAGTGTATCAATACTTATTTCAAAACTCTATAAAGCTATAGCAAGCCGTTAGGTTAGCAGTAACTGAAAGTGACGGGTTTACACTGTCGGCCGCGTAGAATGACTCTGAACGTGACTGGTTACAGTAAATCTCTTGATTACGTTTCAGTTTAGTTCGCTCAGTTAGTGATCCTAACTGTGCTAACTGGAACTCTATTCACTCAGAGTAACCCTGAGCTATTTTAAAAATTACTAACCTTAAGAGTCATTCGGTGTCTGGCCGCCGTCGGCCTCCGTTCGCTGTCAATTACTCCTGCTGACCGTCGTATAGGCCGGTCTTAGAAGCCGACTTAATTTCTGTCATTTCTCTGGTAGCAATGAAAAACAGAGTTGACTTCCTTATGTAACAAGCACGCTTATCTGGCTAAATTCAAATTAAGTGAAAGGAGTCTAAAAATCGATGGGGAACTATGTCCAGGAAGGTCGAAAAAGTTTGTAAAGTAAGCGTCGGGGACGACAACAGACAACGGCTGCCAAATTGCAAATGAGCTCGCTGAAAACACTGAGTTTTGCCGGATAACTTGTTCTTTAAAGCAGTATGTTTTTGATTTAAAAATCATCGTTTAAGCAACTACCGTAAGCTTTATGTTTAACCAACTAACGGCAAATCATCGTATCCGTACCGATTCAATTCATTGTAGAGTAGAATCAACTCTAAGTAAATTTTTGCGAAGTAAACCCATATTCAGATAAGCAAAAGCAAACAGAAACTTGTTAGGTCAAATTGACAACGTTTCATTTAGACGAATCTGTAACGTAAAGGATAGTAACTGGTCTTAGATTACGATATCAACCGCTCTGTGAAGCTGGCCACCTTTTTGTAATGCTACCAGCTTTTAGATGTTTTATAGCAACTTTGTTCTTTTTGCAAAGTAGTTTTCTAATTATCAGAGTTGATTCTAGTCTACAATGAATTGAATCGGTACGGATATGATGATTTGCCGTTAGTTGGTTAAACATAAGGCTGACGGTAGTTGCTTAAACGATGATTTTTTAAATCAAAAACATACTGCTTTAAAGAACAACTTATCCGGCAAAACTCAGTGTTTTCAGCGAGCTCATTTGCAATTTGGCAGCCGTTGTCTGTCGTCGTCCCCTTTTTTCTTTTTTGCAAAGTAGTTTTCTAATTATTATCGCTTCGCCTGCAAACCGAGCAACAGGAATTATATCTCCTGAATTCAAAATAACTCACTCACAATTGCAAGTTACATTTCACAGCTTTTAATTAATCTTTTTGCGATTCAAAAACATTGCGACCGGTGCTAAAAGAAATAATAATTTTTATTAAAAACCCACACTTGTTAGTTATTACTTTTACTGATTATTTTTTAGTGTGAATCTGGTAACTGCATTTATTTTACAAGTTTAACAGAAATTCATCTGTAGTCCCCTTTTTTACCGCAAAATGAAACATCGGTTGGGACAACACGATGTCACGCCGCGAAAGTTTAGTACTTTTTCAATAAAAGATAATTATTTCGTAACATGGCTATTTAACAATTGTTCCTCGAGCCCGAATGTTTATTTACTCTCTATTTATTCAGAGGCCATGAGGGCGAGAGGAATAATTGTTTTAGTAAAATCCAACTAGTTGGTCAAAAATATCGAGACAAAACAACTTTAGCGATAGTTAAAGCTAGACTTTTTTGCCCCCCAAAAGCCGGCACTTTTCGCTACTAGTGGGCTATAACATATAGCCTAGTAGTAGCTCAACCAATCATAACGCAGCATCCACTAGTTGGATTTTACTAAAAGGATATAACCATTTTAAAAGTTTTAATTATTATAAATAGAACAGCTTTCTTGTTGCGTGTCTGCTTACTCGTCAGGCCAGTAGATGGTCACATAATTGAAGCTGTTTGGTTTAATGGATTATGTATATGTGCTATTTTCTTTTGTTATTTTGTGCGGCAAAATATTGATTCTTATGAAGGATAAAAAATTTAAACTTTGAACATCTGATTATCATTACAAGTGGAACAAAACTTCGCAATAATGGTGCAGATTAGGAGAGTAACTGTAATGCACCTAACTACCGCAGCTTTTCAAACCCCTCACAACTGAAATGTAAATATTTGCTCAGTTAAAACCCTCGTGCGTTCATTTCAATAGGGACCTTACGAAACCACGACGACGACGGCAACGGAAACCTCAAAACAACAGTAGGGACAACAATAGGTTTAATGAGCAAAACAACAACTCCACGTGCATCACGCTTTTTTGTACATTTCGTTGCCTTCACTGCACAACTACGACATGAAATGACCACATTTTAAGTTAACTTGGGAACGGGAACGGGAACGTCAAGACGATAAATTCTACCATCTGTCTCTGAACTTGACCGCGTTCCCCTATCCTCAGCTCCAGCCAAAATCACCTTTTTTTAAGTAACAGGGCGAATTGGGATAATCGCGAAAAAGTTTAAAATGATGTGAAGTCTGTTTTTCAGCGACGTTTTCATGGACGTCGCCGTTGTCGGATCGTAAGGTCCCTAATCTGACTTGGGGCTGCAGTGTATTTTGCGGAAAAGCAAGAGTTTGTACAGCTTACTATACTAATGCCTTAACGAGCTTCAACTCCACATTTCAGGCTCTAAGGTGAGGCCGGGGCTTGCTTACGTCCTTCTAGGGCCAACTTTACAAGATAAGATAGAGTGAGATCTAGGCACTAGACTACTTTCTGTTCTAGCAATCGGCGCCCCAATCAAGAAAATATTTACACAATTTCCCCTGACTTTATCACTATTCATAAAAAAAACTCTGCGTGTTAAAAGCTTATTTTTACAGCATGCTCTGCCTAGTATTAAAGTGAAGTTGGTCTATGTTCTCTCCTCCCTCCAGACGCCGTTTTCCTCGCACATGAGGCGATTATCACACGCGCTCGCGTATTTTGCTTGCTCAACAATACCTGAGAAAAATAAGGGCCGGAACAAATAAAAGACTATCTTTTATTTCACTAACTTGCACTTCCTAAGTTGAAGTTATAACCAATACAAGTTGCTTGCTCCAGGCAAACGATGGGGCTGAGCGTCTACTAAAGAAAAACAGCTGAGAAATCAAGAGGCGTTTTTCTTCAGTTTATTTGTCGACATTTAGAAGTGATGCAAATGTAAAATTTCTTCATAAAACCTGACTGAAAACTGAACAGAACTGTGAAGAAAATATCAAAAGAGCCAACTTGCCTCACGAAGAGAAGGTTTTTGGATTTTCATTGAAGCCTTCAGTTGGTTTCATTTGCATTCTATTTAATTGTATCACAATTAAATACTGCGCGAAGAAACTCAAATCTAGTGATAAAAACATCAGGGACCAAACAGTCCCTTAGGATTGTCGCGCGGGTGAGCATGTAACGTGCGAGCACGCGAGGCAAACGCGCAAGAGAGAAGAAGGAAAAGGACACACACACTGATGTTAAACTTTTGGCCTGCGTAGCTGGCGGTATTGTGTGCGTGCGAGATTAAAGTTTTGGCGGCGGCGGAGCCGTGTTCCAAAAAAAGGGAGTAGGGACGAGGCGGTTGAAATACCGCCTGCCAGAAAACCCCGGTATTTTGAATAGTCCGCACACCAGTGTGCGGGGAAAAGGATTGGTCGAGAGCCATACATATGTCAATCATGTTAGATGAGCCTTCGCATATGTTTCCCAATTTAGGGAGCAGATGGCAAACTGGAAAAGACGTACATGTAAAGTGATTGTGATTTCCGCTTTAAAAAGAGCATAATCGATGACCAAATTGTCGAAATGGCGTCTTTAAACTTCACAGCGCTGGAATTGTCTTTATTTAGCCGTAAGAAACAAAGGTCAAAGAAAATTAAAACACTATACAACTGCATCTGAGATCAAATCCTATCAGGAACACCTACAGAAGAATAAAACACCGGAAATGGTTACTCAGTATGCATGTAACAAGCCAGCTTCATGACCTTTTAATGTTAAGCCTGCCGTTGCAAAAAAAGATTTACTCAGTCAAAGTTTAGAATGATACATGCACTGTGTGGTGCTAGTAACCTTCGCGCGAGAGCCGAGAAAATAAAAAAACCCTCTGTTCAAGCAAACTCACAATGTCACGTTTCACATTATCACGAGCTTAGGAGTCGTGTTTAGCCTGTCAACGCTTATTTCTAAACTGTCTCGCGCGAAAATAATCGGAAGTTTCAAATTGCAGGTTTCTCTTTGACTGGCTGATTTCATTGCGATCAGCTAACATGACAAAAGTGGGCGGCATTCGAAAAATCATGGTTCTCTGGCAGGCGGTATTTCTCGCGGCTTCGCCGCTCGTGACGGCTCCGCCGTCAAATCTCACTCGACTATATTACAACGGCTCCGCCGCCAAATCTCACTCGACTACTACACAATACCGCCAGCTACGCAGGCTATTAAACTTTTCGTAGTCTAACATAAAGTTGTTTTATGCTGAGCTTCCATTTCTTATCCAATAGATTCAACTCATTAGAAGCTCTTGATGCTCTGTTAAAGGTAGGATCCTGGCCAAACACGGCTGCTAAATACAGCGGTTGTACAGCGCTTCACCTTGCTGCTCGATTTGGCCATAAGGAGATCATCCATCGCCTTCTGAACGAAAAAGGTTTGGACACTGAAGTCACTGACCAGCAGGAAATGACGGCTCTTCACATAGCGATCAGTCGAGGATATCGGAAAATTTGCCAAGAGCTCCTTGACAACGGAGCTAGTGTTACCATAACAACTTCAAAGGGACGGACTTCTCTTCATCTAGCGGCAGCGAGTGGTAGCACCGATATGGTAGCCCTAGTTATAAAGTCGGGTACGTACAAAGGGGACAAACTTAACCAGCGATCAGGCGTTCTTTTTCCTTTTGTCTCTTTTTTTTTTTTTTTTTTTCACGCGGCGGGAACGGAAAAGAAACGGGCAAAGGGAAAAATGGGAAAAAGGATCGCCTAATGGTAGCTTAGTTAAAAGTTAGTTTACTTGCTATCAGGCTTTTGTTCGGTTGTTGCTTTTTTGCTGGTTTCACATGAAACAAAGTCGGAGTGGGAGTTGTTTTTAGGAGCGTATGAGCATTATGATCTAGATCATTGAAAGCGTTGCGATTCTGCTTACAAATCAGCCGTCAATTTACTAATGAAAACTTGTTCGTCCGACGGAGACTCGAGCAGAAGCGGAAAACCTAAATCAATAAATCGCAAAGCGTAAAACATTGAGCAGTGTTATTAGTCTAGTCCGGTTTTCACTTACTTCGCGTTAGCGACGAGTCATAAGCAAAGCAGAGTCGGAAGAAAAAGAAAACGTTCCGATTCTTCCGACTCCACTGCACCGCTTATGACTCGGTTTTTGAGTTTTCATTGGTCATATGCACTCTTAACGACTCTGCTTACGACTCCGATTAAGTCGCTAGTGAAAAATAGCCTTAGATAACATGATTTTACTAACAACTTGTCATAAAACTTAAGTTCAAATATAACACAGTCCTCAATAAAAATCGAAAGAATTGTTGCCATTTGTTGTCAGTTTCGTATGGCGGAACTTCCATTGATCGGACAATACCTATATGTTGAATCCTTTTTGTGTATTTTTTTCTTACTTAAAAGAAATTTTTCCTGCGTTGTTTAGCTCGAAAGAAATTTGTCAGTTACCCTGGAAACGCTATACAGTCTTCAAAAGACGTCCCTGAGTTGATCCAGTTTATTAACCAGAGAGACGCATGTCAGAACTCGGCCCTGCATATCGCTGTGGAAAGGGGTACCTCGTCTATGTGTCTGACCCTTCTACAGCATGGTGCTGATGTCAATCTAGAGAATAAGTGCCTTCACACACCTTTGTACTTGGCAACAATCCAAAAGAACAGAGAGATTCTGGAACTGCTCGTCCAACGAGGTGGAAACACGGATCACACAGATTATAAGCAAAAGACGCCTTTGCACAGGTATGTTCAAAAAGTGCCCGAATTATTATTTCAGTGAGAAAATAATGGTATCGGCAAACGTCTTGCTTCTCCGGGAAAGACTTAATACATGGTGTGCGGTTTTCTCTCTTTGCGCGCTGTCATGGTCACGCTATATTTCAATGGTTTCTTTCTCTATACTTCCAACAGTCGAACCTTATAACATCGGCTTCCTAATGGAAAGCGGGCAGTGTCCCTTTTTGAGATGTCGCCGTTCGTAGTGGCTCTACTACATTACATCTTTTGCAAAAACAATATTGCGCACCTCGAAAAAACTTTCCAGTATTTTGCATTAGCAAAATGTGTACCCCGTAAACTGCGTTAGGTGGACTGCAATACATAAGAGGAGACTAACACGTGCAACTTCCGGACTTTTAATTCCTAAAAAGGAATGGCCAAAGGCAAAGACTGCTGAACTATAAAGGCCTTAAATAGGAAGATGCGAGACATACCGTAAGAATAAAACTCCATTACTTTGATATTCTAAAAGTCGAAAAACAGTCAGACAACTACTGAAAGAATTTAGAGGTGTTCCTTGAACCCAATTACCTACTCTTCCCAGCACTACAGACACATTCTCTTTCATAGCACAGTTACGTCATTTCGCAACTTAAACATTTCTTTTCGATCTACGCATTTCTCTCTGCATTTACAGTGCGCGTATCTCGAGCCGAGATAAAGAATGTGTCATGACTTCCACGTTGAGACTTGACTGTGACAAAAACTATCATACACGGGGCCGCTGAAAAGTTTGAAGTTTCAGTCAATACACCTAATAAAGTACTTCAGTTTATCTTACTGTATAACATGAGATGGGTAATAAAATATTTAAAGCCGAAACTAATAACCTTTTACTTTCGTTCTATACGCGTAATCAGTGCGGCCGCTTTTGGAAATCCAGCGTGTGTCGAGCTTCTTTTGAGGAACTCCGCAGCCCGAGATCCTAAGGACATAAATGGAATGACACCTTTTCTATGTGCAGTAGCAGCCGGCCAGACAAAGTGTGTTGAGGTGCTTTTGGATTGTGGAGCAGCTATAGCAGCTCGTGATAACTTTCAAAGATCCTGTATTCATCTGGCAGTGGAAAACAAAAGAGAGGACGTGCTTAAGATATTGCTAGAGAGGTCTGAGTCAAGACTTATCAATGTCCCGGATATGCATGAGAGGACTGCACTTCATTATGCTGTGTCATCTTCCAAGATACGGGTAATAAGGAATAAAACTGAAACTAACGGGTAGAGCATGCAAATAGATTCACATTTGAATCCTATTACCTCAACAAAGACAATATACACAAGTGGGGGGGGGGGGGGGGGGTCAGGCTCTAGTTGTTCAAACGTTTGATAGCGCTATCCACCGGATAAATCGCCATACAGTAAATAAGTATTAGGGAAATCAATTGCTTTATCCACTGGATAGAGATTTATCCTTTGGACAGCGTTATCCACCTTTTGAACAACTGACAGAAAAACTGGGAAAGAGCCAAGATGAAGTAGTTAATTAAATTTACATTTAGTTTTAAGTTTCTAGTTTTATTTGTTTGTTTGTTGTTGTTTCTGTTTTGCTGTTGTTGTTGTGTTTTCCATTCAACGTCATTTACAACACCTTGATATAAGTAGTTTGTCTAGAAAGGCCATTTAATTTTTCCTTCAATCATTAGGAAGATTTGCAAGTTGGCTTTCAAAAGTGAAATAAGGGCCCGGGTTCTTTGTGTTTCTTTAAGTGTTCAATACAAAAGAATGCCAACCAACGGCACGGCAAAATACCAAGACTCTGACAGATAAAACTAGTTTTGAGTCCATTCGAGTTCAAATAACTCCAATTTGATAGTAAATTAAGTTTTAACGTCTTTTCAAATTTCCAGCTGCTCAACATTTTGTTAGAGAAGAAAGCAAATTGCATGCTTAGAGACGCTGCTGGAAAAACACCACTGGACATTGCAGCTGAGACTGGAATGGCCCGACATGTCGAGGCTCTAGCTAAGGCTTCACTGGCCAGTCTTGGTCAAAGAGATGCGGATAACAGAACACCCATGCACTTCGCGGCACTGAATGGTAAAGGGTAGGTGCTCTATGGTAGACACTATTGGGATGACCAAAATTTTTGACATTAGCCTTGGACCAGGCTCCGCATTGGGGAAAAAAGGACTAAAAAATCGGCGAGCGAAGCGAGCTGAGAGGTAGTCTAGGGAGGGGAAATTTCCCCCTCTCCAGGCCATCGCTCGCCAATTTTTTCCTATTTGATCCCGTTTTTTTGCCTTTTTCGAAATTCCCCCACCGCAGCTTGGTCTTAGGCTAGTTGACATAAGTAATAAACACACGCCTCCGCACATTTCTAGAGGGTTTTTCCGCCGAGTTTTAAATTGGGTTTAAAAAGTACTTCTTGCGATGGGTTGAGTAAAATTAATTGAATAAACTGCAGAAAAAGTATAAATATGGATTCAGCTCCCGCAACTCCAATCTCAGCCAGCCCCTCCCTAAGACAAAGAATGATTCGTTCACTTGCTTTTGCAGTTAAAACTATTTATCAGGGTTTGAAAATAACCTCAATTCAGGCGTGTCCTTTTGAGCAAGCAGAGGATATAGTTTGACTAGCTTGTCTGAACCATGTAAGATTTTAAAGTTACTCGCCCAGCAAGAAAATATTTGTCGGCCAGACTATTCGAAGGGGCCTTTTTTCGAGCCCTGTATATGATCTAAGAAAGCTTTGTTTACAGTAAAACGAAGTCGTAGCACTGTTCCAAAACATTTTTGTATGTACACACGTCGAGGTTAAATTCAAGGTTATGAAAATTGGATGCACCTTTCAATATCACTCATCTCTTACTATCTTCTCGTAGACAAGTCTGTTCAATTCTTGTTCAAATGGGCGCAGACGTCAACGCCACAGACTCTTATGGCTGGACTCCACTTTTGTTCGCTGCAAAAAACGGCTCAGCTGTTGTGCTACGAAACCTTCTGGAAATGAATGCCAACATCGATCATGAGGACCAGTCCGGAAATACAGCACTACTCATATCGTCGGCCAGAGGTCACGTGGAAGCAGTGCAGCTTCTTTTAAACAGACGAGCAAGTTTGAAACCTGCTGCTGACGGGTTAAACTGTTTGGATGTGGCGATTGAAAATCAGCAAGCGGATGTTGTGATGACTATTATTACAAATCCCAGGTAACATCTATTTTGCGAATGAAATTAGAAACAACGGGCGTTCTTTAAAGCGCTACTGAAATGAAAAATCAAATTGGCTATTTTGCAGTGAAAACGTTTGATCAATCTTAGATTAACTAATTGTCAATAAAAATGCTTATTTTCCATCAAAAGTTGTTGTTATCGGGGCGAAAAGCAAGGTAGGTAAGTGCGTCAAAAAAGGAAATATTGAGCCTGCGAAATTCTCAGCGGAGGACCACGCGAGTGACGTCATATGGTTGACATCACAGAAGCGAAGGTCTCTTTCGTCTCTTTGGAGTTTACAGTAAACATCAATTGTTTATATCATTCTTCACGGAAAAATGTCTAGTTCAGACGATAACAGTAAGGCTATACTCACACTATACCGCTATAAAGCTCTCGCGCTGGTACGAAAACTATACCGGATAGGGCTTCTGTCTTCTTGAGATCCGACGACGACGACGGCACCGAGAACGTCAAAAAAGCTATAAGTTTAATAACCAAAACAACAGTTTTGCACGTGCATTACGCTTTTTTGTATATCTCTTTGCCGTCACTGCATGCACGACTACGTCGTGAACATGCCTAATTTAACATTTTACAGAGGAAATACACGACTGAAGTGACGACGAAATCTTCCTCTCTCTTTCTGAACTTGGATTTGGTTCTTAGGAATACAACTTTAAGAGGGTTCACCAGCATTTGACAAAGTTAGTGACTTGGAATAACAGCGATGAAGATTGAAAGAACGTGAACTTCCTTTTTCGGCGAGGTTTCGCTGCCGTCGCTGTCCTCGGATCTTAAGGTCCTAGTAAACCATTGGATTGCAGTTTGAGGCTTGGAAATTCTTGACGAAAACATAAGTTTCAACAAATAACAATAATGAAAACTTTATTTGTGTTTTTGAATGTACAATTGTGAATCTCGCTACGTATAGGCAATTTAAAAATGCTGCTTGAGATTGGATTATTAAAAAGAAAAACAAAAACAAAAACAAAACGAAACAAAAGCCAAAAGAAAAATTCAAGATTGCATTAAGTCTGAGCTATCCCAGTTCCTATTTCTACAACAAAAGATGTAATATGTTGCTCTAATGGCTATATTTATCATTTTCTTGATTATATAACGTTGCTGCTTTTTGTCGATGCCAATGTCATTCATCACTTATAATAATAATAATAATAATAATAATAATAATAATAATGGTCTTTATTTCACATAAGATAGATACGTTTCCTATGTTACAATTGTCATGAATAATACATAATAAAATAAATAAGTGGAATAATCATTAAATCCTAACTAACTATCTTGTAATAAGGTTGTGTTTAAATATTTTCAAATTTATTTACAAAAGCAGACATGAAACGTTCAGTATATATCTCTGGCCGAGCACATTTTTTTTTTTTTACGGAAATTGTAAGAATAGACTTTTCTCTGACGGAGTGTATGGAGCAAGCGGGTGATTATTTATAAGTTTCTTAAAATGTTTACAGTCTTGCTTTTCTAAGAGATCCCATATTTGCAACTCTTTACCTTTCACTGCCTTTAGCAAAGTTCACGTCAGTTCTTATCAAGAAAAGTGAATGACTGAAATCTTTCCATCTAAGACCTTAACTGAGTTAGCTGAGAAATTATTAGTAAGAGCGGACTCCACTACCAGTTGAATTTTTCCTAGCTGCTATACACACCTGTAAACTGCGTGAGAATCAGAAATCGTTAATCAGTTTTGTATTTTTTATCGATTCTTTTTATGTTTGCAGATGGAAGGAGGTCTTGTCAGCGAAAAGCCCAGATGGTGAAAACCGTATGGGAAAGCTGATCCGTTGTTTTCCAGATGCCGCCAAATTAGTCATGGATCGGTGTATCCATTGGTCTGTCACTCAACGATCTATCACGTATGATTTTCGTCTTCTCGATCCAGGCCCTGACGATCAAAGTGGAACAGACCATAAACCATTTTTTGGCCCCATGGAAATGGTGAAGGGAAAACAGAAAGACCTTCTGTGCCACGATCTCTGTCGAAAGCTATTCAAAATTAAATGGCGCACGTACGGATGGGGTGTTTATTGGACAAATTTGGGTTTATTTTCATTCTTTCTTTTCCTTATGACCTATTTTATGTTGACACAGCGACAGGGTATTAAGTTCCAAAAGACGATTGGTGACCCGGACGACATTTTTGAGAAGAAAAACGCCTTCAACGAATTGATCCCAATTCTGATTCTGATATTTGCTTCATTCCACCTGATCAAAGAACTTTACCAGATAGCAACTCAGCGAATGGCATACTTCAAACACCTGACAAACCTGTTAGAGTGGGCACTATACCTGTTCACCTTAATCTTTATGCTGCCTTACGTATTCACCGGTCTGACAAGTCTTAGAGGAGATCCCAATGTTACATGGCAGATGGGAACAGTTGCTGTCTTTCTAGGCTACATGAATCTCATATTGTTCATGCAGACTTTGGACTATGTTGGCATCTATGTCACCATGTTCTTTCAAGTTGCATTGACGGTGCTTAAGTCAATCAGTCTCTTTGCTTTGTTTGCCGTTGCTTTCTCCGTTGTCTTCTACATACTGTTCAAGGAACAGGTAATACCTAAATAGTCAAGTAGCAGTTAGCCCGAGCCACAGACGGAACCAAAATTCTTAAAGTCCGTCTGCCGGAAACAGCGCAACAATCCTTGTTTTGGGCCCCCAACTGTGTACTAGGATCTGAGTTGCGAGCCATGATTGGCGTGATAAAAATACCATCTGCCAATCATGTTGAAGGGAAAACCGAAAGGCATTTCCGGTAATTAGTTGAGTCCGTTAGGGGTCCAAAAGAAGGATATCGGCGCTACTTTGCAGAGTTTACCATCAGGACCTTTCCAACCGGGGTTAGAGTACGTCTGCAACGGAGGCTTAGTAGTAAAATCTTCTAAACGTTGTTGATAGTTAGTTATTTTTAATCTGAAAAAGAGTGAATGAGCACAAAAAGTTCATTTGAATATGGGAGCATCAAGAGTAGACTGGTTTTTCAGGAATCACTGATAATTTTTTGCCCCCCAAAAATTCATCGCTCAGGAGATAAGGATAGCTCTATCCACAATAAACAACAAACGTCATTTAGAAGTGAAACAAGAAGTTTGAAAATCTACCGGGTGGTTGAAGTTAAAAACGTCCTTTTTACTCCAAGAAAATCTAACCTTGCGTTTTTGCTCCAAAATTAATCCGTGTGAAAAAGTGTGACATTCACCACGTGATTTGTACAGTCGAACCTACACTACCAGCCACCTCTCCACGACGGCCACCCCAATACAAAGGTAATATTTTTTTGGCGGGCAGTCCATACATTCACTCTTGTTTCAACCTCTCTACGATGGCTACCTTCTGCTGTCTCCAATGTGGCCGTTGAAGAGAGGTTCAATTGAATTACCATTATCACTCTGTTGATTTCAAAAAGTAAATACCATTTTAAAAAGTTTCCAAAATATTTAACATTTTTCACACTATTTTTCAGGATGCGTTCGACACATACGCTATGTCGCTTATGAAAGTGATTGTCATGACAACGGGGGAACTTGATTATTCTACTATGCTGGTGGAAAGCTTAGACGCAACAAATTCTGCTAACGATGCTCCTCTGCTGCCCTACCGGGAGTCATCTTACCTGTTCGTAGCGCTATTTATTTTTGCCATGACAATTATTTTAACGAATCTTCTGGTAGGTAATAAGTGTTAATGACAAGAGGTGGATATTTGCCTCACCTCTTACAAATATACACATTGTTTACTTGCTGAGCACCATTATTTACAGACGAAACATCGAATTGACTGGGACTGCGACATGTATGACGTATTCTACAGACTACTATCAACGTCTTACTTTAGAAAGCTGGTTTACTAACTTAGAACAAACGCCACTGAATCGTAGCCAACAGTTACCAGCGCCGTACAAACGACTTATTAACGAGATCAAGCAAAACTAACTACGAGAGAACGACTGGAGAACTGACAATTTGACTAACAATAGACGACTGTTTAACTGTGACAATAGACGGATCGAAACGCACCAATTACTGATGACCAGTCTTCATAGCCAATAACATCACAGCTTAACTGACAGACGACCAATAACATCGCAACGGAATTGACCAATCAGATCAATAACCAGAGTATAATACCATCAACTGACGTGATACGTCTCACTTTGACTCTGAAGATGACTGCCGCACAGGCTGTCGAAACGCCAGTCACTGACAACAACAACAGTCCCATTCAGGACTACGGCTGCAAGAGGAGTGCTTCGAGCGAGTCTCCTTGTCCTTCACACATTTCGTAATTAATCAATGGCTTCTTTATATTTTTTACTTATGCAGTCCCATAGTCTTAACTTTCAATTAAATTTAGTAGTGAGTCACTTAGTTTAAAGACGAAATTTAAACTGCTTGAGAGGAATTTTCATGCAAATCTGTGTGCTAATATATTGAGACCATGGTGATGTGTGACTACAGTAAACAGCTTACTAAGGGATTTGCGGCTTTATCGTTTACCCATACAGTGGACATAATTTTGATCAAGGCCAAATGACAGGAACTTTGAAGGCGTTAATCATTCTTTGGTGTTTTGGTTCACAGGTCGGTTTAGCTGTGGGCGACATAGAAACAGTTCAGAAAAATGCTTTCCTTAGGTACAAAGGAAAGGTCGTAGACTTCGTCACTGGCATCGAAAGAAAATTTCCAAAGTGGATCACGCGTCGACTCTACCGGCCTGAGTTGACAGTCACTGGGCGTAAAGTGGAAAAAAAGATTACTTCACAGTGAGTATATTGTTAATAATTCTTCAGTCATTTTTCAATACTCAAGAAGGTTACAAATTTTATATATTGAGTAGAACAGGAGGGCATTTTGTATGCGCATGCGTCAATATGGGCGGTTGAAGTGCCACAGAGGCATTTTCTGTGAATTGTTTACGTTCAGTACCAGCATTTGCAGGCCGTTTTCTGGAGCTGAATGACGTGTATTGGGTGCTACATTCCACAAACATGTTCTTTAAGGTATCGAGGTATTTCTACGATGAAAGTGAGTTTATTGTAGCCTCGCTGTCGCCCTTGAGAGGACAATCTTTCCTTTCGTAAAACAGTACATCGAAGACAAGATGGCGGCTGAATGTTCTTACTACCTAACATTTCGCGCACATTTTTTGAGCAGGAGGAAAAGGTCAGTATGATAGTTTGTCGTTAAACAATTATCCTATAGATACTTAATTCTTCTCAATAGTATAACTCTAAAATCGAACTTAATCGTTTCAGGAATACAGTGGTTAAATAAGTGTCCATTCTGCCGTGAAACTGTTTTTCACCCTTTCTCTGGCTTGTTTATCTCGAAATCTTGCCTTTCTCCCCAGATTAAGTTAATGATTAATGAAACTAAGAATACTTCCGCGAATGAATGGCGCTTTGATGAAGGCTGTGAAAAATCGCCTTCTGCAGTAATTTTAGCTTTCTTCTCCGGTACGTCTTCGTTGAGAAATAAAATACACGCACTTCAACTATAAATTTAAATCAGTATAATGAAGGCAGTAAGATTGTGTTTAGAAAATAAGAATATTTTCTCATTTAGTTATACAAAGGAAAAAAATTACAGCAATCGGTTTGAATTCTGATTTTTTCCACCTTATTTTGATGATACACTGTTTGTTTACATTTCATTATGCAAATAAATATAACATTTTGGCGTTTTAAAGAAAATCTAGCCTAACTCCCCAACCCCAAAATAGCACGAAATGAAACGTTATCAATACACCTTTTCAGTCAGTCCTTGCTTCTGTTGCAAAAAAATCGCATTTATTCCTAAATGATATATTTTGTGGATACTACATTTGTTGATATGCTAATTTGTGAGACATTTCATTCACGAAGGATGTTGACTGAGACCAGCCTCTCCTCTGTATTGAACCACATTCTTGTTTAACGTATCAGTTTTTGCTTGATAATTCTTCCATGATGTACACCTTACATAAGAGGTTCATCTGGATACAGTAAAAAGTTCTCAACAGAAAGATTAATAACAGACAAATTCATCCATCCATTTGTGTCATGTTTGTTGTCGCATCCCAGCTCATTTGGGTCCTTTAGCAGAAGTATTTATTTTTTGAGGAAACAGCATTATATGGACCCCTTTAACAAACTTCCTGTCTTATGTTTAAACAGGCTTTGAAGGTGAACAACATCGTCAGTTAGATTTATGGAGTGATGGCCATTCTCTGTTTTGAATAGATTACTACTGTCATCAAATATAAATTTATAACAAGAAATCAATTGTGGGAGACAGAAGCTGTTACTCAAGAGTCGCTTCAAAATAGTAGCTTAGGAAAAATCTCTGTATCTTTTAGAGTTAAAGAAAAATAAAAGTACTGTTCGTTTTTTCGGAGTATGTGCATTCGTTTTGTTTGCAACTGAGCTTATGAAATGCTCAAGTGATTATGTACTTGTAATTGTTGCTTCAAACTCAGTCCATTATACACTTCCTATAGGAGAATATTTTTTATAAATTTTTCGCGAAAACTTTCAAAAAACTGTTAAAACCCCATAGATTTCAAGTTTTGTGGCATATATAAACGCGTGTCTCCGCGATCAGTTTAACATGAGACATCGCGCTAATAAATAAACCTCGCGTGGTAAATTTTTTTTTTGGATTTTGTCTTAAAGCAGCTGAACATTGCTACGATGAATTTCCTCCCTAAATAAAACCACGAGTTTGGAAATCAAACCATAGAAATGCATTGCTTTGCCAGTGAAAATCAGACTTATACAGGACCATGACTTTTGGCGTTGAGTCTTGTCTTTAAAGGCCAAGAAAACCTACTGCTGAAAAATCTGCAAGTAAAAACGCGTGTAGAAAACGTCCGATTTTTGTCATGGAGAATATTTTTTGTAGGAAAGTACGGTATTCAAAGCACCAACGAAATAGCTTTTAAAAGGACTGTAACTTTACGCGCGAGTTTTCGATTTCCCGCCATCAGATTTGATGCGCCTACGCTATTGTCGTTCAGCGGATTCACGCATGCGCATGCAAAATGCCCTCCTGTTATTGAGTAGACACCAGAGAAATTACACGTGAAAGTTATTATTAATAAGTCGTTTACCATGTCTCTCCGGCGTAAATCTTCATGGCCATGGCATGTCTGTCCCGTACACTTGAATTTTGTAAACAAATTGACGAAGTTTGCCTAAAGCAGTATTTACCATCAAAAGCTATCAAAATGCGGTTTTTATGGCATCTTCGTTGAGGACCTTTTGCAGTCCTCTAGGATTCCTTAACTTGTCGCCAGAGTCGAACGTCCCCACGATGCTGGCAGGCAGTAAATTCAAACTTCAATAACCCTGTTGCCTTTCTTGGACGAGGTAATGCGTGATGGTAAGCCCAAGTCATCACAGAACCGCTCATTGGCATGTTGCTGGGCAACATCTTAGAGATTTGAAGGCAAAGTCATTGCAAAAAAAGTTCAAAAAATGTATTTACATTTGGGTTTATGTTGACGTTGGGGCAGGTACACGGGTTGATGACTCTAGGGATCATAATAATCTTATCTCGAAAATGCCAGACCATGTTGACAATGTAGGTGGGTGGAGGGAGGGGGGTACTAGGGAGGTACACGTATAGAGAAGCACATAGATGTTTTCATTACAATGAAAATCACAGAAACCGGTAAAAAGTTTCTCTTTTAGACTATTGTCAAATAGACCATTGAGTTCTGTCTCCGAACTTGGTGTAGAATTAAGTCATGTTGATTAATTATATTAATATGAGTATTAAGTATTAATATAAGGATACTTTAATAGTGCAGTTGAGCCAGTGGTTTAACCTGACCATCGAAAATGGGAACTTTATAAAAATAATGTATTCCTGTTTGATGTGTTTAACACCATGCAGTTTGATGAAATGATGTATATAGTGCCTGCATGTGCTGAAAAAACATGCTTTCGTCTCACAGCTCAATGGCAGTTACCGCCTAATGTTTTTCCCTTTATTTAAAACTTAACAACGCTAATTTATTTGCTTCTCAGAAAATTTACATTTAAAGACAAAGACCTCATGGATGAAGACAGCCAGAGGTCCGTACAAGAGGATGATGAGAAATTGGACATACTCACCAAAGAACTAGTAAAGGCTAAACAACGGCAAACATCGATCATTGAGACTATGCAGGACCATAGGAGCATCCTTTTGGCTGTAGCAGCTAGAGTGGGTGTGGATACTGGCGGTTATGGTAATGATCAAGCCAGACGGGATGTCAGCCTCTAGGGTGTAAAATTTTACCTGATATCAGTGAAGGCTGCCGATTCCTACATACCAGCGCTGTCTTCCTTGCTTTCAGTTTCTTAGTTTGTCCTATATCTTTTTTTTTTTTTTGCGGCTTCATGTCAAAAGGAAACAAAACTGACCTTCAGCTAGTCAAGTGATGAGCCTCATTGGCTTCAAAGATCGATTGTTAGTTGGAGCTTCGCTCCTTTAACGCGAGTGTGTGTCAGTCAGTCAGTAAAGCTACGGTAAAACGAGAATCCAAAACGTGCAACTTGAATTGCAATTATGCTGCTATACGAGTTGAAAAACGATGTTTTACAAACCTGTCTTGCAATAAGTTAAGTTGGAAAAGTAGAACTACTCTCTACTTTTTAAACAACTTTTCGCAACCTGCAACAAACCTGATTAGGCAGGTTTGATTCCTATGGCCAGACTAAACGCGCAACAGTCGCTGTTCAACTAGTTTAGCAGCACTATGATAATTCCAAAACAAGTTGTACGTTTTTGTTACCTGTTTCACCGTAGCTAAAGCTATGTGGGAAACAGGGTTTGAATGGCTATGAACGTAGAGAATCTGTCCGCTTAGCACCATCACCTGGTTCAGGTGCTTTTGCATGCCGTACATTTAATAAAATATACAAATGTAATGAATTTAAAGCCCAATAGATTTCTTTGTTGAAACGTACATCCTCTCTGGGTGGCTTCCTTGATGTTGGGGATGGTAGTTAGTGCCCGTTGTGCAGACGTAGCCTTTGAAATTTGGCGCCAGGAGTGTTCAGATCTCCGGTGTGTCTTCTTAGCGACGAAGCCACCGTACAAAGACTTAAAATCTGAGTTTCTCCCACTCTCCTTCCCAATTGCCGCCAAAGACTACAGCAGTCGCCCACCTATCCTGCCAGTTACCTAGTCGGGATAGCTCAGTGGTCGACCTTTCAATATGGGCCGGGAAGTAGGGATGTGATGAGACACTGATGTTTTTGGGAAACTAATACTACACTCAATAGTTGTTATTTTTGTAGCAGCGACGTTATTATCACAGACAACTGGTTAAAAAATAAGGTCAGTTGCTAATAATGCTGCAAACAGTTTAACAACAATTTTGGCCATTTCAAATACAGTAAAAGACCTTTCAAGTGTTTTGCAAATAATATCACAAATTCAGGGCCATAACAGAAAAAGTGTGGGAATTTATAGTTAAGAAATACAAAAAATGTAAACCTAATATGTGCGTTGAAAGCCTCATTCCCATTGTTCGCGGCGAGCCGTGTGGAGCTCAAGGTGATATGACACGGGACGATTCGCAATGTTGGGACAATATTGCAGCCATTTGAAACAACTGTAACAATAATGTTGTAACGCTGTGTTGCGCTAAAAATCGTCGTTGCGAATCGTACCGTGTAACATCACCTTTAAGCAACGACGACGCCCACGGCTACGAAAACGTGGCTTTAATAGGGCGATTAGCGCTGCTTCAAACCAAGAGAGAATGATCTCATTCTCTCTTGTTCAAACTTAATCGCGCTTCATTCCATCTCGTTCAATTCGTCTAATGTTGGCAATTTTTTCTGGAGTTGAATTCTAAAAGCTCTCAATTGAAGTTCGGAAAACTAAAAAGAAAGTCGTTGTTTTGTGTTCACGTCTTCCAGAAAACGTGAAATTAGCTAGGTATTTTCACATCGTAGTCGTGCTGTAACGGCAAGGAAATGTAGAAAAAATGATGCACATGCAAAGTTTTTGCTTTGCCATCTTGGGTTGGAGCTAAAGAGTTCGGCAGAGGTAGTACTTTAATGGGCTATTGCATTTAATATCCGTATCCCCCCCCTCCCCATGGTTGAGTAACCGTAGAAGTCTTCAGGGGTAAGTTATAAAAAGTGACAATTTCTTTAGGGGTAGAATAAAAACTGATATGAAATTCTTTGAGGGTGAAGCTTTTCACGAAATTCTTCAGGGGTAGGACTCATATTCCTCAAGTCTTCTGGGGTGAATGCAATTTTAACCAATTTTCAGGGTAAGAAGAAAAGGTAAGCCCTCAACCCGGGGGAGGGGCAGGAGTATCGCCTTGGTGTTCCTGCTAGCGCTAGTCAAGAAAACTTAAAATTTGGTCATATCACATTGTAGTTGATACCCTGGTCCCAGAGGTTTTCTTGATTTTTTTTTTCTTTTTCTTTGGGAAAGCCGGAGAGCGAGCCGCGGTTTGCTCTCTCTTTCGCAAACAAAAATTTCAAGAGAAACCTCTGGGACCACCAGGGTACGTACTTGAAGAAATTTGCGTAAAGCCAGGGCTCTCTTAGCCTGAGAAAACAGCCGTTTCTTCTCGCGCATTCCTCGCAAAACGTCGTCAGCGGCGAATCGAAGAACGAGGAGAAACGGCCGTTTACGCATGCTAGGGCTCCCCGCGCATTCAAAACTATTGCTTTTTCTGACATTCCTTTTCTTCTCGCCGTCGTAGTTTCGTAAGGTCCCTTCTGGAGACACTAAATTAAATAAGTCTTAAATACGCGCTCCACCGCTGCTTCAAGCGATTACGGTATCTCTGGTATGCCTAAAACAAGCAATCAATACATTTGAGTTTTCGCTAAGCACAACAAATGAAACGTGACTTGGAGCCTATGGGATGTTTTGTTGATATTGAAAAGGTGCCCATAGAAACTATTGTTATCCAGTGTTGCGTGATAAAATTGCATGATTATGCCGTGAACTAATACATAGAATACGTGTAGGTGATGTAGTTTTCGTATGAACTAAATTAAATATCCCTTTAAGATGGCCGATAGAGATTCGCCGGGCGATTCAGAGTCCAACGACACAAATTCCAGGAGAAACGTTGGCGGTTATCGTAGTCTTATAACACGATTTCGACAAAGTCCAATGGTTCAACCCAAAAAGCCTCATTCTTTAGCCGGATCAAGGCCTCAGCTACAAGATGACTCCGTGCGCTTAGTAGGAATGAAAATGGTCTCCTTGACGGACGCAAACATTGCTTTTCACCGCTCAGCGGCTCGCGGAAATACGGAAGAAGTGCGAAAGTTTTTGAGTGAGAAAAAAGAGGCTGTAGACGCCTTGGACGAACATGGTTTCACAGCCCTTCACTACGCCGCTCAACATAACCAAGTTTTTATCGTCAACATGCTTCTTGATTTTGGTGCTCAAGTGGCAATTACAGCCATGGATGGATCGACTCCGCTTCACCTTGCAGCAAGGTAAGTGAGTCACTGAATGACAATTTTCACATTAAAAAAAACTTTTTGCAATGCATGTATTTACGTGAACTTTGACTTATTTGTTGATTCATTCCTTAGAGTATTAATGTACGTACGGCTCAATATGTCATATTTCGTAATTGCTGTTAGCCTTTCGGAAGCGAAGTTATGTTCAGGCGATTTTAAGGTTATGAATGCAGCGAAATACTGGTTATCATATTTGCATGATGTCATTTAGCCTGCGAATCTTGCTCCTCGCGGCTAGGGTCTCACGAAACGTCCCTAGCGGCTAGGAGCAAGGAGAGACGACGGTACGGCCGTGTACACTTACTAAGATGCGCGACTGAACTATTCTTAATCTTATGAGTTGGGTGCCTCCACGTCTCCACTAAATATCGATTTAGGTTATGTGAAAATAAAGATCAATGAATAAACCGGATACTTGAAATTTAGATTTGAACGAGACAAAGCGAATGAATCGAGCTGTTCTCAGCGGTCTGTTATTCTGTTACATTTCATTTGTTTTCTTAATTAGCCTGGCTTGAATGTGACCGCTAAATTACCCGATCCTACGCACGGAAAATTTAGAACTAAAAATCTGCTTGAAATTGTAAATTTCGCGCATGTAAATTATGCAGACAAAGAAGAAATAGTTGCTAAATTACTAATTACGTATATCGGCACGACTTCAAGATAGAATTTCTTTTAAATAGCCCGTTTTAAAAATTAAAATGTGACGCTAGTCATGAGTCGTAAGCATTTCAAACTCGTTTTTGCATCTCTTTGTTAATGAGTAACTGATTATGAGGATTTTCTGCAGCCAAATTGAGCTGGACATGTGTTTCTCTTAGTCTTCTTGTACCAGCGTAACTCAAATGCTAAGACATAACATCCAAACATTGCACATGTTTACTTTGATTCACACCTGTCAAATCAAGATGCAAGTAATTAAGCTGTGGTCACGACAATCCGATATTGACAGCCCATAATTTAATGAAAGAAAGTTTCTAAAATATGTTTTTAAAAAAGGCGTGAATGAAATGAATGAATAAATGTATTAAATCATTAAACTGACCAAAATCAATAAAAAGCTAACTAAAAACTATACATGTATATAAATAAAAAAACTAAGATATATCTAGCCGAGTTTATGAAAACCGCACCAGCTGGCAACCATCTAGGCCACACAGCTTAACTTGACTTAAATAAAGGATCTCAGCTCTTACTCATTAGCCTCCTAAAGCTAATGCGACTCTCTTCTTGGTTGCTGATTAGCAAAGAAATATTCAAGCCTATGAAAAAGACACCCTCAACTTGGCCATCTCTAGCTGCTTTCAGGCTCTACATGACAGAGACAGCTTGAGACCAAAGCTAGCCTTAAGCAGAGAATTCAAGGCCTGATCACCCCCCCCCCCCCACCCCCTCCAACCCTGACCTGAAATGGCCACGCAGCCGAGCACATGGAGGGGAATCCGTTCATTGCGTCCATTGGCCAATCGGCCTGAAACATTTTTAAGAATTTGGCATGACAAACTAAAAGCTGACACATGATCAGTGAACTGATCCTCTAGAGAGCCTAACCGCTGACTATACCACGCTTTTGCAGCACCCTTCCCCCGCTAGGGATTGACGTAGAGGCCCCGTCCCAGCCTATGGTAAGTTAGCTCAGGGACTGAACTAGACTTTCAAAAAGTCCTTCGTCGGATTTAATATGTCGCGGGACTTCGTCGCTCGGTCAGCCGCTTCGTGGCCTAGAAAAGCTCGCTCGTTCACCAAACTAGTAAACTAGTGAGGTCGACTTGTATCAAGTCTAGGACTGAGCTTGACGATAAGACCAACTAAGACTTCGTGGGTACTAAAAATTTAAGCGAAAATGGCGTTTTCGGGAAATTGTCTGTCTCAGAGGGGTTATCCGTCGGATACTTAGCGTCAGGTGGATAAGAATACCAATTTCAGCACTGAAGAACACGTACCAACTCCGCGGTATGGCCAGTACCTTACGCATGCGCACAACCTTATAACCCCGGAAGAGGCAGCCATGGACAGCTGTTTCGTCCTCATTAGGATTTATCAACATGGCATATCCCTGGTACTGGCCATATCGCGGAGTTTGTACGTGTGCTTCAGTGATGAAAATAGATAAGAATACGTCCTAACGTGAAAATGTGACCTGCGTGGATTTACTGGATTTCAGGTGACGGGGATGATCGAATGGGGGCAAAAATCATAACCCGAAACACTCCCTTGGGCTTCAAACAAAACCCCCAAATAGTCTCTGAACCAAAATTTAACCCCGAAAAATCCTATGCGGAATTTCCGAGCCACAAAAATTTCCAGAAAGCATTAAATGATATAACACGAAAAATAGAAACATTAGTTTTGAATACCCAAAAAAATACTTGCCCGAATTTTCCTACTCAAAAAAATCCCGAAATAGAAAATTTCAAACCCCAAAAAATCCTTCGATCATCCGTGTCACATGAAATCCAGAGTACCCCCATGGGCTTTTTGGGGGATGCAAATCAAAAATACATAGTTCCGGATCTTGCCTTACTGTCACTGCTTTTGTTTTTTTGTATTATTTATTGTTATTTTTTTCTCTCCTTTGTTCCGAAATGATTTGTTAGAGAATCTATCTCCTCCTAGCAATGCATCTTGTCTATTCTAGCATCTTGAGATTCACTGATTCGAAAAACCAAAAAGTGCACGTTGCTTAAACTTCCTGATAGAGGTAGTGGAATGAAACTCAATGTTAGCGAAAGAAACTAGTCTTGTGAGGATTAACATGAGAAAATAGATCACGTACCGATCTCAAGTTTTGTTTTCGAAATACGGCATTGGGCCGGAAAAATCAACGGTCATGATCGGTTTATTGAGAAACTTGCCCCAGGCAAGCATGTTAGGACAAAGTAGATTTAACCATGCTCGCCTAGACCTACCTCACCATTTCTTTACACAGAATCTGTGTTTACTATTTGCGCAAAAAATGAAAATAAGTTGTAAAATATTTTCTTTCCAGGTTCAATTCCATGGAAGCCCTTACCACACTGCTCGATTCAGGAGCCGCAGTAACCTTGACCAATAGCATCACAGGCTACACTGCTTTACACGAAGCCGCTGCGTTTGGAAACAGAGAAATTGTAGAGCATCTTCTCAAAAATGCTAAGGCTGATGCAAATGCTTCCGATTATAAGGCTGTGACACCCCTCATGCTTGCCAGTGGCTCAGGTTATAGTATTATATGTGAATACCTGTTGCAGTATGGAGCCCTTGTTGATTCTTACTCAGCAGAAGAAATGACAGCTCTTCATTTCGCCTCTGCTAATGGAGATCCTCGGGTCGCTCAGCAGATTATCGAAGCAGGTAAGTTCCCCGCAACCCCTGCCGTGCTGTGTAGGAAGTGTTCACTGTTTTGTTCAGGACGGTTCAACATGCCCTCGTTTCTTTGGTTCCCACCAAGAGAACATAAATCTATATTGTTTCCTTTTAACGCAGTTGGGTAGCGGCAAACTATTCTAGCTGGGGCCAAGATAAACCCACCCAGGGGGAGTCGGGGGGGGGGGGGGTTCCATTCCGCTTTGTGGATATCAAAATGCTCATTGTTTATCGGCGCTCTAATTGCACCGAGCAGTTGAAAACAATGAAGCTCCGGAATATGTGTATGCAGTGCATTCTATAGAGTCAGGAATCTTCCTTTCCGGAATACAGTTGAAACTCTATGTGAGGCCACCTCTCGTAAGCGACCACCTATTGAAAACACCAAAATTTTCCCACTTATAATCAAAACCTCTCGTTAGAGATCATCTCTCATAAACGACCTCAGCCTCTTTTATAGTTTCTCATCGCTTTTAACCGCTTGTAAGCGACCACTACACATAGTGTGGTGTCTTTGTTCACGGTTTGTTAACACCATGCACTTACAGTATATGAAGACCTTTCAGTGACAACATGGCATACGTTTACGTAACTTACAAATTGCATGCTACAAATTCTTTTTTAAAAGGTACATGTGTCGGGATCTTTTCTCGAAAGAAACACCTTTGTTTTGATTCGCGTAAGCGATCACCTCCCGCCAGTAGAAGCGACCACTAAGTCTTCCCATTTTGGGTGGTATAGATTACGGAAGGTTCAGGTTCATTCACTTTAGTTCATTTAACCTAACCTAGAATAGGTCGTTGAGGAAACGTGGACTTTTCCTTGCTCTTTTCTTCCCGCCGGCGTCGAGGGCTCGCGCCGCCAAAATGTTCCCGAAACTCGCACAAATGGGCCTTCTAGTGGGCTACATTCAACCATACAGCAAGAACAAATATACCAGTGAACAATGAACTACAGTTTCCCACTTTTTTGTACTTATAACTGTTTCGCTTAGTCCTCAAAGAGGTAACCAATTTTGTTGTACTTTTTTCCTAGCAATCCGTCGGTATTTTAAAAGGGAACCCTCTAATGTCTCTAAGCCAGAACTTGATCCCAACTTCAAGGAATTCATCAACAAAAATGACTTAGATGGAAGTACGGCCCTTCATCTGGCGGTACAAACAGGACGGAAAGAGGTTTCCCAGGTTCTCATTCAATATGGAGCTGACGTGAATTGCCAAAACAAGAGCCTTCAAACACCAGTGTACTTGGCAGCGGTCGGTGGTCATCAGGATGTGCTACGAATGTTGATTTCACAAGGAGGTGATGTGAATGCAAAAGACAGCCAAGAGAAAACGGCGCTGCATAGGTAACTCTGCTTTCGATTTTTATCCTTTTAATCGTCAACTTTCTAAACTTGAGAACGTTTTACTTGTCTATAGCTGTAATTCTAGTTTTATTGAAACTAGCACCATACTGGAGATAATACACAGAAAAAAAGTCAAAGTCGATCGCGTTTCTACACCTACAGTTAGGTGCCTTAATTCCCTTTTTCACCAAACACCTGATCATGATGAAACAAAAATGAGAAAAAAGGTTACTTCAAATTCGCAATGGCTATATGCAGCTTTTCTGTAGTTAGAGGATCGATAAGTTCAAAACGTTTGTTGTCAATTTCTCAGGATACACCTACATTTAAAGTTTTATTTTGACCCATGTCAATCTCCATTCATTGGGCCTGGAATAGCACTATTTCAGAGGTACATGTTGGTTAAACCTCACATGCAGAGCACCTGCATGTCAGGCGGAAACAAAGGCCACAATTCCAGAATTAAACTTAAGCCGTTAATTAGTTTTTAACTTTATTCTCTCTTTTCTCTAACTTATCAGTGCTGCAGCTTTAGGAAGTACAAAATGTATCGAAATTCTTCATGAAAATGGCGCTGAAATTGACGCCAGGGATCTCAATGGACAGACGCCTTTCCACCTGGCAGTGGCCGCTGGTCAGACAGATTGCGCCAAGTTGTTCTTGTCATTTGGTGCGAGAGACTCCGCCCAAGATAAGCAACTGAGATGTTGCATACATCTTGCTGTGGAGCAAAACAGAGAAGAGACTCTGGACATGCTGCTGAAGGAAACTAGGTCTAGTTTAGTCAACGTCCCTGATCACAAGCAACGGACAGCGCTGCATTACGCTTCTTATGCTGATAACTCAAAGGTACTCAGTTCAGTTTGATATGCTCTGGCTTTCCCCTTAAGCCTCTGTATGGGTTTTTCCGACGAAATCGAAGTGGCGACGACGGTCGATATCGGTCATATTGATGCAGCGACGATCTTAGTGATTGAAGTGGCGATCGCATTGCCATTCCAATCAACTTTGACAGCGTTAGTCATGCAATGACGGCAAAGAAATCTGCCAAAAAACTCCTTCCTTTTTTATTTTCTCCTTTATGTCGTCGTCGTGGTTGCGCAAAGCTCGCTAGTAGCGTTACTAAGCAAACCAAATCTTGATATCTGACGATTTTGCCTGAAAAATTGACGATTTGATGGAAAACGCGCGACGAAATCGACTTTCGCAGGTACCCGAGGCTCACCATTTATTTCAGGTTACAGTGCTCAGCTCAGGCCTTTTTCTTAGCGTTTTCTTCGTTTTCTTAGTCAAATCGTTTGTCTTCCTCTTTTTCAAGTTGTTAGACTTGCTTCTTGAGACTAAAGTCAATGGCTGCGTTAGAGACGTCAAGCACAGAACACCGCTGCATTTAGCCGCTGAACGAGGGACAGCTCGCCAGGTGAAGGTTCTTACTCAAGCTGCACCATCCTGCGTTTGGATGCGAGATGATCAGCGGAGAACTCCATTGCACTATGCTGTTATGAGTATGAAGAGGTACAACAATTTTCAATTTTTACAAGATCTCAATACAAAGGAGCCTTTCTTTGTGAACACTTTCATAATATAGGCACATTGCTGTTTACGGACAGTTCTGTTGGTCCCAAAGTTGTCTGCAGACTTCCTACAATTCCTGCCTCTATACAACAGGCACTCTAAAATGGGGGGCACTAGGCTTTGTCCATTTTTTGTCCGCATTAAGAAGGTTTGGCTGTATCCCACATTGTCGAGAGCGGAAGCTATCAGGCGATTCTATAATTTGTAGCTTCCCTCGTTTAAACCACTTTCAGTGTCTCTAAAAGAACATCACTGTAAGGCAGTCACTTCTCTATTACGAACAGTTCGCTTGAACCCAATCATGTGAAACTTTATGCATTTCCACCTTCTCTCATACGGCCAATTCTCTATTACGGACTGCTAGATCTGTTGGTCCCAAATATATTACATTTCATGCCAAAAATCCCTACCTCTCTAATACGGACATGCACCTCTGCATTGTGAGTATCAGGCTTTGTCCCTTTGGTGCCCGTATTATTTTGAAAATGGAAACTATTGATTGTCTCAAAACTTACAACTTTAATAAACGGTCAAACTTCATCAGTTGAATAACAAAATTCCACGACTAATACCTACAAATAAATAAATAGATTTTGAAGAAAAACTGCTCTGCATCATGGAAGATGATGTCCAAGGCATATCTAAAAAGGTTACAAGAATTTGTAAATCTCGAGAACGCTGTTCCAATTCACAGCACCGATATAGCTGAGTGTTTCGCTAAATTGTGGTGTCCCTTTTATTGAATAGGAAATCCTGCAATATACTGTTAGAAATGGGTGCAGATATTAACGGGCCTGATATAGTCGGCTGGACACCCTTACTATGGGCCGCAAAGGCAGGAAATGTTGGCGTCACGGAGTTGCTACTGGAGAGAGGCGTTCTTGTGGATCACGTTGACATTGATGGGAACGCAGCACTTCACGTAGCAGCTCACTTTAGTCAAGTAGAAACGACAAGGATGTTGATGAATTATGGAGCAGACTTGCTGATGCAGAATAAACGTGAAATGACGGCTCTTGAGATCGCCATGGAAGCTCAGAACAGTGAAGTCGTGATGGTGTTTGTCAAGCACAACAGGTTAATTTAGTTAGCACGAAATTACTAAATGAGGACATTTTACCTGATTATTCGAGTCAAACGAAGGTCCAACTTTTGCATGGCCATGAACGTACCTTTACATTTTAGTTATCTTTAGACCTTGACTGTAAGTCCGGCAGCGGAGACCCGCGTCCAGCTTAGCTCAGTTCGGGGAGCGCCGGTCTGCTAAGCGGGAGGTCGAGGGTTTTAAACCTTGGCCGGGCCAACACTCAGGGTCTTAAAATAACTGAGAAGAAAGTGCTGCCATTGTAATGACATCAACAAAGAATAAGACTTTCTAGTCTTCTTGGACGAAAAACCCGTGTGTCCTGTCTCACAGCACTTTTTCTTATCTGGATCTAGTGGGACTTAAAAGAACCAATACCACTGTTCGAAAAGAGTAGGTGGTGTGGCCAACCTTTCCTGGGCTGGGTGGCTTATCCATAAGGAGAGATCTTACGAAAGGCATACCTCATGTTCCTTCATGAGGTGTCGTAATGGCTACATGTAAACAGTGTATGTATGTGTGTGGAAGATGTCCTCCCGCTTCGCAGTCAAGCTCTCTACCGAATGAGCTAGTCCAGCGTGGGCCTCTCTTAACTGCGGCTTGTTTCTCCTTCTTTCGAAGTTCCAATTAAGTTGATATGAAACTCCGTAATCAGCAATTACTTTACACAGTCACACAGAGTCAAATAGAGCAACATTAATATAAACGACAGCTAAGATAAATTTGGTACAGAAAGCCATTTTCATTGTCTCGCATTCTTTATGTTCTCGACGTCGGTGCACATCGACCCATCAGGTTGAAATATTTGGTGTTCACAACTACTTCCATAGCAGCTTTTGGATGCCAGAGAGGTTGTTAGAATTTCCTCAGCATCTGGTCGACTGTGGTATCACCTTACTAGTTAGCCTGCGTGCAGGTGTTTCCTCTTTTCTAAGTGTTTTTTCTAAGTTCTGCTTATCGTGGTAAATTTTCTCTCCCCTCATCCTTCAGGCGGGCATAGTAATCGTGTTACTATTTTGTCTACTTCAAATGGAAAGAGCTAGGAAACGCCTGCATACAGGCATCATTACGATTTTCTAACTTCCTACTACGAACTGATACGTTTTCATCAGGTTTAAACGTCGTGTCTCCAAATCCCTTCAGCCCATAGTCATTTCCATCCTTTTTGTTTTGCAGATGGCGCGAGGTATTAACTAGCCCAACTGCCCCCGGTAAACCATGTCCCATGGAGAGGTTGATCGAGCATTTTCCAGACGCGGCCCATGTTGTCATGGACCGAAGCATTCAAAAATCTGTTTCTGAACGTTCCATAAAATACGATTTCACCATCCTGGATCCAGGTCCCGACGATCAAAGTGGACCAAATGGGGAGCGTTTCCTTGGATTATCAACGATGGTTCAGCATAAACAGCAAATCCTTCTGACCCATCCGCTTTCACGCAAGTTGCTCCTCGTAAAGTGGCGAAAATTCGGATGGCTTATCTATGGTGGGAACTTAGTTCTCTATGCACTCTTTCTCATATTTTTGACCATCTTTGTCGTCACAGAGAGAGAGACGGTCAACTTCCCAGATCCGAAAAAAAAGGATGATCCCGAGGACGATTTTGACGAGGATGAATTGTTTAAAGAAAAGACACCTTTCAACCGAGCAGTCCCCACCATTGTCGTAATTTTTGCTTTCGTCCATCTAGTCAAAGAAATCTACCAAATTTTCACTCAGAGGTTTCGTTACTTCACAGAATGGTCAAATTACCTGGAATGGACTCTGTACATCACTGCATTTTTATTTGTGTTACCCTACATTTCCGACGACACCGGTATCAGAAATGATTACAGTATCTACTGGCAGATGGGAACTTTTTCTATTTTTTTCGCCTATGTCAACTTGATTCTGATGATAGAGCCTCTCAAGTTCTTGGGACTGTATGTGACCATGTTCATCGAGGTGATGAAAACTGTCCTAAGTGTTTTAACTTTGTTCATCATGTTCACTTTGGCGTTCTCAATGGCGTTTTTCATTTTATTGCAAGAACAGGTTAGTTGCTTTAATTAGAGTTAATTGTTGATGCGAAAGGCCATTTTGGCCGTTAGCAAAGTCACCAGGGCCTGGTTCCTCGAAACATGGTTAAGTTTAACTGAGGATTAAGCCAAATTTGAAGCCAGGTTTTCTTGTCTAAGAACATGTAACGCGAGGTTACAAAATACTCTGAGCCTTTACTACGAAGAAAAGAAATGATAACGCAAAATGTTACTCTAGGCAACACATAGGAAGGTAAATACAAAATGTGGAACAAAATTTAAATCCTGGATTAGCGATAATCCGGCAGCCTTTCAGGAACCGGGCCCAGATAATCACAAGTGTCCCTGAAATGTTAAGGTATCACATTCACCCCACGTCGGAAATTGCAAGCAGTTTGATAACCTGGAATTTCCTCGAAAACTTTCAGATGACCGTATTCCATTTAAAACCTGCATTTATAGTGTATTTTTAGAATATTTTTTCCTCTCCATGTCATTTCATTGCCCTTAAAAGTTGCAATTCATTCTTGTTGAACCCTGATCCAGAAACTGCGAAAGCTCACCTTCCATGTTTTCTGAGCACTGCGGTCGATGTTACGAACAACGTTAAGTCGACTTCATACCTTTTCTAGTTATTCGCTGTTAGGTTCGTGCATACGAAAACGCTTTTTCTTGTGACGTCTTTCCTAACAAAACCGTTCCACCGTCAACTGACAGAAACAGCAACGTACAGTGCGCTGTAGTGATCAATGGGTGATCCAGAAACACACTGAGTACCTGAACTGCCTAAACGCACCTAACTCGGGTAAATACGCTATAAAGAGAAAGAACCATCTGTTGCTCTGTTCTGTTGAATTACAGGAACATCCGCTGGGTGTTTTTCTTTGTGAAAGGACTCAAGAGGACAGATGTTCGTAATAGTTGGTCTGTAAGGGTCAAAGGGAGCCGTAATCTAGAGGGCTTTGCAAGGAAAATTTGTTTTCTTGGGAATTTTGGCCAAACGTTTGTCGAGCGATTTAGACAGTTTAGTTTATATATGTTTCTTTTTCTGCTTTGCATAGCTGCACAATAAAATGAGCATGATAATTAACAATTAAAGACGTTTGTCACACGCGGCTAGCCTCGTTCACTCTACGAGGCTAGCGCGCATACACAAAGCTTTTTAAATCTCTTGAGACAAAATGGCCGCCGTGAGACAAAGGTCTATTGGACGAGGCACAGGCGGCCAAAGCTTGGTGCATAAATTACCGTGAGTTTCGATACTGTTTTGCATATTACGAACAATTTAAGACTTTGTATGAGAAATTCAATATAGTTGTTAAAACGTAGAAATATAGGCATGAATATAGAAATAAATTGTACTTACGTGAACTTAGACCTGTTGTTGCTTCTTGTGTGTAATCTGGACTCAATTCATGGCCATTTTATACGGCTTTGCGGCTAGTTGTTTGTTTGGTGTTGTTTTCCTACATAAAGCGAAGCAAGGCAGATGACTGTGTGCAGTCTCAACTCACAAATTTCTCCCGCATCAAAGAACCGTGCACTGATTCACCATGAAAGCGCCAAATCGTTTTTGGCCAAGTGAGTCTCTTATCTCTTCCCCTTGTCATGGGTATTGCGATGTGTCTTTTGTGGGAAATTTTTTGAAAGTTTTTATTCTGGGCGATCTGACGTGCGCTCAGGAAACTCGATGGCTACGTGTTGCGTGGTGAACGCGTACATTTTAAATACGCTCATCCATTTGGATAATTCCAAACATCGCTCACGTGCAATCAGCAGACTATCTGAGGGTAGGAAGATCCGGATTTTGTAATGCAATATTGACTACCTGGTTCCCCTAAGGCCATGTTTCCGTTCACCACGCAACACGTAGTCATCGAGTTTCCTGAGCGCTCAAAAAAAATTCCCACAAAAAAATACATCGCAATACCCGTGATTAGGGGAAGAGATAAGAGACTGACCATACCTGAAGTATTTGACGGTTTCGTGGTGAATCGGCAGGGCGCGGTTCTTTGATGCGGGAGAAATTTGCGAGTTGAGACTGCACACAGTCACCTGCCTTGCTTCGCTTTATGTAGGAAAACAACACCAAACAAACAACGAGCCGCAAAACCGTATAAAATGGCCATGAACTGAGCCCAGGTTGCACAGAAGAAGGCACAACAGGCCCAAGTTTACGTAAGTACAATTTTTTTTCCATATTCATGCATATATTTCTACGTTTTAACAACTATAATGAATTTCTCATACAAAGTCTTTAAATCGTTCGTAATATGCAAAACAGTATCGAAGCTAGCGGTAATTTATGCACCGAGCTTGGGCCGCCTGTGATGTGGCGAACAGATAAAGTATTTGATTAATCTGGCGAACAGATTAATCATTAATTAATCTGCGAGACACTGACAAATAACGATATTTTTGCGACAATCGGGTTTATATAATAATTGTTTTATCAGTCATTCGATCACCGAGTTTGTTTTTTAAACTCTGAGAGGTCAGCGAAGCGATTTGCTATTTTCATGCAAGAGCGATCGCAAGAAGGAGAAAAGAGTGGTTTCATCTACGCATGCGTAAAATATTATTTGCATCCTAACAGCTGGACGACATTGCGCATGAACAGAACTCCACGGTTTTTGCAGTTAATTGAATCCTGCATGAACAGACCATTATTTCTAGGCAGTTATTTGTAGGTCACAGGGTGAGCCCTCGTCCAATGAAAAGGAAAAAAATTGCATTGAATGATAATATCAAGTATCATGACAGGTCGTACGAAAGAGGGTGAGCCGAACCATCTGGTTTGTTTATTATTATTATTATCATTATCATTATCATTATCATTATTATTATTATTATTACTATTTTTTGCAGACGACTAACTAACTATCCGTTCATTCTTTGCAGGAATCTTTTCAAACAATTTGGCTGACCTTTATGAAAGTGACGGCGATGACCACTGGGGAAATAGAGTATACTCCAACTGTCATTGACCAGTTGGAGAAGACAGTGCCTGGCTCTTCCACCCCCTTGGTGCCATTTGAAGAATCAACCTATATCATTTATTACCTGTTCATCCTGATTATGCCCATAGCTCTCGTCAACTTACTGGTAAGCATCACCCCATGTCAGTAAAGGATTCCAGAATCCGGCAAATTTTTGCTCGCGGATACCGGAATCGGGGAAAATTTTGATTGCGGAGTCCGGTATCCTGGGCTTTCGAATCCGGAATACAGCTTAAGGAATCCGGAATCCCACTAACGATTGGTGTCCACAATCCAAGTTCCACTGAAAAAGGCTGAAATCCAGTGCCTGTACTGTCTTAGTGGTGATAAGCATTTTCTAGAGTTAACTACTTCATTGACGTTTTCAATACGTAATTTTTGAACATAATTATATGTTCGCATTAAAACGGAACTTACTTTCATATGCGAGAGTTTACACTTGCCTTCATTTGAAAATGAGGGTATTTGAAACTCGGAATGGCCAACTGAATAATTCTTCCCCGGTGCCGGGTGTACATCCTTAAATTCACTTTGGGCAGGAGTGATGGGCTCCTGCTTTGGGGGTGTGCTGCTAAGTCTTTGTCTTGGACTTTTGAACCTGTTTCGGACCAAAGGAGCTTTCCAAAAGTCTAAACTGGCAGGCCAGATCGATCTTTCTGAAAATGAGACGTAAGTGTCTTCTCGAAATTTAAACTAAAACTTATCACTGCCGTGTACTCTGTTTAATAATAAGCAGATCTGGCTGGAAAGTCGTGGTTAAAAGCAGAATTCTCCTTACTCGCAGAGGACTGGTCTGGCCAGCCAGTTCTGGCAAATGATAAGCGACCCAAAAGATATGAATTTGTGACCTTGTGTTCCAGAAAATAACTATGAAAATAGGAATAGTGTTCCTTTGCCAGCTCTATTTCCGCCACTCTCCCGGTCTTCCCCGAGAAGAGAGATGTTCAAGGGTCCAAGAGAATCATTATCTCCTTCCGTTGATCAAGAGCAAGATGTATAGCGCGAGAACGCCGTCGCCTTCCGCTTATTTATTTGTGATTGTTTTGCTGAATTATGTTTGAAGCTAGTTTTCAAACGTTGAATTTTTATCACTGGTCGAAAGAGCTACTGAACCAAAAAAACTAACATAACAAATGTCTTTGTTCTTTGCTAGCATGCCTATGGTTGCAGTACATGTGTTCTACTATTTTTTACAAAGATTTCTTTTAAAATGATGCAAAATTTCACAAAAGCTTGGGGGGAGGGAGGGTAGATGGTCTCCTAGGACCACTCCTAAATCCGCCCGTGCAGGAGATATACAGAACAGAACTGTAGTAATATAGCTTTTTGCACTAAGAATTTTAATCCACAAAACACTCAAAGTTAAGAGACTAAAAGAGCGACAGACGCAAAACGTACGTGGAACTTAAGAAGACTGGGCACTGATCTCGGTAGTTGGGCGATTTCATAACATGTTGCTACTTGTTTCTCCACAGATTGGTTTGGCAGTTGGAGACATCGAGACAATTCAGAAGTCAGCTTTCCTGAGAAACAAAGGGAAACAAATCACGTTTATCGCCGATATTGAGAGAAAGTTTCCCAAGTTCTTTACCAGCAGAGTGTATCTACCTTCACTGATTGTTCGAGTTGGCTGGAAATATACTGGAATTAGGAAATTTTGGACGTAAGTTTGTGTTGATTTATGTTCACTGTGACATTAAACTATGTCAGGCTATTTGCCATCTTTTTAAAAAGCTAAAACCACGTGTCTTCGCATCAAGCGAATCCTAAACATAATAGTCAAGTTTTGTTGTTTAAGACTACATCCAGGCATTGAACTGCTAACTTCCTCTCGTCTTTTGCATGAGTGGCAAACAAGGTTGGGTTGGAAACATTGGGCCAACGAATCAGTGAAGGGTTCCTGCAATGCTACTTTTTATAAAATGGTTAATCCTGCCTGTTGAAAAGAGCAGAAAAATTGTGTTTCTCGGCTTTCATTTCATAGAACAAAATGGAAAATTGTCATCTTTTTAAACTTTTCACCCAATCGACTAGCATTAACAAAAAGGAGGACAATTTTGTCTTTTTTTCTATGAAAAATCAATGCAGAAACTTAAATGTTCTATTATTTTCAGCTACTGGTCCTAGTAGAGCTGTCCTTTTTGTAAAAAAGTATAATTGCCGGGGCCTTCAATGTTTTCAAGTTTTAATGCTTTGCTTGCAAAATTAGCAAAACGTTATACTTGGTGCTCCCTAATGAAAATTGTTGATATCTTCTTTATAAATCTCCAGGAGCAATGACTTAAGCAAAGAATTGGCCTAGAACAGCGATATCCTCATGAGATAGTCCCTTTAAGCAGCTTTTCGGGAAATTTTCATAAGCCTCTCATGCAAGGGTATTTCAATAACATTTCTAGGCTGCGATAAATTAAAAACTGAAACGGTTATTAGAGGTAGTTGATGAAACGATCAAAACTCATTGAAATTGCAGTTGATAGCTTGTGATTCGTTTACGTTTCTCTTTTCCCTCTTGTGTGGGTGGTCCGTACATCGTAAGCTAAATGAAGTCGGCTACCCCCAAAAGGGGTCAACCTCTTTCTTTCTTTTTTGTTTATTTGATTTTTCACTCAACTATTTCTGAAGCTTTGGTTTTGGAAAGGGTCAGAAAAATGATTGGTGAGCAAAAATTCGTGAAACAGCGCTTGCAGAAAAATGTTTTACAGCGCTTAAATGAATTAGAATAAAGGAGTCGATAAGAGTTGAATGGGGATAGCACGAACTAGACCTGCCATGAAAACATCTGATGAAATTTATCTGGCATATTTCTTTTAATTATATATTTATTTACTCAGTTATTTTCGATGGAAATAAAGAAAAATTCTCAGTTCCAGACGGGTATCAAACCCGGACATTCCGTACACTAGAAGGATGCGGTAGCCACTTAGACAGCTACTTCAGTATTTGCGTTTTAATTCCGTCCAATTTTGGCAGTTTTCTAGCAAAATGGACACCAAAATTACCTATGTTTGGAATCATGACTTGTACATGAGGGTGGCGTTTGCATTTCCATTAAAGTGTCAGTTGAAGCACGTTGCCCCCACTCCTCTCCCCTCCCCTCCCCCTATAGAAAACAAAACCCAAACTTTTCCACTTTAGATTTAATACGTACATAAAGTTCAAGCTATTTATTCGCAACAATTTTACTTTAGCATAAGAGCCAAGAAAGAAGAGTTTCAAGACGAAGACTTGCTTGGAGACAATGACGGTGAAATAGACGAGATGACTCTGCGAATTGACAATTTAACACGAGAAGTAGAAAAATCCAAACAAAGGCAGAAGATAATGATGAATGCTGTGGATCAACAGAGGGATATTTTACTTGCTGTGGCTGACCAAATTGGTGTGGAGATCAATTTACCGTCTCGTGTTAAGATAGAGTGAAGCAGTTTAGATTGCACATCTGAAGCATTTCGCATGACTTGTGCTGCAGGGAACAGATTCATTGTTTGGACCGAATGCTGAAGCCTTGCATCGCAGACTAGCTGGCCTAAATCTCATTCAGTGGAAATATATTAGCAGATGAATCACTGTTGAATGAAGATTCCATCTGTTTGTGCGGTCGTGCAGACCTCTTTGACTTATTTTGTATTACTGAACTGATGTAAATTAAACTTGGGGCAGTATTATATACTTATGAACAAGGCGTAATACAAAGTATTTAAAGGAATTTCGATACTATTTTGCAAGTGTTAGCACATGCATGGCAACAACTGTTTACGCTTACTAATTCATGCGCGCTTCTGAAGGACTTATTTATATCTATGCGAACAACTTTTTTAATTGTTTTCGTAGCATTGCAAATTTTTAAGTTGAGCCCAAGGCAAGACAAGACAAGAACCGTATTAATTGTTTATATCACACAAAGAAAACAGAGGAAGAAAAGACGATACTACTTATGTAAATAGCTAAAAAGCAGTAATCTAGCTAGGAAGCATTATAGAATAATTCAAAATGGAGGCACAAGTAGACATCATTGTAAGGTAAAAACAAAACAAACAAAAAAACACGCGCACAGGCTTGAATCATTGAAAAATTGAGGAACTGGAGAAAACTGATTGGGAAAGAAACAAATCGTAATATGAACTGAAAATAGCTTTTTTCAAAAGTTGCGAAGACCGATACCCCATTCATATCCACTAAACATGTTTGAAAGTAGGTTGAGTTTGATCGTCCGGGTGAACGTAGTCCTGAATAGGACTTTTGTTGTTGACAGTAACTGACGATTCGACAACCTGTGCGGTAGTCATCTTCAGATTCAAAAACATATTTAATTAAAAATGAAAACCGGACACGGAAAACTGGAGCACAGGTTCTTACACCCGTTTGAAAGGAAACTCAACATGTTTTGTAATTTGCACTTAATTTGCAAATTTATCAACTTAAGTCAGTAAGCAGCTTTTATGAAGGAAAAATTATTAAACCCTGTTCAACTAAACAACTTTTAAACATGTTTTAGCTTTGGTGTGAATGGGCCTTACGACATGTTATTATTCCAAAGAACGACTCAATTCTCAACAAAGTAATGCAAAATGTAGATCAAAATATAGACCAACCTGGTTTTATACTTGTGCCTGGAAGATATAAGAGTAATCAATAAAATTACCAAAGGCGGAAGGCTGTAGAGTTGAATGAAATTCAATAAATTAACCTCATTACATTTAGATCTCTAAATAAATTAGACGTATGATCATTATAGTGAGAAAAGGTGATCATTCTAACTACCTTCTTTTGTAATACAATTACAGGGTGGAACAATTGTTTACGTTTACAATGTTGCATCACCCTAGCGTCAGAGATCCGTTATATTTTTCAAGTCCATGAGCGGCATCTCCCCAGGTCCTCTCGGTCAGGGCATTCGGGTGACGTATCCGAGACGAACGGCCGTTTTTGCCTAGTCCCAGTAGGGCGTTTTTCCGGGCCTTTTCGGCCAATTTACTTCGGTAACATATCCGAGGCGAATATGCCTTTTGTACATCTCCTATAATACACCTCATTTGCCCTCCAAAATTTTGCAAAAGCATTGGTTTCAATTTCTGTTGGAACGACTGTAATACCCAGGAGAAATGAAAAACAAAGGTTATGCAAAATTTTGGGAGGTAAATAAGGTGCATTATGGGAAACAAGTGGTGTATGGGTGGGAAACGCCTGGACAAAAACAGCATGCGCATAAGCAAGCGTGCTGCATTGCTTTTTGAAAATGTCCGAGTTTCTGGAGCTCTTCAAGATTTTGCAAACAGCAGGAAATTATGGTTTTAAAACCCTTGTGGATATTTTCGAAAAAGTAGATCGACTTTTACCGACTCTGAAAAGTCATCCGAATGCCATTCACAGTCCTGTGAAGATTTTTTTATTTCTGCTCCTTCAAACTGAATATGAATCGGAGTTTGTTTATTACCGGCCGCAAACTTTACATTGAAAATCATGCCTTTAATGAGAAAAACAGTAAAATTTATTAGTTGCGTATCAAGAAGTGCCCAAAAACTGAACCTAAAAGTAAAAATTCGATATTAAAAATTCGTCGACATCTTCTCGCAAGTGATGCGTGTATGTAAAAATGTAAGAAGCATTAAATTCAGTTTGGATGCTGTAGTCTCAGGATTATGTTTTAAGCTGATGTTATCAATGAAAGAACAAGCAACAACAGACAGAGAAAATGTTTCTCGAAATATTTTATTCTAAAACCTATAAATTCAGTAATCCTTAAAAGCAATTCTCGTAAAACTAACTGGCTCTTGGACCCGTTCACGCGACTCCTGCATCTATTTAAAGGCCACAGGGCTTAGCATACAAGCGTAAAATGGCATCTTAAATATTTTCGAATCCCTCTTAATACTCTTTGTTTGTCCCTAAATTTTGCATCAGTTATTGCTATCAAGTGCTCTTGAGAATATGCAGTCCTCCAGGGGGAGCCGAAATTAGAGAATTAAGACGTTAGGGGTACTGAGGCTCAATAAAATTTTTAGGCTTGCAGGTTTGTTTTATCCGATATCAGACTAGCCTGTTTCAGGAGTCCAGTGATAGTGGCGAGTGGTGCGAACGTGAGAGCGGAGAGAAAAAACGCTTAGCTAGGGAGAAAGAAAGGAAGAAACGCGATGTTAGTTGTCTTTCACCCCTCCCCCATTCCACACCCCTCCTTTGTTTTTTCCTGTTCACTCCTCTTTTGGCTCACAAAGGCACAAATTAGGATAGATTCAGACCACGCGATGTTCTTAACCTCTGTTTTCATAAATCGGTATGTATACATATGGACGTGGACAGGCCGGCGAAACAGCTCAATCTAGGCCAACACACCACACATGGTCTGAAATGGGAAAAATAAAGCACTAATGAAAAAGACTATTGTAGATGGGAAGCCTACGGGTTAAGACACTTAAAGTAATGTTACCTTATTGTCCTTAATTTTCGCCGGTTCTTAAATTCGCGATTTAAAAAATTCGTGAATTTAAAGATCCGCGAAAAATAACGACCGCGAACTTTGATCGCGAAATTTAATGGACATAGAAAAATCATGTATTTGTGTTTTCAAGGGTCCTAAACAATTTTTAACACAAGGTGTTAGTACAAGGAGCTATCATCTGTCAACTTTAGATGTTAATCAGTGTCAAGATTCGCCTCAAGTTCTTCTTCGGCATCTGAGTAATCATCTTCACACAGTTCCTCCAATATATCCTTTGTACAGTCGTCAAATTGACCATCCTGTCCCGGCTCCTTGTAGTGTGTAGTTACGAGTGTCTTGTATCTTTCCATTATTACCCTGTTCCTTGGTGTATTGTCCATTTCACATATCACCTCAACAGGGACAGCATATTGGTTTTGTGAATAAGGTAGGTATCAAAGAAAATTCTTGAAAGAGTACTGTAAGACGGAATCCATTAGGAAATTGAGTAATTTTAATTTCAAATGTCACAGGGATTTATAAAACACGGTCATGCTTAATTGTGATATTTGAAGCTTTAGAACTGCTTTTTAAGTTATTTAACATAACTTATTACATTTAACATAACTTATTACATTTTATAGCCCTCAAAAAGTGTAAAAAAAGAGTGCAATATGACTGAAGTTATTTTGGTACAAGGTTTTGGTCCACCGAAAACTAGAATTACTCAATTTCCTAGCTTCCGTCATAAAACTTATCTCGGAGAAACCGTTGACCGCGATACACTGGGTCAGAGAATCATTTCCAGCTCCTCTCGTTCAAAATCTCTCGTTCATAGGTTTTCCATTTTACGCCTGGCAGATATTCTGCAGCTGAGAGCAGTTTGTGGACCATTGTTTCGTGAATTTTCCTCAAATTGTCTTTCTAAACCTTCAGGGTGATATTATGGCATAATAGAAATATTTATATAGTTGAAATGTCTGAACTCAATTTAGAACAGTTTTCATACCAACGAAAACGTTCCGTATTCAACGACACTGGCGCCACTCAAAAATCGACCGCGCCAACTTCAAATCAGTCGGTTTCCAAGCTAAATCATCCATCGAACTCCAAAGTTGAGGGAGTTAGTAATACTGAAAAAGATCAAGATACAACAATCGAAGGCAACGAAGATTGGTCCGATCAAATGGCAACACTTGTGGAAATGTTTCCAAGTGAAACACGACTTCAACTCGTGGATGCGATAACTTCTTCGTCCTCGATAGAAGAAGCGGTAAACTCAGTTTGTGATAATTTGACTGCTAACTCCAGCTCTGGTAAGTAGAACAAATTATTAAATTACCTCATGACTTTGTCAAAGTTGCTCTCCCACATAAAAGCAGTACTTTAGTCGCCAGCGGTCTTCCGTCCGTCATGATAGACAGTCTGCTACATAGCTACCCCCCCCCCCCAGGGGGGTACTCGATACGGGTACTTGGGTATGAGGGTGATTGATATGCGAAGTACGATTGATTTGAAAGATTGTAATTTGGGCTTAATCAAGTTCCAACATTATTTGGTGCAGCACCCCTTACCTAAATGAATGTAAAATCCAGTCAGTTCTATTTCTCTCTCCAAGAATGTTGTAGTTCTTGGTAATTGCATGCACTTTTAAATTTTATTATTTATATATACATTTATTTTTTTGCTGTTAAAACTGCCTAACGTACCATCGGTTCCTGGTACACAATAATATTCTAATTTATCTTCTGTTGTAATATCTTCTCTAATCTCTACCCTGCGACTGCAGACACATCTCCAGTTGTTGCTTCTCTCCACCCAAAAAGTTAGAGAATAAGCTACAACCAGAGATATGCCTGCATTTGCTAGCTATGCATTTATATATACCATATTTGTGGTATTTCATTTTACAGCTCTTTTTTTCTTTTTCTTTTCTTTTCTTTTTTTATTACAGATGATAATGCTAAAAGCCATAGTGAGAGAGTAAAAAAGAGAAAAAGACATTTTATTATTAGTGATGATGAAGATGATAGAGATGTTAAGTGTAGTCCAAAAAGGACTTGTGGCGGTGATGATGATGATGATTGTGTTGTAATTGATGATGATGAACTTGAGGAAATAGATGATCCTACAGACAGTGATAGTGATTATACTGATGAAAGTCCAAAATCAAACAGGAGAAACAAACATTTACATGTACCTCATGAAGTATCATCCAAGGACAATGAAAACCCAGGTATTTTCTTTGTCTGTTCTTAATTTTTATAGTCCATTTTTAGTCAGAGAAACCACTCAGGCTTTCACTTTCAGACCAGGCCATTCAGGGTTGTGCCCCCTGAGCCCTCATTGGTCCCTGAGGCAACTTAATTACTTTTGCCTTATTTGGATTACTTTAATAACTTAAGGGCTCCGCACAATTTTTTTATAATAACACACCTTTATAACTGTGTTACTAAATTATCATCCCACTGTAGTCAAAATTTCATTAACTTCAAGATTGGTGACCATGACTTAAACATTTTTAGCCTTATTCATGAAAGGGAATTTATTGTTTTTTTTAGAATATACAGTGTATGTATATAACTTCACAGGAGTTCAGGCTTCAGGAGTAATCGTCATTTATTGCAACATTGCTGTTTCATATGGTCCAAAATTACAGGACCACACTCATTAGGCAACTTCAACGATACATATCAATGTATATACAGTCATATGCATATACATATGAATGCATGTTGTTTAAACTGTGTCTAGTGAATTTTTTTTTAAAATTCACAGCACACTGATTTAATGCCCAAGCACTTCCATTGACATCAATATTTTTTGTGCTTTTGAGGTGCCAACATGTACATGTAGGTCAGGAAATTAACTTTAACTCTGAAGGGGGCATTTCTAATTATGCAAAACCAATTTATCTAAAAAAAACTGGGCAGTACTAGTCCTGGCACACATGCTTACAGCAATTAAATCCAGCTGCACCAAAGGAGGTTAACAGCAATAGTTGGTTTTTCTTTTTTTACAAAGCCAATAGTTAAGCACACTGTATATCCAGAGTAAGTAAAAAACCTCCTGATGGCAAATATTACCACAAGTTAACACTGGGGAGGCTAGGGGGTAAGGGCTTGAGTTACAGTGTGTTTTGAGTCATGCTGTACAGGGAGCAGAGGAGTCAACTGTATAAATGTAGCCTGGGGCAATCTCCAAGGGGTGCTCTGGTGGTGAGGCAGAAAGGAAAAGGAGCTTGCAACTAAGTCTCTGGAATTTGAATATCTGCATCAAAAAAGTCGATGTGAAATGCTGAATGGCGTAATGACGTCATTACCCTTGGCACATGTTTTTCAATGTTTGTTTACATTCGTGCTCGTTTCCACTTCACACTGATTGGCAGAAATTTGACAGCCCAGTCGATGGAGTGCCACAGGGGAATTGGAGGTGGAATTCAAGTTCCAGAGACGTAGTTGCAAGCTCTCCTTCCTTCTCTCGCCCCTCCACCAGAGCGCCTTGGAGAGCTTGTTCACAGGCTACTGAATATGACTGTATAGTTACTATGTGTATTTGGTACTGGGTTCAAGTCATAGAACATAGCTCTGATTTAATCTGCATACAGTCAGAGGAACCTGTAACAAAGGGCCCAGGGGCTGGCAAAATGTGTCATGATAATGAGGTTTTGTTATATAAAGGTTATTTTACCATTACTGGGGTAAAAAATATTGTTCGTTATACCAAGGACTTTGTTATGTGGAGGTTCATTATATTGAGGTTCCACTGTATTTTAAGTCAGGGATTTTTTTTAAACAATCAAAGGGAATCCAGCAAACCATACTGTGCTTATAATGTTTTGACATTAATTTTTTTTTAGCACAAGAGGGAGATGTTATCTGTCTATCTGATGAGGAAGACGCAGGAGAAAATGATTATGTACAAGTACTAAATAGTAAGGCTTGTAATTTAGACTGCGGAAGATAATTATTGTGTAAATCAGTTTAATAAATTACAACCAACTGAATGAAAATCACTTTATTTTTTTGTTAATAATTATCAATATTCTCCTCAGCCCTAGTACCAAACAGACCAGTAAATTTGTCTTGCCTCTTTGTGTGCACTCTTGCTTTCTCTTTCTTTGCAGGATATTATTTCTCACATACTATTACTGATTAAGCGCTTAGGACAGTGATATATAAACGCTATGTAAATGATAAATTGTTGTTATTGTTATTATTACTGATTATGGTTGGGTAATCAATCCCTACCTTTATCTATTTGCTTGCTTATTATTTTATTCTTGATCAATAACGATTTCATAAAACATAAGCAAGCGAATATTAATGTTAAAAGCGGACCTTTCAGTATCATCATGACGCCATTCTCAAGGCAAAATGAATAAATAATGCGAAGATATGATTTCTATAGTCTCTACAAATTAGCATAATAACAAAGGATCACTAGCGAACATAACTTGGACGTACCACCTTTTCTTTCAGAACAATTTCACGTTTTCACTAAAGGTTCTAACAAATTTGATTGCCTAATTAAGGAGATGCTCTTTATAAGAAAACTCAAACCATCCCTAAACGTGGAGGCGGACTCAATTCGCGCAAAGGTATTCACGTGAAGAACTTGTGATCCTTTGTTATTATGCTAATTTGTAGATACTATAGAAATCAAATCTTCGCATTATTTATTCATTTTGCCTTGAGAATGGTGTCATGATGATACCAAAACGTCGGCTTTTAACATTAATATTCGCTTGCTTATTATTTTATTTATTTATTTACTGGTTATTAACCCACCTGTATCAATCATAGGATAGACCAAAATGAAAATTAGAGAAAAATGTCGATGTGTTACTAAAATGTAAATAAGCAAATGGAATGGCTACTAAAAGAGGTTTCATGTAAATGGATTTCATCCACAGACTCAAACATTAGCATTATATATTATGCCTATTGACTTTCTGTATTTCCGTATAAAGGATTGATTCAAAGGTTATGTAATGGATTTATTGATTGTGTACATGAGTGAATAACTGGCTAGCTTCATATGTTTGTTTGATGTTACTAAGTATCATTACCATAGATATTGATGGACTGATTTCACACTTTTTTGACCAAGTACTTAAAAGGAAGTCAATTATTAAAATTAGGAAAATTCCTGTGCTGTGTCACTGCAGTCCAGTTCATTTTGTTTAATTTTGCCAATCACTCACCCTCAATCGCTATGGAACTTAAAGTAAGCAAAGAAATTACAGGTAGATGACAAAATCAGAGATCCGAGACAGACAAATATGTCTCCTGAGCATTATTTTTGAAGTTGCAAGCAGCAGGGATCAGATTTGAAAAACTGTTGGGCTGAACAGTTTTCAAAAACCGTAATTTCAATCCGTTTCAATCTTCTCCAGTTTTGCTCATCCGTGGCATCTGTTGTTTCTGTTATGTTATTTTAACCTTCCTTTAAAGTTTTAAGAGGTTATTTTTATGTTTCTTTTAATTTACGGGCATTTTGTAATTTCCTAATTTGACTGAATTTCGTGACACAGCTCCTTTAAAAGTGGATTTATTTCGAAAGATACCAGTTTTGTTATGTGATTGACTATAAGTAAAAATTATGTATTAATTCAAAAAGTTTGTTGATTAATAGATAGACAGACAGACAGTCTCACTGACTGACTGACTGGTTATCGGCATAAAGCTCAATATATGACAATTGTGTTGTTTGATTGCCTGGGGCAGACTGGTGTCTTGTTGTAGTGGCTGATGGATGAATTTATTGATAAATGTTAATTCTTTCTTTGAACAGTTGTAGACTGCACTGGTATCGGTGACGATAGTGACGATGAGAACTATAATGATGAAGAAATGACCACCATACTTTCATTCTTCAATGACTGTTCAATCCACGAGCTGGCTGCTGTTCCTAGTCTCTCAGTTAAAAAAGCTGAAAAGATCATTAAAATGAGGCCTTTTGATTCCTGGGATGACCTTGTAAGTTTTAATTATTATTAAGTAGATAGGTAACAGCATTCTGTGGGTACTATGGTAGCAGAAGACTACTGAAATCCAGAAAGCCATTAGAGAGAGGCTGGTTAAGTGAAAGAATTTGATTGTCATTTACCTATTCAGGTAACCTGGCTTGTGGCTCATGTTTTTGCATACTATTTTTCTTTTGTTTTTTTATTTAAAACTGTGCAAGTATACTACATTACCACTTGCCAATTCCCTGAGGATGGCCACTTAAGGTCTCGGTAAAGGAAAACGAGGTGCCCACAGAAAAAAATTCTAGTCGCGCGAGTATTTTCGCTGCAAAGGCAAGTTATATATCAAATTAAAGCTAAAAGGCTAAATTACCTTATAAAAGATTTTATTTCATCGAATTTTAAAAGGCGCTTAAGTTTTTTGCTCTCGAACTCAGAGGTATCGAGTTTACTGCTGAAGCTCCAGCCCTTTCGCGTTGTTAAATATTCACTTCGTTTTTATTGCATCTGATTGACAGATAAAAGACCTAAAAAAGGGTGTGAGGAAATTTGCATATGTCTCGTATTAGCGGAATTATTGCATTTCAAACTAAAAAGTCGAATCTCGAGCGCGATTTACGCAAAGAAACTGACATAAAATGAGTTACAAAGGGAAATTGGAAAATTCCTCACACCCTTTTTTAGGTCTTTTATCTGTCAATCAGATGCAATAAAAAGGAAGTGAATATTTAACAACGCGAAAGGGCTGGAGCTTCAGCAGTAAACTCGATACCTCTGAGTTCGAGAGCAAAAAACTTAAGCGCCTTTTGAAATTCGATGAAATATAATCTTCTATAAGGTAATTTAGTCTTTTAGCTTTAATTTGATATATAACTTGCTTTTGTAGCGAAAATACTCGCGCGACTAGAATTTTTTTCTGTGGGCACCTCGTTTTCCTTTACCGAGACCTTAATAGAGGTTCAGCTGTATTAGATTACAATAACCTATAGGGCAAATCAGGTACTTTATGAAATGTTCCAATTTTTCTTTGAGAATAGCAACTGTCATTGTGTTTAGCACTGGCCCTTAAATGAGGTTCTTGCTTTCTAAAAAGTAGCGGGTGTGAATGGTCACTCGTGAAAGTGTGATCCTCCTTAAAAGAGTTAACCATCCAGATACTCTATTTGATAGGTTTTAAAGCTGGATTCTGCTCCAAACTTGTCATCACAGGTGATTATTATTAACCACTTCCTTACATATTGTTCTCAACAAAATTCATCACAATTTATGAAAGGGAGTCACAGGGTTTCTAGACTAGAAAATGTGATGCAGAATAGCCTGTTCCAGGCTCCGAGACAGTTGGGACCGCTGAATTGAGAGAGCGTGATGACGAAAGTATATTAATGGGAGGAAACTTTTCGCGTGCCTTTTACTTTCTCGTCTGCCCCACTCTCTGAGAGCCTGGAACAGGCTAGATGTAGAACTGATGTGACACGAGGATATTATTAACAATTATTCCACGCGTGTCGATATGAGATGGTAGATAGTCAACGAGGCACATAGTGCTGAGTTGACTATAATCATCTCACATCCAACAAGCACGAACAGATTAATTTGTTGTTTTACTAAAAACGCCCACAAAATATCAAGAATTCTTCCAGACTTTATTTGTAAAAACAACTGATTTTCAGTTCGTTTTTAATTTTGAGCAGACATGCACAGTAATACCATATTTGGAGAAACGTTTTTATATAAACCAGGGATGGTTTGTTCAAAGCAGGGACTTGAGATAACCCAGGATGAGTGCAAAATTTAATTCGGATATGAAAGGTTTAGAAGCAAATTCAGTTTAATTCTTTTTGTCTGCAATTTAATGATTTGATGCTCTATAAAGAATACAGAAAATTATCAAGGAAATGCTTTTGAACAGAAGTAAAAAGAATCCCAGATTAAAATTTAATCCTGAATGCTATAACTACTACTTATTTCATCCCCCTGTTATTTGCCTTTGTGTCATTAAAAACAAGAAATCACTTATTTACATGTAGTTAATAGAAAACTGCCAAAGCCTTTTGGATGAGCGTAAAGGTGTGGAGGATCTGATGAATAAGTGTGAAGAAATCTCAAGTAAAATCCAAGATATGCTGACATTAAGATTAAGTGTGAGTTGATTAGAAATAATATTCCCCTCCCTCTCCCTTCTGTACTCGCTTTTTCTCATCTCATTTTTCTCTCTCCCTCTTTATTGGACCTCCTCACTGATGTTTCTCTCTCTCGCCTCACCTCGCAAACACCCCTCCCTCCGTTACCATCTTTTTTTCCCTTCTTACTCAATCGTTTTTATGCTCCTCTTACCCTTTCCCACTCACAAATGCTTCTCCTCTTAACACTGCGTTCCTTACAAACTAACACTTCTACTTAGAGATTATACTACTTAGAGTCAATTAGTCAATATTAAATGTTAATTGTGGTTGATTGGTACCACTTCTTGTTATTTTGGTCTCCACTTATTACAATATTACCATTTACATTCTACTGATTACTTAAAGACTGATTTGATTCCTTTCCTAGGCTATCAATGAGAACAGTTCTGTCAATGGAAAAATAAGAGGGACTGTGATAACTTCACAACCTAAATCTTTAAATAACAGGTACAATATGCTAGCCAGGTACTACAGTTGTAAGAGGTGTACATATACCAACTCCTTGTGTATGTAGACATGGTAGTAGACTTCAAAACAGTCAAGGTTTTTTCATGAAAGTCCTTTTTTTTTTCAAGGCACCCTCATGTGATTTTCGCGCAAAGCGCGAGAGCTTCGCGACGTGTATGGCGAGTGAAAAAAACGCGTATTTTTCGCGCATCTCCCAAGTGTTACATTTTATTTTTGCCCGAGAGCTCGCTCCAGGTCTTTTGTTTGTCCACTCCCGTTTTCTTGACCTACGTACAAACAGAGGCTGTTTTGCAGTGTGGTATAGCTGGCAAATACAACATGTAATGAAGAAATAAGGTGCAACCAGTAAGGTGAGCGATGTGCGTGTGGGAGGAGGACATAGCAAATTCTTCTCTCTCATGGCCAGCACTACCTTTTTTATCATTGTGCCCAAATTTAGCTTGCAGCCTTCAGGCTGCAGAGCAAGATCAATGGAGGGGGGGAAGGGTGGGGGGAGAAAAGTGCGGAAGGGAACAGGGGTAGGGAGCCTTTCCTTCTTTCTTAAATTGACTCTCCCTTTTCCCTCCTTTCTCTTGCCGGTAAATGGTCCCTTTTTTCCGTTATAGGTTTTAGTTACCAAGATTCAACTGTATTTGCAGATTGTTCGCTTCCTCTATAAGTTAGCCACTTAATACTGATGATTACTGACTAAAACACTTCATTTTCATTAAGCCTTCAGCTGAAGCCATATCAGTTGACAAGTCTTAACTGGTTAGTTCTGATGCACGAACGAGGAGTTAATGCAATTTTAGCTGATGAAATGGTAAGCAGTGAAAGTTATTATGATGGATTCTTGATCAAAGACCAGGAATATAAGCAAGCCAAAATAGCCTGAGAAACAAAATCAACCTTTCGCGACGCCATCCCTGGTTTCTACGCAAAATTTAGTGATGTATGAGGAGCGACTGCAGAAGTTTCAAACTGATGAGCTGTTAACAATGTGTTCTGCACACTGTGTTTCTAGTGTTTTTTTAATCGATTTTGGCAAAATCAGTTTAGATCGACCATATTTAATTCTTTTACAAGTTTAATACATTTTTCGCTTTTAGAAGCTATTTACAGCTTTGTATTCGCCTTTTTGTCACCATTTTTGAAAAATATACAAGAAGTTGAACGGTGAAACGTTGACCTTGTCAGTCACACTAATTCCGGGTGCGTTGTATTTGAAAAACAGTGGTGAGTAGGTGAGTTATGTTAGCGCAGTGTGACAGAGTCAGGCAACAAGGGTTTGAAGTCATACTCGACGCTCTGACTCCTTAATCAATTAACTTTTCAGATTACTTTTAATTTATGTAGTCCAATTTTTAGCCAGTTTTATTGATCATCCTACAGTGCAAGAGAATATTATGAGGATGATGGTCAGTGTTTAACCTGCTGCTACTTACATGTACAACTGGAGGCTAAGCCAAGTAAATGTAAAAAATACCGGACGCTCTCGCATTTTTGAGGAAAAATGAAATGTAACGAAATGTAAAGTGGGCGGATAAGCAATAACACTGACAAAGACGGCTGCTGATATTCATAATGATAAAAGTGTTTGATTTTGATTTCTCAATCTTAAAAGCTCCCCCTTATGACTACCACTTACGACCCATTCCCCCCCCCCCCCCCCCCCCTTCCCCGCCTCTATCAAACGCACTACCCTAATTTGCAATTATCACTAGTTTTAGCTATAATTTCATCAAGATCCTCTTGTTTCAGGGCCTTGGGAAGACCGTTCAAGCCATTGCATTCCTTGCTCATTTGTGTGAAACTGGAGAAAAAGGACCTCACCTGATTGTTGTCCCCGCGTCAACCTTAGGTATTTTAAGGCCTGGCATATCATATATGTTATCTTTCTGACTACAGTTCATCGTCCATGTAATGTACTGCTGGGAATTGTTTAATTTTTGTTACTTTAGTGCATGTACAGTGTACAGTAATGCGATCCTTAAACCTTTTTACGTGGATATCAATGATGTTTTCTTTTTAGATAATTGGTGCAGGGAGATCAAAACCTGGTGTCCATCAATGGACTTCTCTATGTATTATGGTGAGTTAACCTGTGTACTTTGAGACAAGCTCCTTAGATACCGATATCCACGTAACGTGCAGCCAAGGGACCCTATATATACTTTTCGTTTTAACGGGGTTTGTTGTATCGAGATACTTTCTATCTTGTATTTTGCTTTAACTGGCATGATTTTTTCAACCGGGGTTTTCATTTCATCCCGTTATTCTTACTGTGGAGTACGTGATCCGTGAATGACTTGTACAGTGAAATGTACACGAGAGATATAAAGACTACCTCCTGCCAGTCATAGCACAAACGTTTAAGCATCCCCCAGAGTTTTACAACTAACATAATAAGCTTTCTCGGTCAGAACATCAATTTTTTGTTGTTGATGTCATGAACGAACTTCATTTAAACCGTCTAACTCAACCATAAGCTGTGTTTAGTAGTGTGAGATTTTCAACGATCTGATGTTTCGAATTTTTATCCTTCTCAGGAAGTCAAGAAGAGAGACGTTTATTGAGGATTGAAGCAGAGTTTAGACAGCTGAAACCTCAGATTGTTATAACAACGTAAGAGGAATCTATCTCTTAGTGAATCTGTGTGTGTAAGAAAATCGTGCATTAGTAAAGGTCCATTAGTTTTACGGATAGTTTAAGTACTGATTGATATGATTTAGCAATGATTTAGTTATTATTCGACAGGAAAGGAAAGGCTTGATTTTAGGTGATTTCCTCATTTTTTTTATTATTTTATCCCCTAAACTGGGTACCAATTTTAATGAAATGAGTAACAATATTTAATCAAGCTACTTTACTTTCCTGAAGTTACTCCGTGGCAAACGGAAATGATGAAGATCGTAGATTTCTTCGGAAGCTAAATTGTAACTACCTGGTACTGGATGAAGGTCACATGCTAAAGAACATGCAATCACAGAGATACCAAGGACTAATGAGAATGAAGGTAAGATGCATGGCGTCCTTCACTGATGGAGAAAAAAAAATTGAATGCGTGGAAGATGACATTTTGTCCTGGTGGGTACTCCCTATAAAGGCCTATACGGGGAGACTCCGCCGGAAAGGAATACCTTTTCCAGGCTTCTGGTTTATACAAGGGTAGGGAATTAATGAGTTAGGGTATATGAAAGAGTAAGAAAATTTGTCATATCGGTCTGTAAAAGGACCTTGCGTAAATCGCAGGAATTGCGATAAATCGTCGATTTTGCGATTTTTCGCAGTTCTCGGAAATTAAGTAAACGTGAAGAAGAACAGCGGAAAATCGCAATAAACGCGACAATTCGTCAGTCTTGCAAAAAATCGCAAATTTTACAATGAACGTCAAAAATCGCTAGCCTTGCAATTTTACAGCTGCGTACCCTGCGAGCAGACGTTTCTCTCTTGCAAGGCTTTTAGCGTTTAAGAAGTCGTTCGCGTGGCTTGTCTGTCGTGTTGTTGGTTTGTTAACGCCCCGACAAGACAATCACGCCGACGACTTCGTAAACGCTAAAAGCCATGCAAGAGAGAAACCTCTGCTCGCAGAGTAGCAGCTGCGTGAAAACCTGGACATAAGTGGCAATGCTGTAGATTAGGGGGAAGGTCGGTTTCGGAAGGTTGTCGCTCAGGGAGATTCGACTATATTTGCACTAGTTCGGTGTAATTGACATGAAATTTTACGGATATTTTCTTATTTATTCGTCCGCTTTTATGTAGGCCCAACGCCGACTTCTTCTCACAGGAACGCCTCTACAGAATAACTTACTGGAGTTGATGTCTCTTCTAAGCTTTGTGATGCCTCGCATGTTCGGTGAAAGTTTTGAAGGAATTAAAATGCTCTTTTCCAACTACAGTAAAATGGTAAGTTTTTTATCATTCTGTATTTCCCGTTTTTTCATTTCCCTCTTTTTCTATAACTTAAGGAAAGGCGGAGGAAACCATGGCACTGAATGATGTGACTGAAGATGACTGCAGACTCTATAGACTCTTTGTTACCTTCAAACGACTTATTGACGAACTGAAGCAAAACTGACAACAACAGTGTGATTAACAATAACGACAGTTATTACTTTGACAAAAGACCGATCGAAACGCACCAATCACATTTAGAGTCTTAATTTTTCATAGCCAAGTGTCAGACAAACAATAACATTGCGAGTTAATTGATATGACCAATCAGGTTAATAACCAGAGTTGAATACCATCAACTGACGAGCGCAACTCACTTTGACTCTGAAGATGACTACCACACAGCTTGTCGAAACGTCAGTCATTGTCAACAACAGTCCTATTCAGGACTACGCTCACCCGGACGATTATATTCCACTTACTTACGGGTACTGGAGTTATACTTGTTTCGTCACTTGTTAGTGAAAATCTGGCTTAGAAAAGTTCAACTCTTAATGTACAGATCTCTTTGCTTGAAAACATATGTCTGTTTTCATTCTTATCCACAGAGTGGTGAACCAGGGAGTAACTATGAGAAAGCGACAGTCGCGCAAGCTAAACGAATCATGAAGCCCTTTGTACTGAGAAGGCTAAAGAGTGATGTAAGTTCATTGTTTGTTAAGGGGAGTAGCAACACTTGTACGAACTTTACGCGCACTGTGTCTGTAACATACCCTCACCTTCACCTTCATTTTCACCTCAGCTTAGTGAAGGTAATACTGTAGTGAAGGCCATAAATGTCTAGCAGGGAGTATGTTTTCTACCTCAAGTTGTAGGCAAGGAGAGTTCCCCTACGGCTTACTAACTGGCCCCTACTTCCCGGATCCTTGCGACGCATGTTGTAGGCTGCTAGAAGCTCATAACACTTTTCTTTTGTAAAGCGATGGCGTTTCTATTTTGACGTGAATTAGTAGCTCAAGGTATAAAAGGCAAGGGACAACTTGTGAAACCTCTCGCTGTGGTTAATGTAGACAACAGAGAGTTGTGAGGTTTTTTTTGTAACCATAGCAATTTTGCCCCCGAGCAAGTTGCGAACTCATCTTTGAGATTCTCAAACTTCTGTTTGCCATTTTCGTTGTTAGGTTCTACAGCAGCTTCCAGCAAAGCATGATCACGTGATTAAATGGGAGTTGACCGAACGTCAGAGAGAGTTATACAATGATAGCTTTGTAAACTGTTCAAAACAATTCAAACAGTCAGGTAAGAAAGTCATTTTTTAAGCCACCCCGTTCTTTACAATTCCAGAAGATAACATTGATCTAATTAAGCTACGTGCAAACGCGGACGCAACAACTCCCAACATTGTTGGCCAACAATTAATGTTGCGTCCGTTTCCACCGGGCTAAAAGTTAAACGGCGATTTTGCGAATAAGGTAGACAATGTCTTTTCCTTTTCCCTTTTCCGAGAATGTAAAGATTCGCGCGTTTGACGCAGCAGGGCAAATTTTGCCACATTACTTTAGTGCTCCTTCAGTAACATTGGTTACCTAGTGTCCTATTCTGTATAAATTTTGAGATTTTACTTTTAACTTTTAAAGCAATTCATGGGATTAGTCCTGTCTTATATTAGTGATCTTGTTCCTGAGAGTTAACCTTCAAGATGTACCCTCCGGCCTTGCAGATGCCTGGCAGCGGTATATTACTGTCATACCCGCCCTGAGGGTAACCTGGGCGACCGTGCTTTTGTTGCTTCGGCACCTAAACTATGGAACGGTTGATATAAATTTCTAATTATCTGGATATGAGATGAAAACAGTGCCGAATGTTTGTTATAACTTCTCAAATGATAAGCCTTATTGACGGTAGTGATTTGGCTTTGTCTCTTCTTCATCAACAACTTATGTTTTTAAGGAATGTCTTTATTTACATTTCAGGTAACAGCTCACAATACAATAATATTTTGATGACCCTACGTAAAGCGGCGAATCATCCTCTGTTACTGCGTAGTCTTTACACGGACGAGACCCTGCTGGAAATGGCCAAAAAGTACTGTAAGGTATTAACAGATTATTTTATCTAGTTAAGTGGCTTTGTGAGCTTGCTGACATATTAAGTGGTAGTTTCTAGATGTTGCGGACGGGCGCAATCACCAAAATGACGGAATAGAATACCTTAAAATTCCGAAAATAAGCCCCCGGGCCTATATTTTTCAAAGAGCCTTTTTAAGGGGCTTATTTTTGGAAGGGCTTATATTCGGAGGGGCTTATCTACGGAGGGAAATTTGCGTTTCAATATCGATTGGGCTTGCCTTATAGTTGGAAGTAAATGTACCGTTTTGGCTTTGTTTTACTTTGAATTTGAGGGCAATTTTCCAAGGACAAGCCCCCGGGGGCTTATATTTGGAGGGGCGATTTAACGGATGGTTTTTTTGCATTACGAGTTTGGGGGGCTTATATTTGGAGGGGCTTATTTTTGGAATTTTGAGGTAGATTGAAAAGACACTGAACAATACCCACACAAAACAAGAAGAAACACTCTCAGAAATCAAGAAACACCCTCGGAAGCGTAGCAACACAAAATTGATTTCCAAACTGAAAAAGCTGTGTTTCTTTGGGAAAAATCCGAATTTGAATGCGAGTGCATCCGGTCATTATTTTTAAGAAGGCCTCGAAGCTCAGGCATTATCCTATAAAAAGTACATGAAAAAGTCTTGAAAATTAACCCTCTTCCTTGCACAGCTAGCTCTCTCAGATTTACACGCGTTTCTCAATAAATATGCCCACTAAATGGTCGCTGCCAAGAGTATTGCGTTAGGAACCTGAAATTTCTGAATCCGAGGTAACCAGGTTGAGATTAAATCCACCAAATTCATGCTGACTGTGTATTTAATAGATTCTAAATCTTCTTGGATTTATGTCCTGGTAACACTTAAAGATTCTAGTTTCCTGATTCGGATTGTTAAAAAAAATCGAGGCCTCCCTTTACATATTGTTTGATTTTTTAATAGGACCCAGCCCACCGCGACTCTGAGCCTGATCTGGTATTTGAGGACATGACAGTCATGTCAGATTTTGAACTTCATAATTTATGTCGCGAGGAGAGGGTAAGAGAGAACCACGAATTTTCTACAAAAAATATTGGAAAGGAATAGTTTACCGCCACTTGGTTAGCTCATTTGAGAGAGCGCCGGTCTGTTGAGCGGGAGGTCGCGGGTTCAAGCCCCGGCCGGACCAATACTCAATGTCTTTAGATAATTGGGAAGAAAGTGCTGCCTTTATTATGACATCTGGAAACGGCTCTAAAACTTTTTAGTCCTCTCGGATAAGGACAAAAAATCGTAGGCTGCTGATAACCCAGAACAGAAGCCCATAGGTCCCGTCTCACAGCACTTTCACTTACCTGGTTCTTGTGGGACGCAAAAGAACTCACACCACTGTTCGAGAAAAATAGTAGGGGATGTCGACGCCGGTGGTGTGGCCAATCTTTCCTGGGTTGGGTGGGTTATCTGTAAGGAGAGATCTTAATATATTAAAGGATAACCTCATGATCCTTCTTTAGGTGTCGTAATGGCTACCTATAAACAGTGTATGTATGTATGTATGTACATCTTACATATATTACAGAAAATACAGAATAAGTAAATTTCCTGTATCGTGATTTACACTTTATAAATTTTGCTACAGTCATTTCTGCAATCTTCTGTGGACTTCTTATCTATCCGTCAATCCCAGATAGCGACCAGTTGGAAGTAGCTGTAAATCGTTTTAAAACCACGAATAGGCTATTTGCACGTTGACGTCTTTTTTTTTACTAAGACCAGAATTCATTTCTTTTTTCCTTTCATATTTAAATTTGGTAGTCCCAATGAGGTTTGAATAACAAAAGCCCTAATTTGCACAAGAAACCAATAACCTGAAGGATTCTGGTCTTAGTAATAAAATGACGCCATCGTGCTAATGGCCTATTGAAAACAAAACATACACTATTCCTTTGATACCAAACACATATGTAGTCATATTCTGTAATTCATAAGTCCTGTTTTCTTCGATTTATCCATTTATCCCACAGAGACTGGCCGATCATTGTCTTCAGAAAGAAGTGTTAATAAAATCAGGAAAGTTTGTCTATTTGGACGCCCTGTTACCTGAATTAAAGGGAAAGGTTTGTGTTTGTTGTATTACAAAAACAGATCTCCTAGCAACTCGAGTGAGAAGTTACTTCAATTTAGTTCGACGTCACGGCTCTGGCTATTAAGCTTTCATGCGCACAAGATTTCAGAACGGGCGGAGTCAGTGTTTTCATCTTTATGTGTGAGATAGATTACCGGTATTGATTACTATACAAAGCAGCGGATAACACAGCGTTACTGACGTATTTTCGTTCGTTTAGAATTGTCGCGTGCTACTCTTCAGCCAATTCACCATGGTGATGGATATCATAGAGGTCTATCTATCAGACAGACGACACCGCTACTTGAGACTAGATGGACAGACATCAGTAGTGGAAAGGTATCTACTTAAACAGTTTCTATATGTTCAAGCTCCCTAGCCACAGTCTTAGAGAAAAATGTTGAGAAAAATGGACTTTGCCATGCCTTTTTTTTTTGTCAAGATAAAGCTCTGCGCTGTAAATACTGCTAAGGTTAGAGAATGGAATTTTACTTTTTTTGAAAAATTTATGTTGTCTGTATTGTCCCATATTCTCTTGACACAAGTTCTCTTGAAATGTACGTCAAGTTCACAAATCTGATTTTTCTTCTCTACAAGCTTGTCATTGTTATCGTAGGGAATTAGTCTTTGCCTCTCCCGACAGAACACCGAACAAAGAAAAGCTTGCAACAAAGCGTGTGGCGGGGCCGTGTGCTACACTTTCCACTGGTGAAATTCGAATTTATCCTGATGTGCGAGGGCAACTTTACACAGGGCTAGCACTGGCTAGCGCCCCTGTAGTCTAAATTGCCGTCTGGGATATGGCAAGTGCAATCTTCCCCTCCTTCATTGGAAAGTTCAAAAATACCTCTTTGATGGGACTCTGTTTCTTTAATTTTCGCAGACAAGGTCTTATTGACAAGTTCAATTGCGATGCTGATATCTTCGTATTTCTCCTTTCGACCAAAGCAGGTTAGTTCAACATAAAGAATAAAGTAGTCAAAACTATAGAGCGTAGAAAATTAATGGTTGAACAATGAAAAACTTCTCAGGGTTTTACACCGAGGCAATCGTTGATTTTAGCTGCAAGTTGAGGTACCCTAATCGTTTTATAACTTATTGATATTTATTTTCAGGGGGCCTAGGAATTAACTTGACGTCGGCAAACGTTGTGATTTTACACGACATTGATTTCAACCCGTATAACGACAAACAGGCTGAAGACCGCTGTCATAGAGTTGGTCAGACAAGGTACTGTAGCTTATCACTGTTGTATGTATGCATGGTGCTATGGACATAACTGGGTATAGTATAGAATCCATTACTTCCTGCTCCCTTCTTACTTAATCCTCACATTGGTCTGGCTGACTAGCCCCCAGTCCTCTCTTATCATTTGTACGCAGCGGTGGATCGGTTGCGGAGGACTACCACGTACGAGCATCTCCGACGCGCTAACCTCGTTACTGGGGACGGGTCAGCGGGTTTGATGAAAACGCATTGCATCTGGGGATCCCCGAGCGAATAACTCTCATACTTCACAGCATTACTTGCGACCCTGTTTATTATAGCAGTCTCCCCAAACGTTCTTTACTTTCAACGACAGGTAAAATGGAACTGGAAACCAGATTGCGAGCTACATTTTACAATCTTGGATAATTAGACCTTCAATTCTGTAGTCTTGATCGCGCGAGTACTTTTGAAGTTTGCTAGAAAGTACGTTGGAAAAAAGAAAAAAGATCAGTGATTTTGTTACCTCTGCTTTCCGCTTCCCTGACCCATGAAAATCCCCAAAGACGCAGCATATTTCATGGCATACGTCCCATAGAACGCAAAGATCGATCGATCTGAACATGTGTATTTGTAGAAATATCCCGTTTGTGTAATATCTGTGGCAGTTATCATGGCTGTTGTTTAACGATGCATATTTCTTTTAGCCTTTGTTGTTCTTTACAATAGAAGGACTATATTTTAATTTCAGTATACTGTAATGCAGAGTTTTGGGAGTCTGTGTTCAGTTTAACTCTCTGTTTACATATAGGGCAAAGCATTTTCAATCTTGGACTCGTTTCTTTTTAACTGGGTGTCGTTGGTTCTGGACTGGGACTCATGATTTGCAACAAGATGAGTCCCAGGACTCGCATAACTATTCGTAACAAAATCACTGAAACATTATCGTTATTGTAATACTATAGCAGGAGACTAATATAAAAGCAAAAGAATTCATGTAAAGTGCATCCTTTCCTTTACGGCAGAGAGGTCACTGTGTATCGCCTTATAGCTAAAGACACAATAGAAGAAGCTATTCTACAATGTGCACAGAGCAAACTCAGATTAGAACAAGACATGGCCGCCTCAGATAAGGGTACGTCCTAATCATACATGTCAGCTGCTTTTTATCTCGTCGAGTTTAGTGTTCACTTAGTTTCATTTGCATTTCATTTATAACTGAAAATATTTCCGCTATATCAAGAACAAACCGTGAAGGGTTTTAGCGTTTACCAGAGGTTTTTCGAATTATTTTCGTCGCAATTTGGACAAACTATTTGTCTGACTTTTTCTTTCGGCTGTTGCTGTTGTTGAAAAAACCGCGCTTTTTCAGTGCAGGACGTGTAGTTTGCATATTAAAAAGATTGAGACGTCTAGCTCGTGATTTAAGCATTGGCAATAAATTTTATCGTTTTGAAGAAAAAAAATGAAATTTACGCTTACGCCTCGTAAAGTACAACCGTATTTGAAATTTCATTGTACAGCTAGCGCCAGCGTTTATTTGCTGGTAAATTGCTTCCATTGGTTTCTAACTCGTAATTATTTCTATTCTATTTTGGCAGACGAATCAGCCTCTCCAAAAGATGTTTCAGAACTGCTACAGGACGCTTTCAATAACGTTTCAGGAACAATTCAACCCTGCTGATTGCTTAATTTGTACTGTCAACGTAACTTTTGACTTCGAATTTTACTCTGAATCGGTAACGAATGAATAATAACTTTCTGAAAGGGGCAAAAAGGAAGACCATTATTTTCAAATTCAATTAAGATAAAATTAATATATATAGAACTGTTATATCCGTATCAAAAAAATAACCTTGCCGACTTATTTACGGCAGTCTAGTAACTTTGTTTGAGATTTAATATGTAACGACTAACAACAAAATTTTTGCATCATCTAATCAACTGAAACAAAGCAAATGCATAAAAAGCGTTTTCAACTCTGCACTGGAAATCGAACATATCTTCGGCACCAATCTTGCACTTGTTACGCCTGTATGCTTCGTTTGGTCAGCCGCTGCCAGTAGAGATCGCAGTCTCATGATCCTATATGAACTTCGCACCAGCTGTATTATAAAACGTTTAAGTTTAACTTTTGACTCGTTACGTTGGCGTTATTTAAAGAAAACAGCCACACTTTTTAAAACTATATTTATTTCTAATGGCAAAAGATAACGTTTTTCTTATGCCCGTGCTAAATTACACAACATTAGCTTTTGTTAATGCTCTCTTCACACGAGGTCTCGCGTTATGTGAATACTTTGTAATGTATGTCAAGAAATAATTTGTAAAATAACTCTACGTTTGTTTTGTTTAGTCAAAATAAAGTATATTTTCACATAAAAATTGGCTGGAAGATTAGGTTAGCCGGACATTTGTTCAAACCGTGCCCGGAGATTGTTCACCTTGTCCTTGGTACATGAATTGGAAGGGGTTCTTGAGGTGTTGTCCTTTATTGTAAGCGACGTCCCAGCACCTGCCCTATAAGTCCTCTTAGGAGGCTCCTTGCTTAAGGAAGATGTCCCTTGTGCTCCTTGCTTCTCAAACTGTTTTTGTGGTATTTGCCTTTCGGCGCTTGATTCATTTCTCTTAGGCCGCCGGACTCCAGGTCGTTTTATCCTTGTTTTCGTTGGGTTTGCAAGTTGTGGTGAATATTCGCCTGCAACAAACCAGAAGGTTTGTATGTATTTTGAAGTGTGGCCAGCTCGATTTTGAAAGATAAAGCAAAGCTCCCGTTTACGAAAAATAGACCTCTTTAGCTTGTATGTTTTGTTCTCCCAATACAGATCATGTGATAATGCTCTAGAGAACTGTTTCTTTTAAATTTCGTCTTATTCACGTGCATATCTAAGCACAATTTATGAAAAGACAAAGGGGCAAGTTCTCCCTGGACCTCTAATATACGCCCCGTTAACATGAAAAGACGGTACGTCTCCTATACATGAACGTAATTAACGCTATGACTATCCAGAAGCAATACCACTCTCTGCATGAGGCTGCCTACCTTTTGGCCAGCGCCAAGGATCACCCGCTGGACAAGGGTGACGAAGGCTCTTGGGAGGAGACTGATCTAGAAGCTGGAATTTATTCTTTTATTTTGGCGCATTCGCGGAAGCTCAGGGACAGCCGATTGGGGTAGGATAAAAACAGGCGAATTTACACGGAGAACTGGAGAGCCCTGGGCACGTCATTACTTAAAATTTGAAAAACCTGTTGATAGATCAGAAAATGGATTTTCGGCCAATCAGAAGCAGGGGACTTTTAAGCTTTTGCAACTGTTTGGTAAGAATAAGTGTCCAGGGGCTCTTCGTTCTTCTCATAAAGTTTGTGTGAAAATGAATACTCTGAGGATGATTTTGGCGCGAATTGAATCGTATATAGCCAAACGTATGACCCCATTAAAGGACTTTTTCCGGATTCATAAACGTTGCCGGAATGGTCACGTTAAGGAATGTTCACGTGGAGGTGGGGAACCCTAGGCTCTTAGGTGGGTAAACCCGCCTGTCCATATAATCTCTCATTTTAAGATGAACACGTTGCCCGGTCTGCTAGACCAGGCATCAAAGGTGGGGCTACCCGTGTGACATCAATTTCGTTGTCTTTACCAACTAACTGCCTTTGGCGGAGGCTTTGCATCATTAAAATAAATCATTTCAATTTCCTTTGCTTTAATTACCTTAGAAAAAATAAAGTGATTACAAAAGTGAGAGTAAAAGGGTTTTTTAATTTAACTCCCACCTAAGTCATTGAAAGAAGAGGTATTCTCCTCTCGATTGTCTTCCTCCCTTATCCAAGAACTCCTTCTTGTTAAAGTCGCTCTGTATGAGGACGAAGGTGACAATCCCGCGGCCGCCTGTTGCTGATCCCGTTGCCGTCCCATAATATCTTGAGATTCACTGTCAAAGAAAGATTTCAAACTACCGTATTAGATATAGCTTATATTACTACTCTACGATGAAAAAAGCTCCTTTCAATAGGACAGGGACGAGCTGGAAAGTGAAAGGATGAGATTAGCACTGTATTTTTTTATGTAGAGCTACACGGACTTCTTTTTATGTCTGAGAACATGATGATGAATGATCCAGATCATTCGGCCTGAAACTTAAATACTGTTTCTGCGAAAGCAAGGGCGCCAAGAAAGGGGTGGGGGGGGATTATTCCCTATAACGGCCTTTACGGGGAGGCTCCGCCCGAAAGGGGTGTCTTTTCGGAATTCAAGTATGTCACCAAGAAACGTTTTGAAAAAATGCATTCACCAATAAGCCTTTTTTTTTTAAAAAAAAAAATACCATAACACTTTTTGTTGTTCCTCCAAAATTTTGCATAAGCATTGTTTTCAATTTCTTTTGGGGCGATTTCTCCCAAGAGAAATTGAAAACAAAGCTTATTCTAAATTTTTGAAGGACGATAAAGAGTATTATGGTATTTTTTTTAAAAGGCGTATTTCTCACTTGCACATCTCCCAAAATGCACCTTGTTTGACCCCCAAAATTTTGCTTAAGTATTGTTTTTAATTTCTCTTGGGACGGCTGTAATACTCAGGAAAATAAAAAACAAAGTTTGTGCAATTATTATTATTTCTTTTTTTTCGGGTGAAGGGGTCAAAACAAGGTGTATTATAAGAGAGGTGCAAATGGCGAATTCTATTTTGAGGGCGTCATTTCTTTTTTATCTATTTAGCATTTATTCAATTATTTATTTATTTATTTATTTATTAACTGGCTATTAAGCCATGTACGTCTTACAAAACTCAGCTCAACTTACCTATCAACTCGAACACGTTGCAACACTTGTCCGCTAGCGCTGTGAAACGCCTACAGGTAGTCAACAAAAAAAAGAAACAAACCTTTAGAAACGCCTTCTAGTTTTTCCTTCTGGAATATGTTCCGTTAACTTGTTATTTCTGTTTTTGTTTTGATTTATCTCCGACACTGATCTCAGTGTCGGGTACGCATCGGAGCCAAGCTGCTGATTTATGTCTTTTAGATCAAGCAGTTGTTCTCGCAGTATAACCTGCGATCAGGCCGGTTCTTTTTTTGTGCATGCAATCCTCCTGAAAAAAAGGAAGAAGAAGAAACGACGAGAGCGATGGGACCCACCTCTAGAGATTTACTCAGCGAGAAGTTTTCATCACCAACATCGTAGAGCGATTCAAATCCAGGCACTTGGCGATTTTCTTTAGACATTTTAGAGAATGCATTAATTATAAGGAACTATGAGTTCATCCATAGCAGATTTACCGAGAACGCGCGTAAAACGTCTGTTTTCATTGTGACGTTAATGATTGACACAATTCGATTGCGCGCTTTTTCACATAAAATGCAAAACCAAGAGAGGAAGAGAGTATAAAGTAGTAGCACATAAAATGCAAAACCAAGAGAGGAAGAGAGTATAAAGTAGTAGCAATATCAGGAGAATCGTTCGATTTGTCTGATGAAGAATTTGCTTTCTTTGTTAATGGTCACTGCGCTGTTTGATTCACTTTAAGTGTGTTTTTTGGGAAAATCTAAATCCGGATTTCCGGATCCAAAAATGGATTTTGCGTTTTTTGGGCAAATTCAAAAACGAATCGTGAATCCATAAAATCCACATTCTGGGTGGATTCTTCGGATCAAATCCAAATCCGGATTTTTGAGATTCACAATCTGCGGAGCGTTTTTTTTGGGAAAGGATTTGAAAAAGTATTTTTGACAAGCGGTTTTCCGAACAAAAATGGTACACAACAGATGCCGTACATGTATAAATCCTAAGTAACTGAACATATGTTGATGGCGCCTTAACTTTTAACCATTAGTTACATATCATTCCATAACTGTCTTCTATTACATTCGTAGACTGTTTTTAAACCCTTACTTGTTATGTTTATTGTACGTATGTAGTGTCTGTTTACGCCGGTTTATTTTCAACGTAATTAAAAAAAAATTCATCGGCTTCAATTTAAAATTCTTATAAGTTTACCATCCTAAGGTGTATTCTATTCGAGAAACGTTTGTGTTTCAAACCGAAATATCTACATTTCGTATATTCATACGTGGTTTATGTTGCTTTTCCTTCTTGTCTTCACGAGGATCAGTTTGTTGTTTTAATTTTTTCCTCAGTTTTCTCATCACGAAGAGCGCGAGGACATGCCGTTAACATGGTAAATGATCCTTTTTCGGATCTTCCGTTTTTTAGGTAGTAAAGAATCCATATGATCTGAGATCGGAAATCCGTTTTTAGATTCTCCCCAAAAAAACCGCAGCCAATAGGCTACTTCCGAGTTCCAAAAACTCTCACTTTCAAAATGAGGCCAAGTGTACAACCTTTCTTGTGAAAATGAGTTTTATTTGCATGAGAATGAAAAATTATTTCCATATCAAAGGCTGAGCACTTAACCTCGTTTTGATACAGAGGCTCGGGGGAACTCGGAAATGGCCTATTAGTCTTTGTTTCCTAATACAGTGGAACCTGACATAGCGAAACTCTATATAACGATCGAAGTCCTCGGTATAACGAACTATTTTCTTTACAACGGTAATAAAATGTTATAAGGTGAAGAGCCTCATTATATTGACGAAAACTCGTTATAGCGGACAAATTTTTTTGCCAGTCTCTTGGCGCGGTACTGTTAATTTTAGTAAGATCCCATCCATAAGAAATTGATCCAAAGCGATCTCAGTAACCATAAGTCGCGGGCTAAAGACAACATATCCTCTGTTATACCAAAATGGTTATCACCCTGTTAAATTAAGCATGATTGGCCAGATCGATGATCGCCACAATCACCAAGCGAAAAAAGTCAAGCTCAAGAATAAAATAGACTGAAGTCTGTATCTTAATTTAGTCATTGTCGCACTACCTTGCGATGGAAACCAACTTCAAATATATATGAACCATCTAAAGCATGCTTCTTTATAGCCGGTAAGATGTCGAGAGAAAGTCCAGTTGCGCATCTGAACGATCGTAGCAGTCAAATGATCGATAGTTCGCCTACGTAGAAGTGGTTTTTGCTTCGATCGATAAGCTCCTTTTCTTTACCTTCTAATTTCTTTCAACGTCATCACAACCGGTGTACTCCCGGATCGCAACAAGCAGCCTTCGCGGTCATTATGATCAACAGCAAATTTTGCTGTAGCCCAGAGTCTGGCTGTAGCCCAATTTTTTAGGTTGTTGAAAACAGCAGAAACAGGAGTGTACAAAGTAATGGAATATGAAATTCCATACATTCATTTTTAAAATAATGATAGTAACGAACAGCCCGTGTTGTGCAGGGCGTCGGCGTCAAGTGGGGAAATACATACAGCCCGGAAAAAATAATTACATGTCACCTATTAAAATCTGCGTCAAGAAAGTTGCACTTTTTACTCATTTAGAGACACTGTAATTATAAGTGGTGTTGACAACCACTGTTAGCTGCTTCACATCGTTAGACAGTGTCCTCCACCCCGTGACGATATAAAAAGTAGTCCAAAGCTGAAAATCAAATCAAATGCCAGCTTTTCTCCATTTTTCTAGTACTAGTTGAAATCGGAGATGAATATTGACTGAACATCCAGTTGCAAAGGAGAAACATGTTACTGCATTTAATTCCTCCCTTGGATAGCGAATCAATCAGAATGTTTAAGGACGGACCATTAGAAAAATTACGGGGGAGGGGTGGGGAATTTTCGAGCCGCATAAATTTGTTTTCGTTATTATTTTCATTGTATGTACTTTTTTGCACCTTTGCATGAATATTTTTTAGGGTTAATGGTACCCTGCGAGCAGTGTTTTCTCCAGGCCGGACGCAACGCTTCGATGGGAAAGAAACCACTGCGAGCAACCGTTTGCTTTTCCATCGAGCATGGGTCATGGTCCGTCCGGCTTAAAACGCCTAGATCATGCACTAGAGCCTTTGTATATTAAATAGAATGTACTCAAAACTAAAGCATATACACTACTTTTTCATATATAGAAGAATGCAGTTTTCCGGTCTTGGTTGAATATGGCTTTTATTTTATTTTTAAAATTCTCAAAAACGAGAGAATTTATCATGATACTTTTTGCGGTTTGGTTCATTTCTTTTCTGCTTTTAGTGACAACTACCGTTCATCAAACTGTCATTAGCATGGAACATTTGGCTACCGGTTACTGCAGACTAAAACTTTGTTAACAGATTTTCAACACACAAAATTTTAACCTTTTCTTAATCTCAGCTTCCGGTTTATTCTTAATATATTCTTAAAATGTTGCAAATTACCAGGCTACATATTTTTACGAAATACATTCTTATCAGAAGAAAGAGTGTACAGTAAACTTATTTGTTCAACTCAGCGTCGCCACGCTCATGTTCAAGTCTCCAGTAGAAAGAAAACTTATAATGGATTCTCCCAACATTTATAAAAAGTAAGTGAATAATGACTGTTTCTTAGTGTTTTCGTGAAAACATTCGATTTTAGGATATCCCTGGAACCGTATGGACTACATTACATGATCCAATTATTTTAGGGCGTGGGCGTGAAAAAGTTGAAAAAGATACAGGTCAGGGTCTCGAATTGACGAGATAATGATCGAGGTGTATTCTCGTTGATCCCATTTTATGACCTTGATCTTTCAATCGAACCTGTCCTTTCATGGCATATTCTGGTTCTTTTTGAAAAAACTTTTGACTAGCATTATATTAGATTCTGGTGGAAATGTTCGGTAGGTAGTGTCATCCTGAGCATACAGTTACAGGAAAGTGCTGAAACAGCATTATAAACACACTACCTACGCATAAAAATCGTCTTCCTAGATCAGCACCGCAGATCAAGAAACTTTATTAAAAATATTAAACACAGAGGTCAAGATATATAATTATTTCTTCTTAAGTTTTATTGATGATTTCGGATCAGAAAAAAAAAATTCAGCAAACACAGTACTGCAATGCTTTTTCCAACTGATTAAAAGCGTTTGTTACATAAATCAATCTAGTAATTCTCCCTCCTTTTGAAAAAACCTTTCTGAGTGCCGGAGAATCAGAACACAAGCCAAAGACGCAACATTGAAGGCTTCTAGAATGAGGGATCTTTTTTATTATCTGTAATTTCAAGATTTGATTGAAAAAGATAAAGTTTCAAGTCCAACTTGTTTTTCTAGTTTATTGCTGAATAATCGAAGCCGACCACAAATAAATACATATTCTTAAAATAGTCTAGTGACACGTTTTGCCTAAAAGGATGACTAAAAAATATCCTCCTCCATTCTAAATGCATTTCATGTTGTGGTTATAATTACATGAGATCACGTGTTTTGCGGTTGCTTTATAACACGGGTCTCGCGCACCGCGCGGATGTTCTATAATTTCAAGAATTTAGCACTTAATTAAAAAAACTCCCGCTGAAAGCATGATACGATACGGCCAGGAGCCGAAATCCCGTCCATGTACGATCCTCCTCATTTCTTTTTTTTAATCGAGCCATTTTTTATATTGCAGCCATGCCGGAACCAAACTGAAAATCCTGCTTTGTTAGCTGAACACGAGGCTGTTACCAATGAACTTAAGGCGTGTCACCGGAAAAACACCCCGGCGAAAAATAGTACCTCATTTATCACCGTTTGAAATCCGGGTAACTGCTGACGTAAGCCAAGTTTCTATTTCAGTTTCTAATTATAAAAACCACGTTAAAAACATTTTTCCTGCAGTGCAGCAGAAGCATCAGCTCTTAGTACAAAGTGCAACCCCGTACTTATCCTTAGCAAGCCAGCATGCCAGTCAATGCATGACATTTCTGAGGTAAGTTGAATTGCCTGGTTTTATGAATTGTTGGCCTCCGTTTTTGAAATTGGTTATGAATTGTTTCGCAAATACATTAGCTAAATAGAGTATTTCAGCTTCAACTCTGTCAACTCATATCTTGTTGATCGACTGAAGGCGATTGAAAAAATCACGGCATAGATGTGAAGGTGAATGTACTTAACAAACATTCCGCCATTAACTTCCCCGGTTACTGATCATATCGGCAAGAAACATAAAAATAAAGAGTGCACTTGGCTACTTGTACTTGGCTATCCTTTTGCATCTACCTGCATTGTGCTTGCTGGGGAAACCTCGTGCCTTTCAAACGTTCATTTCTGATTCGACCGGATGCAGTAGGCTAGAAATTCGCTCAGTAAAAAGTGGCAAGAGCACATTTTTTCTATCTCTTGATACCAGTTCCCAAGTAGGTGATTTGGGGTGAATAATAGCCTGCATGCGTAACAAGCGTTTGCGTTTGGTTTCGGAGCAAAGAAAGACCAAGCGGGGGGAGGGGGGGGGGGTACTTAAGGAATTTCTGGGTGGGGATGTGCCGCTGGGAGCCTGGAACCCTTAACCTTTACCAGAGCTAGTTCAGCTGAATTTTGCTACCCTATACTAGAGTAAACTCCCCAAATTCCCCTATCCTAGAGTAGCTGTGTACCTAGTCTAGATAAAATCTTCAACCAACTGATCAGTTTCCTGAAAAATGATACCCTATTCTAGAGCCAAACGCTCTGATTTATATACCCTATCCTAGAGTAAACTGCTTGAAAACCATACCCTTCACAGCGGCAAATACCTATATAGCCCATATATGGCAGTAACCCCCCCCCCCCCCCCCCGGGAGACCAAGGTAAGAGATTTTCGGTTGTGGCGCGGGAAATGGAACGAGAGCCAAAAAATGAGACTGACTCTCGTTTCTCGTTCTTTGCTCCGGAAACCGCACGGAAACGTCTGCTTAGCAGGCTAGGTGAATAACGGTATCCAGCAAAGTCTAAGCGATGCGATCGGAGAACACTAGTAGTGATCAGCATGGCTTTTTTTCGTCAGTTTATAATGGTCGAACTGATTGGAGATCATGAAAATTATCCCGAAAATAAGCGTGAAGCGATGATTCGTCTCCACGCGGATATTTCTATCCTTTCAAACTAAGGACTTGTCCCTCCAATCCATTCACAGTTTTTCAAATTACTCGTGTTTTTGGAGTTTAATTAGGCCAAAGACACGCAATTAACCCACAGTTGAACCACGGTAACTCGAACTCTGAAGGGACACGAAAAACAGTTCGAGTTAGCGGGGGTTCGAGTTATCGGTTAATTTTCAATTTACCATGTTAATATTGATAGTTTACACGTATTTCAGCACTTCAGTAAACAGCAGAGTGCAAATCAGAAATTGTAACATGTTTATGCATTTTTATGATAATACAGGGAAATGATTGTCAAATACGTGATCCGTTCGTTGCACTTATTTAAAACAAATTGTGTGGTGTTAGTTTTAGGTGGCCTGTTTATAAAGTGCCGCTGACCAAGAATAACCTGCGGGCTCCTCTTGTCGCTCGCCCGCAATAGACCTTATTCACGATACCCGTCATCTTTGCATGCGCCTTAGGATCGATGGGATATTAGCAATGTCACGTGGTGTCTCAGGGGGCAAACAATGGATAAAATTTGCCAATACGAGTAATCGCGTTCGAATTTGTTTATTCTATCAAAACGAGACCACGATTTAATAGCCACTCAAAATTTACACAAGATTTACGTCATTATTACATGCCGAACGGACACCTACGGTCGGTATTGCTTCCAAATAAAGTTCAAATGAACACTTTCACTAATAACTTGCCTTTTGTCGAGGATAAACAAACTCGACCGCGATTTCTTGAATCGCCAGTTTTTTTCACTTGTTTTCACCCTGAGAAACCACGTGACATTCAGCTTTTGTCCCATCAGTCCCTAAGCGCGTGCAAAGATGGCGGGTGTCGTGAATAAGGTTTATTAAAAAAAATTATCTTCGACACTGACTCCCTGTGTTTAAGCAGGAGCCATATAACTTTAAAAAAAATTGATTATGTTATTTGCAGAGAACGCACAACTAAAACAACTTTTTCGAAAAATTTTCAGGGTTACTGCCAAATTCGTTTTATGGCGCTGTGCGTTTTGCAAACTTCGAAGGAATTTTGGGTTTTTCTGTTCCGTCAATCATCTTAGCGGACCTCTTAGGAAACACATGTTTACTTGAACGAGTTAAATAGGTCATGGTTTGTGATTTGTGATTGATGGATTTTAATCCGTTTGGTTTGCTTCTGTGTTTCAAGGTCCGTTGCTTGTGATCGTCCTGTTTCTGGTTATAATCGACTAGTTTGCTTCGAAGATTTTTCTGACCTTTCCTATTCTTGTCACTTGCAAGAATAAAGAAATGTCTGCCTCCTTCCCTCGACAAAAAATTCTACTCACCATCGTGATTTCCTTCACCATTCTCAGTTTTGTTTTTGCGGGCCAAGCTTGTCTCTAGCGGCGAGGAGCAAGGAGAACACTCACGGCTGTATTCGCGGGCTACTTCGAAGTTTGCAAAACGCGCAGCGCGATACAACGAATTTGGCATTATTAAATAAACTTCCTTGGCACACCCGTTCCACTGGTTACGAAATTTACACCTTTCTTAGTGTCGCCAGTATTGTTTTATCTAACTGCAACGCATCTTACTGTGGCATGTTTTACATTTTACCAGTTGTTTCAGTCTGTGGTAAATTAGAAGAAATATATAACACACTTTTTCACTTCTATCTTAAACACACGTTATATTTGCTTAATCTACGTCACAACTACTTTGCTTCGGGCTTCCGAGAGAGGCCTAAGACAAAAGGAGTGCCAAAATGGAGGAAAATTTGAACGTTTTAAAAATATTCTACAAAGACAGGATGGGCTCCTGACAAAGAAAATCACATAGTATTCAAATTGCAATTTTTTTTACAGAGGTCTGCGTAGTAATGCGTTCTTTCAATTGAAAAGTAAAAACGTTTTACGTTATGGGCACTTTTAGCCGAAGAGCAAGTTGATGTCGACAAGGAAGATATAAGGGTGGGGTAACGAGAGACCCCAGGGGGTACTCCCCGATAAGGGCTTAATGGGGACGTGCGGCCAGCCAGGGTATGTTTTTCGGGATTTTTGTCTTAAACAGGGTATCGAATTTATCAGTTTTTGTCTTAAACAGGGTATCTTTTCTTGGACGATAAACAGCCTGCGTGACTCTGTTGATCAAGCTGTAAATAGTTTTGTGATTGCCAATGGATTAAATAAAGAAAGAGTTTCGATATTTATTATTGTCTTACACAGGGTATGGTTTCGGGTTAAATGTCTTAAACAGGGTATCAAAAATCGGAATTCTGTCTTAAACAGGGTAGGAAAATCAGCGATTTTTGTCTTAAACAGGGTCAGGGTGTTAGGGGCCTGGCTGCACCTCCCTACCCAAGGATATATCGAGTGCCCCCAACCCCCTCCCCACCCCCGGGCGAGATGACACCCTTTCAGTCCGTAATTATGTCTAAGACATCTCCACCACGGTAGAGCCATGAGAGTAGCGCCCTCAAAACCAAACAAGCTTAAATTTTCCAAAGGACCAAGTCAGCTTTGATTGCAGTTGATAACGCGAAACGTCTCGAAAGAGATTTATTTTAGCTCTGCTAATTACAATTTATAACCTTGGTTTATCTAAATTGCATCTGAAATCTGCCTGTTAGTTTTGATAAGACAAATTGTTTTTGTCAGGTTGGTAATATACCAACACGATCAATAATAATTAAATACCAATTACTTATAATTTCGCAGAATACTTGTTATGCGCCTGTCACAATGCTTTTAAAAGTGCAGCTGCGAAAATTATCAGAAAATATGTTTCGTGCCGATCAAAAAACTTCAAAGTAACATTTTTTATCATTTCGCGGTCGGATATCCAGGATATCACCACATATCAGATAATAATTATGGTACTACACGTTTCTTTTTGTTATGGTATGATATGATATGTCATCGTGTTGCTGAACTATCTCGGGAATAATCTTCCTTTCTCAGAAAAAGCTGATAAAGACTCTTTTCTTTTCTTATCACCCTCTTTAGTTAATACACTGCACTTAGTAGCCTAATTTAAGAAAAGTAAAGCATCCAAAAACAAAATTATCAACTGTAGCTAATTGTGGTTTATTATGTTCCTCAAATGAAGTGCAGGTGAATGTAAAAAACGAGTTTACATTATAATCCGAAACAGATATTTTCTAAGTTAATTTTTTCCTCGGTTGTCCGCTGCCAGCTGCCATATGCATTACAAATGAATCCGAAAGATATCATTTTTCCTTATCTTCGTCCATCATACCTCTTAGAAACGCTGACAACGTAAGCCAGAGGCCCTAAGAGGAAAATTAGTGAGCTTGTGTGTCGCCGCACAAATCGTAAAGATATTATTGGTATCATGAGTATACGCTTAAAAAATATTTAACGAATGTAGGCTTTAGTATATGGTTAAATGGGTATAGCAGAGGAAACTGGCCGATACGTTGATAAATAGCCGGCCGGGACACTGATCGACCTTGTCCTATCTGCAATATCTTTGCTTTTATTATATCTGCTTCTATCAGCATCGTCTAATCGAGTTTGTTTTCCACGTCAAAGCGGTAGAAAATTGGCGCCTCAGGGATTTCCGTAAAAGGAGACTACTCGTACGGTACGAACGTGTAGGCGGTGTGGAGATTTTCCGCATTTTTAATGATATAGGTACAGAAGGACAACACCGCGACTAAATTCGTATTCTTGTTTTTTCTACATCAGCAATGATGACATCGGAATTGCAGACCGCTGTTGTAAGCGAGTTTTGCTCGCGAGCACCTTGTGAACGCATTGATATTAAGAGTGGATCGCTGGAAACCGAGGCCATTCAGAAATTTTTATCTATATGTTTGAAACAGTACTTCAGCTGCTCCCAGGATGAAACGAACGAAGCGAGTTTTTCCAATGTCAGTCCGGAAATTCTCGAGGTATGTTGAAATTCACTTCTTCACTCCTCACTCTGTAACGTAAACAAATGTATGCTCAAGTATGCTTGAAATTGTAGGAAACCTTAAACAAAAATAGGAAGTCACCAATTAGCTTCAGAAAAACACCAAACTTCCAAAAACGATTGACTTGAAGTTTTATCGCCCAAAAGTCGTGCCTTTATATTAAATTTATTCCTGCGGGGAAAATCATTACGTGACAAAGCTTAGTCAAGGTGAAATCCGTTTAGATTACAAGAATGTACTTTTGTTGAGCACAAGGTATTATACTGTACAAATCAGTTCTTTGCTCTGATTCGAAATCGCATGACCAACTAATTTTTCTTTATGTCATAGGCATCAGTAATGTCGAGTGTTTATATTTTTTCAAGAGAGTTATAACACCGCAAAGAAAAACAGATAGCAAGGCTTCTTATTTTTGTTTTTTGAATTGTAATAAACCTAATACCCTTAAAACTTTCCTCCCACTACATAGAGATTTGATACTCAAGCGCGCGGTATACATAAGTCGTTCTTAAAGCGATGAGTCAAAACAAGCACGCTACACAAAAAATATAACTCGTTCTTAAAGCAATGAGCCGAAACGAGCACGCTAGCGCGAGGATAAACAAAATACAATTAGCGCTTTGAAGAAAACGCCCTCTTTCATTTAAATTTGGCGGGATACCAACTACATTCTTTAGTCCCTTCTTAGACTGCAAAACAGTCCGTATTTTTGCGTATTTATTACGTTCGAGCAGTCAAAAAGAAGGTCTGGAACGAGGCTGAAAACAGAGAGCGAGACTGGGGAGAGACGCTAAAAATACGTTTCTTTTCCTCTCGCCTTACGGGCGTGTGACGGCTCGCGCGTTTTGTGCGAGTAAGACTCTTACGCCGATTTTTTTTACCGATTTCTTTACTGATTTTGTGAAAAAACCGACTGTTTTGCAGTCTAGTCCCTTCTGGGTGGCACTGACCTTTTGCAATAATCAAGTGTTCTTTCTCATATCAGCTAAGCTTAGTACAGATCCTGTGCAAGAAGAAGAACTCGTAGAGAGAAGTTTTATCGGCTATTAAAATTCAAGCAGAAGACCACTGTTTCGTGTTAATGAAAGCGGATGCTAAATCCTGATCTTTTAGTAATCTCATAATCGTGAAAATAAAAAATGTTTCAAGAAAATAGCAATTTTCCACCAGCTTAGACAATGGTATCTTACGATGATATCGAACTTATCATGTCATATCATAATGCATTTCGAGCTTTATAGATTCTCACGTCGCTTCTGAGTCTCTTTGGACATCTTACACTAAATGTTTGTTGTTGCTTGAGAGATTATTCCGACAATGGGTTGACTTTATCCTTAGTTGCATTGTGCTGCAGTTTATGTTGAGAGCTCCCTGAGCGTGCACAATCGTTTGTTTTCATGCACAAATTGTGACTTCTGCCCAGGCGGTGTGCGTGCTGGGATCGCTAAGCATCATGGGCGGTGCTCAAAATCAGATCACTTGTGTCATGAAGGCGTGGAGTGAACATCTCGCAGGAAGCTGCCGTTTAATACAATGCGACGTTTCAATAGGCCATTTGCACGCGATGATTGCACGCGATGACGTCTAGCGCTTTTGTTGTTTATTAACCTCGCAAGGAGTGCCAAAGTTAGGTACTAAAGGAAAGACGTAATGGGATTCTGGTGATGATAATGAAATGACTCCATCTTGCACGTTTAAAATGATCAGAAGACTATTGAAAGATGCGCACGGTCAAGTCCAGAAAAGCAAACTAAACGGATAACAATGACTCCCGAGGCACTCATAGCCATTGCGCTTTTTAACCATGCTTTATCTGAGGGGCAATTCCAAGTAATAATATTGACGTCAGATTCCAAAATGTATTTTCAACTTTTTCTTCCACGTCTCACATGTTTTTCCTTCTCATTTTTTCCTCTCCATTGCTAGCCTCGTTCCCATGCTGGGTCTTCACTTCCTTCCTCCCAACCCGGAGGTTGTTTAAACGTTAGCAAAGTCAGAAGCAATCAGAAAAGATAAAAATGACAGCATGTCTCGTAACATCGATCTACAAACAAACAAACTAAAAGATGTGATTTGGTTTGTTGAACACGAGCATCTCTCAGAAAAAATAACCTTTAATCAGATATGTTTAGCGTTATTAAAGGAAAACAGTTTCTATATCCAGCTTTATGAGATAAACCGTTGTCTTATACCTCAAATAGGATTAAGACAAATCCTGGTCACGACTGGCGGCAAAAATTACTGAACGTAATGAGATTTTGTCGTTTCTCGGAGGTGCCAACAGAAATACTTCAGTTATGCGCTTTTTCTAACTTATACTAACAACCCAGCGAGATATACAATCTTTAGAAGTTAAGAGGTTATCATTGCTGACGCTTTCAAGCTCTTTCGCTATGGGAAAGGGTATGGCAAATTTATCAGTTAATAGGAATCATGTACACCCGAAAATATAAGCTGTTGAGGGTAATTATTAATGTATCATTACTGAATTTTAAAACAAATGCGTAGAAGATCCTCGCAATCAAAGACTCAACTTATCATGCAGTCTATGCGTCTTAAACTAAGATAGTGTTAAGATGATCTTCTTTATATTTATTTCTGTACGTATTCCGTGGTTCTCATCAAATATGAAATTCATATATTCCTTATTTCATTTCTGAATTATGTTAGGATCAGACGTCAACCTCTGAAGACACCGGCGTCGAATTGGATCAATTCAGTAGTGCTGATGTGAGTTGCAGGTTCTGTAAGGATGATATGGCACCAGTATCGCTGGCTTTGAAGGTGAATTTGTTATTATTCACTGTACTGTTTACTCCCGATAACTCGAACCCTCGCTAACTCGAACCTCGCGCTGACTCGAGCCAAAGTCGATTTCCCCTGGATTTCCTTCATACATTTACTGTAATTTTACCCTCGGTAACTCGAAGTAATTTTTGTTTCCCTTCAGATTATTTCTATACAATTTTACCCTCGATAACTCGAACCATGTTTTAAGCACTTGACAAGTCGGAAAAAGAGCGGTGTACCACTGTACAGAAGTCCGAAGCACTGAATTTATTTCAAAACAACCGTGTCAATTCTTCGTCGTTAGCTTTTTTGTCCGCCTGCAGTTCAAATTCAGTGTCCATCCCTGTTAAGTGTGTATGATACTTGCATTCCCTCCTCATTTTTTTGCTTAATGAATGATTTTCCAGTAATCGGAGACTTAGTTATGCGCACAGGATTATGGGATCGCCAGGGGGCAAACATTGGAAATCGCTACAAAGAAATGTATGGCGTGGAGCTGTTTTTCCGTTTAAGACCAGTGTCTTTGGACAGAGAATGCCGCATTTTGCCGTGATTTTATGAGAAGCGGAGGTGACTAATGTTGGTGCGTTGATTGTAAGTTTTTGTGGGATCAATGCGATGAAATCTATCGATAAACACTCCTTCTTGCGAAAGGTCGACTGTGAAATTTACTGAATGGTCTCGAAATATATAGTACCTAACTTACCAGGGATAAATGAGCGGGGAATGTGGACTCATTTATTAAACCTTTCCAGTTGTAAGTACATGTGCTGATATTTACAACGAGTGTAAAAATTTTACGTTCGGCTCGGCGGCGATCACAACGCTGAGCCAGTTTGTGACAACGATCGAAGGTAAGCTTATGTATTGTCGAATTTGATATGTATTAACTTTAAAAGCAAAACATCTTTTCCACATTAATATATTGATTCCTTCTAGCCAAAAAAACGCAAGCGAAATGTTTTGTCATGATCCAGAGCACCAATTAGTTCTAATGCCTTTTCTGATCATTTTGAGGGAAGATATAGAATCTCTGAATTTCGCACATCAATTTGGTATTTATTTACACGGCTCACTGCTTTTGTATCGGAAATCTTGCTAGTTCGTACGATTTCTGCGTCATCTACTAATGGTTAAATACCATGTACTTTCCATGAAATATTTCGTAGATGTTACTTTGTTTATACCAAAGTAAAGAAGGATTTTTTATTTTTATGGCCACGTCCTACGATTGTTGAGCGTCATAACCCGCACAGAGCTGATCGCGGCCGAGCATAGTTACACTCGTTGTAAATATCACCACACGTGATTAAAACTAAAAAGCTTAAATGAGCCAATCCCCCTACATGTATACCTAAGTTTGCACTATATATTTCGAGACCTTTTCTTCATGTAGATCACTGTGTAAATTCAGTAAACATAAATTTCACACTCAACCTCACGCAAGGAGTGTTTATCGATAGAATTTATCGCATTAATCACACAGAAACTTGAAATTTCAACGCACCAACATTAGTCACCTCCGTTTCTCATAAAATCATGGCAAAGTGCGGCATTCTATGTCCAGAGACACTGCTTTTAATGGAGAAACAACTCTACGCCATACAATTCTTTATAGCGACTCGCAATGTTTGCCCCCTGGCGATCCCAAAATCCTGTGCGCAAAACATGAGTATCCGGTTACTGGAAAATCATTCATTGCTTAATACGTCCGGTTATTTGCTTCGAACTTCCGATAACTCGAACTTTGTTCGATTTCCATAAAAGGTTCGAGTTATCGGGAGTCGACTGTAGTTCCGATAGTTTAGTATGCAATAGCGTATCAGAGGAAGCTTTAGTAGGATATCTTTTCCTAGCCTGGGGCCCGTTTCTCGAAAGTCCCGGAACTTTTCAGGCCCGAGCGCAAATTCTAAAATCAAAACCTGTAGAATAGTAGTATAGTTCCTGGCTCACAAACCATAGATTTGTTGTATCATTCTCAGAATTATTGAAATTTTAACCTTGAATGCAATCAAGACAAACACAAATCAGCTTTTCAGGCCCTAAAAGCTATCTGGACTTTCGAGAAACGGAACCCAGAAATCATTATTTCTTTCTGAATAGCCTGTGCCAGACGTTCAGGTAGTGGAGGGTGGCGCGAAGTCAGAAGGCCGGGAAAAAATAGGGAGGAAAAGAGGGGGAGAGAGATCAGAGAGGAGAACTGCGTTCCTTCGCTCTTACCCCCTACCCCACCCCGGTGCTGTTTTTCCTGCTCAAATCTCTTTGCGCCCTCACAATAACCCATCAAGTTTGCCAGACGCTAGAAAAACTTAACTGTTAAGAGTCAACTAAATAGCTACTAACGGGAAAAGTTAACTGATTGCAATGCATTAGTGTGATGATGAAATCGATATTGAATCGAAATTTACACGGCGAATTCATCTCTCAAGATGAAGAGGTATTCTTTTGCCTTTTTAATTTCACATTTGACCGATTTACGTTAACCTGTCTCCGGTGAGGTGTAATATAGAAAGCACTTTTAAGCTTTCGCATAAAAAGAAAAATAGCCTTACGCATACTCAAGAAGTAATAAAATGTTGTTGTTGTTGTTATCATTTTAATTTCTTTTTGAAAAAAAAGTGAACTGTTTTGCAAAAGAGCCTAGAGAAGTGAGTGTTTGAACTTCTTTCCAAGATGTAAGAATTAATGAGGTCCTTATTTGAACATCAGTGTCTCGAACTCAGAAAAGGCAGTGGTGATATGATGTAGAGCAGGAGGTGAGTTTCCGTCTATGAGTTTATGAGTTTCCGTTTAACAAGCCCCAGTATCAAATAGGACGTTCGAAATAGTGATTATATATATTAGGCCTGTGTCACCTGTAGATACACAGGATACCCTCAAAGTGGTGATGAATCGATGACAATAATACACAAAATGACAGCCTTATTGACAGGCACTTTGACATGCGCGCGAAACTGAGGAACGCTGATCGGAAATCAGCGAAACACGAGACATCAAAGGCAGGATCAGGAGGAATTAGCCAGCGAGCAAGCTCTCCTATTTGGGCAAGCGAAGCGAGCCTCGCGAGAACGCGCGAGACCTGTTTCACTCGCCCAAACAGGAGAGCTTGCTCGCAGGCTAAGTAGGAATCGGCTCTCACCAACTTTCTTCATCCCGCCGTTCCTTGCGGCCAAATTGAGCACTTTGATAGTGGACAAAATGGCGACCATTTTGAATTTTGAAATACGTAGTCGACTAATACAAGAACTGGAACTACATAATCTGTGACGGTCAGAATGAAAGTTTGAAAATTCTCGGAAAATCCAGATGACTGCAGATTTACCATGATCACGAGCTCCGCTGTCCAAATAGATACTCAAGCTGTTTTAAATGTTTAAAATACTGAAAGGGACTACCAAAAACAAAAACACAATTGCTTCCACTTACAATATAATTTCAATCTTTGTTAAGTCAATATTCGGTCACGGCAAGACTTACTGTCGTCTGTACTGATCAACAATACACACGACAGAGGTGACATTTTTTTAAAATGGAAGAGAAAAAGTCAAATAATTGTTTGTCGCGCCAAATTTCAGACCTCACTATATCTCCAAACGTGTATTTCCAAGAACATTTCCTGCGTTCCTCTAATTCAAATTTTCTTTAGTGAGAATAACAATTTTAATTGCCTACTTCTATTTTGTGGACGGTAGGTATTGTTCTTTTGCGACCTACCGACAAATAAATCTCATAAATAGAACTCCAATACAAAGGAATAGTTTATAATGCATTCTTTTACAGTAATGTATTCAAAGTTGTCAGTTCAGCAAATGTCTTCACGCTAGCAAGCGTAGATATTTAGAAACATAATAACACATTTCAGAAATTCGTCAACGAAATAGAGGTAAATTTTACCCGCTTGCGACCGTAAGTGAGGAAATACTAAAGATAAAGATTTAAAGATAACCAAAGGGTTTAACGAGGTAAGTTTCGCCCTTAAAGCTAAACTTGATACTTTGACTGAATGAAGTTCGACGCGCGGGAGATCGATCTCGAGAAGATTGCATTGATTTTGTCTCGGAAGGAAATTCTTAGCAATTTTTTCCACCTCAATTATTTAAAAGAGGTAACTGATAATGTTGAAAAATAATGTAAAAGGTTATGTTTTTCAGCCGCCTTTCCAAGTGAGTACCGTAGCTACCAGCCAGTGATTTAATAACATGTGGATTTGACGTCGTGAAAAAATATACTTAATTATGTTTCAATTTTATTTGGAATTACAAATTAGGTCAGAGCGTAGTCTAGCTTATGTTTTGTGCATTTCCACCTGTCAAATGGCTTTAATAATTATAATGGAAACAGAGGCTCGTTTGTTTCACGAAGTATAAATATATTCATTACGTTCTCAACATGTGCTTTACTTGTGGTTCGTACCTGCCGTGTAGTCCGGTAAACAAACAAGGTAGGTAGATAGTAGATACGCACTCACGTACGTTCAGTCAGTAAGGACGACCATGCATATGCTAAGAAGTGAGCAATTAGACACATTCATCATAATTTCTATTGGGTTTTTATGGGGCTTGAACTTTCCGAACTTTAATTCCATCGCAAAGCATTGAAGCTTGTAAGCGAATATTAGCAACCTTTGAGCTCTTATTGCGTGAAATAAAAGGTCATTGAACTATGTAAGGAGTTTTTTTGCGAGTTAACGCAAGAGTTAACTTGTTAGAATTTGCCGAGTAGCGTGGTGAAAGCCATCATTGTTAGACCTTTCTCACATTTCATATCTCCTTTCACATTCTTTCGAAATACATCGGAAATCCAATATCGGCTCTTAACCCCTGCACCAAAAGAAAAATAATAACAATTTTTGTCACGATCAGACTACCTGCGGAGTTTAGACTTAGTCTTATGGAAAGCACCGCACATTTTTCGCTTCAATATAATTCCTTGCTTTCTTCCAAACAGAACCACCTTGACGCATGCCCACTCTTCCCAGTCCAATGTCCTAATATGTGCGGCAAGATGTCGGTCCCGAGAGATAAGGTACGCTAACAAACTACGTAGGGCTAAATTATGCTGTAATTTGTGATTAGAAAGATAGCGATTTAAGCAAAACAAAATTCCATCATCAAGTTGAACTTTTAAGCGATATTACTCCAACATAGACTCTACTCACTAAGTTATCAGAAGATTTTTGTCGTAAATAAAAGATGTGGTTGTTCGTTTTTTGGTAACAACAGTTGAAAGATTGATCTAAGTGAAAGGCCAGGCTGATGTTACACATAACACCCAAAGAATTCGTTTAATTTCGTCGTAAGTAAAGCATGCATAAAGTTTATTCGTGTAAAGCAAAAAGTATATGTGAAGCCTGTCAGAAGCTATTGATGTTTTTTCAAAGAAATATTTGTGAAATGCTCGCTCGGTGGCCAGTGGCATATGGTTTTATTGGGACGTTATCTGGTGCTAAACATCTTATACCTTATGTGTATTACCCTTCTTATGATGACAAACACGTGCACATCTGCTCTTAAAAGCTATAAGGGTAATTAAGTAATTCTTTCTGTATCATGTCGACATTTTTGGGCCAAAGTCATTACAAAAATCTGAGGAGAGCTTCGACGCTGAATTCAAAATTCGACCTGACTGTATTTGAGGCTATGGCATCTGAAAGGATATAATTACAGAATCGTGTTCTGCTGTTTATTTGGCTGTAATTGAGGATTTAAACCTAAAAGAACTTAAATTGAATTTTTTTTCTTCTGATGCTGATTAGCTTTGGAGGGGCAGCCAATCGCAAGATCTCAATGCTAAAGATGGCATTGAGGCGCAATAAAATACATCCAGCTTGTTCTCTCCAGCACGTTTATTCTGCTTTTATGCCGTTTGCATTTTTTTTATAAGCAAGATGAAAAAAGCAAATTAGATGAAACTTATTGGCGCCAAATTTCATTATAAGGAAGGGGAACTGTTCCGAAGGTATAGTGACTTGTTTCCGGCTTTTATACCAATAACAAAGCTCTGTATTAAAGAAAGAGAGGTTATTCGACCTATTCTCGATATTCTAAAGGAGTGATTTTTTTCCGACTTTTAACCGAAAAATAACAAAAACATCTTGTGATGGTACTCAGCCAATTAAATCGACCCTTTTGAACTTAGATATGTTTACTTTGGTGTAAGAACAAACGGCTGGGAAAAAATTTCGCGAAGGTCAAGCGGCTCGATAAAAGGCTGCCAATTTGGCCAGTAAACATTTCTCCTTTCAGTTTAAGCGCGAAGTCTCTTTGTCTGAAAATGAAAAAGGTCACTCAATCTTCAAAGAAAGACAAGATTGACTCTTGATTAAAAGTCTTCAATGGAAGGGTCTGAACTGTGCGGGGTGGCCAGCTGAATTGATTTTTCAGTGCCCTCAAGCATTTTCCTGTCTGTAAAGAACATTAACAGCAAACAGACGTAAATTGCATTGTACTTTGATCTTTTGTCAGGTCTTCCTCGGATTGAGGCCTAGGGGTAGTTAGTTGGGTCGAAAAAAACGACGCGACGAAAGTTTTCAAGCACCGCACCGGTTCTCTTTATCTGTTACCCAACTGACTGATCCTGGGTCTCCGAGGATGTTGTAAGCCGTATTTGTCTCTCAAATATACAATCAATTAATGTAATGAAAAAACACATAGTATTAAAGGGGAGAAGTTATTTTAAACGTCTACAGCTTTTTTTTTTCTTTCATATTTAATAACGGACCTTCGCGGTTACTTGTTATCAGGAGGCTGCTGAAGATATTCTTTGGAGACAAAATACATATGTTGTAACTGATTTTTTTTTTTTTTTTTTTTTATTTTTTTGTTTTTAGCTAACGGATCATATCATAGTTGAATGTCCCAACACATGTGATCATTGCGCCTATCAAGATATCGGCTGTTGCTTTCAGGTAACTTGACAAGTAATGCTCGTCTATTGATACATAATTTCTCGCAAAGCGAGCTTAATAAATTTGTCGCAATTAGCGTCGCGCGTTCATCGCTCGTGAAGCGCGCGCAGTTGAATCGCAGATAGCTTACACGGCTGTATATGAATCTACTAGGTTGGCGCCCGTAGTTTCTTAGCAACAAATCAAGAAATGCTTTTGGCGATGAATTTCGACGGCAGAAGGTCTTAAGCAAAGGAAGAGCCACCCACTTATTAATTCTTCTTCTTCTTCTTCTTCCTCTTCTTCTTCTTCTTCTTCTTCTTATTATTATTATTATTATTATTATTATTATTATCATCATCATCTTCAAAATAAGAGGGAAAATCGAGGTAAAAGTCAGACCATTTGTAGACGGGTTTGCTTCTGTCGGCTGTGTGTGTGTCGGAGCAGCGTTTCAGTTTCAGCCTAGCTTTTTACAGTCAAAACCCTGCTTATTCCCCTGGAATCTATCTTTGAATACATGTTAAACCGAGGCAAAAAAAAAAACAGTGCTTGATGCTTTTCTCTTCTGATGGATTAAAGTCTGGTTTCAGCTGCGTGCCTCGAACGTTGTATTTGTTGGGTTTTTAAGGTGACCCGAAGCTATTTTTAGCGTCTTTCTTTCTTTCTTTCTTTTCGGTGGGAGCTGACGCTTTCATAAAATCAACCCTTCCAGGCTAATAACACACTCCATACCGCCAATGACCTTTCAAAGCTTCGCACGAGTGCTTTAACCCAACTGAGCAGTAGTGATTTTTATCATCCGCCGTAGATTTTTGCTTTAAACTTTCTTTGTTTTGCAGGGTACTAAAACTGACCTAACAAAGCACCTTCAGGAAAACACAGAGAATCACTTACAGATGGCTTTAGAAGTGATAAAGGAACAGCGAACCGAGTTGGGAATAATGCGCGGCCGCCTTCGGAAACAGGACGAAAACATAGCTCAGTTGACGGAAAGTGTCAGCAAACTGGGAGCAGTTTGTGAGGAAGCCGTCAAGCATAACCAGGAACAAGAGAAAACTATAAATCGCTTGTGTGAGCAAATGAAAGAGCAAAAGAAACATCAGTCTAAATACGAGAAAGATTTTAAGAGCAGAATCGCAGATCTGGAACAAAGAGGACTCGAAACACCGCCGCAAAATGGTCTTATTTCTAATCCTGGACTCAGCAGTGGTTATGGGGAACTCGTATGGCGGATTTCGAACTTCTCACGGAGATTGCAACGTGTTCAGTCGGGTCGTACCGACGACCCGATGACTAGTGAACCATTCTACACGTCAGCGTTTGGTTACAAGATCGTTGTCTGGGCTTACATTAATGGTAGAGGCAAAGAAGAGGGAAAGTGTTTGTCTCTTTACGCATGCGTCATGTCTGGGGAGTACGATGCAATACTCCGCTGGCCGATCAGACCGCGATACACTTTTTCTTTACTGGACCAAAATCCGGACTCTGAGTCCAGGAAAGACCTGACACGTGTACGTAAAGTTCATGACTTCAAGCGCGATGAAGTGAGAAGGAAAGGAATTGAGAGGCCTGGCCGTGATGAGAGGGCTATCATAGTGGGATTTGATGACTTTGTCAAACAGGAAGAACTCGAAGCTGGAAACTTTTTAGGGGATGACACACTTTTCATACGTGTTCTAGTGGACATGCCGGAATCTTACAGCTGAACTTTTCACCATTATTAGAACATAACATGCTATTATCGATAACATGTAACCCGTATAGCCGTATCAATTATGATCTCTAAGAAAGCGCGTTTTATTACACTCATATTTGGTGCAATTATGCGAGGGTGTCGTCTTACGTTTCTTGCACTTGGTACTGGTAACGTGATTCCTGCGCAAGGTACCAGTTGCATATTTCCCGTATGTGATAAAATTTGTGCGCGTAATACTAAGCTTCAAATTGGAACTATTTCAACGAAAAGTAAGTCGCGTGTTAAGGTTGTATCCAGATATGATTATTTCGACTTTTGTTTTAAATAAAACTGATTTGAAAAACTGCAATTTCTATAATCTTTCACGCACATTTGTTTTGCTATGTTGCCAAAATGCTTAAATGATCAACAGTCAACCTCGCAGTGAGAGAAAGAGAGTGTAAATGTTTATCTCTTCATTTACCGGGGGGTGGTACTCAACGAATGTTTATGCTGGGGAGGTTCGGCCCTGAGGTCCAACCCCTTCCCTTTTGACGTACCATTTTCGACGGAAAAGACACCTCTTTCTTACGCCTTCTATGACAAATGGTATCCCTTTCCCGTGCCCACTTTGGAAACTTCGCATCCCTTTTAAACTCACAAAACCAGAATGTTTTCTCAACTTTTTCATAGACATAAAATGCATCTGTTAGCCCTTTTGGGTCTTTTTACTGACCGAAAAGACAATTTTTCCTACCCTTTCAAATACCAGCCCTGAACCCGAAAATGGAAGCCCTTTCGGACGGAGCCTCTCCGTATAGATCTTTACAGAGAGTGCCGGGTCGTTTGACTCTTCTCAAATTAAAGACAAAACGGCGGGAAGTCTCTCTTTTGCTGTAACATAAGTGGAAGAGGCAAAAAAAGAACACAGTCGCCCTTCTGCCGCGCACCGCTCGCATATCGCGCGCCCGCTTTTTGTCCTTCTTTTCCACCTTACGTGACCAAGAAATCTGAAGACTCCAAGCACGTAAGTAAGACCGTTTTTTCTTGTATCACGCTGAACATCCCTTTAATAATAATAATAATAATAATAATAATAATAATAATAATAATAATAATAATAAAAATAATAAAGTCTTTATTCATCATGAGATAAAAATACATATCTTTTGTTACAAGTAAGTGTAAGAAAATTTAAAAAGTTAAAAAGTAAGAATTAAAAAATATATACCGGCATATATATCTAGGATATTACATAGCTAATTCATATTTAAAAACTAAACGATTAATAAAAGAGTTTTTAAAGCGCATAGTGTTAATCTTAGGTTTAAAACAAGTTTCTTTCCTAAGATTGTAGCTGGAGGGTTTAACACGAGGCATAATAGATAAAAGTGGATGTCCTTTGGCATTGGAAACTTTTCTGAAAATTTTCAAAATTTTCAAAAGCGAGGCTATTTCTCCTCACTGTTCTCTGCACACCTCTTATGCTACTAACAAGGAGAATTTATTAAAAATCAAGACATCTTTAATATCTTCGGGGATCACTTCGAAGGGACAAATAAGATGCTAGTTGCTTAATCATTAATCAAAGGCCCAAGAGTACCTAGCTGTTACCGTCATGGTACTGATGTTGCTCGACTTAGAACTCCTGATTAAACTCGTGCAGACGTGCCCGAAGAGTTTGAATACACTTCAATAGGCCATTTTCGTTTCCATGGGTTTATTTCCATGAGAACTGAAATCATTTTATCTCAATGAGGTTTATTTGCATGGCAATAAAAAATCGTGATCAAATCAATAGCTTCGCACGTAGCCTCGCTTTGAAACAGAGGCTACGGGCAACTCGGAAATGGTCTTAGTTTTCGGGGTGATCGCAGTTATAACTCCGTCACTCTCGCTCATCAACTCTCGTTTGCTAAGGGACCTTTAATTCAAGTCAGTCGTCCCTCTTTTTTGTCCTTGCGTATGTTTCAAATTGCAGGGACATTGCCAACGAAATGTTACAGAGTACAGTCCTTCCGAGCTCTTAGTTTAGGGGGCGCATTTGTGATCGCGACATGTCCCACGAATAAGTGCCCAGGAACGTGAGGCATAACATATGATCACAAAGGCCGTATTTATATGAAATATTGCGAGCACATGTTTTTCCCCTGCCTTCAAACACAAGGGAATTCTCTCCGTCGTCGTTACCTGGCCCAGGATATGCTTTCATCGCATAAACCTATCGTACCATAGTACACACCAGGCCCCGGTTGTTCAAACGTTGGATAGCGCTATCCAACGGATAAATCACTATCCAGCGGATAAGTATTAGGGAAACCAATTGCGCTATCCCTATCCTGTGGATAGCGCAATCCAACGTTTGAACAACCGCGGCCAGGGCTCAATAATACATTGTTTTCGTTCTATTCCCTCAAGCCCCGTAGCCACTTATGACCTTCCGTGTTTCCCAGCCTAGAGCCTTCACGCAAGCTTTTAATTGAAGAAAAGGATACTGAGCGAGGCCTCAGAGGCGAGTGTCTTCAATGTCGTACCCCAAGTCTCTTTTTCTTGTACTGGTTTGACGAAACGAGCGACCGCTGGTCAAGAGTAAGGAGAATACGAGGGTAGAGTGACCTTCACAAATTCACCATTTTCACATAGACCACAATGCACCTTGTTTAGCCCCACCCCTACAAATTTTGCATGAAGATAGTTTTAAATTCTCCTCGGTAATACAGATCGACGCCAATGGTAAGGCAAAATTTTCGGGGTAGACAAGGTGCATTATGGTGTGAAAATGGTGAATTGAGAGCTTGCTCTTGGGCCATTTCTAGTAAAAACCAAGAGAACCACTACACAAGTCTTCTAAAGATGAGTTTTATTTTAACTGCTGAAAAAAAAAACCATATAGCTTAAAACTGGCTACAATGCTCTTCTGTTACAGCTTCTGTGACTACTGTGTGTTTCACAAAACCTACTCAGTACTACTATGATACAAACATAAAAAGAAACTTATGTATGACATGTCACTCCAGCTAATCTCAATGTTTGGTATAAATATATTCTACTTAGCCTAATTATTGCGGTTTTTAAGGGTCTTGAGCAATTCACACTGGTTGTATGTAATACGATCTACTTGGAATCGGGTAACTAAAACTGTTAAGCTGGGGACATTTTATGTCAGCGAGATGCATCCCTCAAAATTTCTTCATTTCCCTTTAATTTTTACTAACTATTAAAATAAATTTTATTTTATTAAAATAAAATTTTTCATTCATTTAGTGGATAGGAGAAATTCAAAACGGTAATGTACTTTAGAAACCTTACGTGTTTGTTACAATTACTCTTAATTCGAAGCGATTTTTTGACGTCGTAGCCGAGGGCTTGCACCCTTGGAGAAATCCCACCTTTTTTCCCATTAGAACTTTAAAACCATTAGCTTTGATTGAATATATTTCGATTACCAAATTAAATGTTTATGTACAATATTACAATTTACAGGATTACTGTTTTCATAGAAATCGAAAGCCCCTTATAACAGGCCATTTCCGAGTTCCAAAAACTCTCACTTCCAAAACGAGGCGACGTGCACAACCTTTCTTGTGAAAATTAGTTTTATTTGCATGAGAATAAATCATTTCCATATCAATGCTTTCGCACTTAGCCTCGCTTTGAAACAGAGGCTTAGAGGAACTCGTAAACGGCCTATTCCCATCCCATGAGACATCGCGTTGAACCAAATGGCGCCTGCGCCATCACATAACTGAAAGAAAGGCACAAAACTCTCCCCATCCGTTACTGTCACGCACAGCTTCTCTGACGTGTGACAACGTAGGTTACAATAACGGCTCAGACAGATACTACGCGGTTAAGGGTTTGTTCATACACGCGTCATCAACCACCCAGGCTCAGTTACTGCAGCTATTTTTAGCGTAAGAATGTTCATGTGTTTGTACGACTGCTGTCCATATACACGTAACTTAGGTTCTCGGTGACTGCGTTGGAAAGTTCCCATATGAACGAGTTATTTATTTTTTTTAATTAAAGTAAAGAGAGTCATCAAATTTTGCCACACAAATGGACGACAAAATTCATCCCAAATCTAAGCCTGGTTAAAATTAAAAAATTCGCAGTGGTGTTAGTAGAAGATACCCACCATCTTTGCAAGGGCTTTAGTTTCGATGGGATAGAAGCAATGTCACGTGGTATTTCGGGTGGGGGGGGGGGGGGGGGGGGGTAAACAAGTGATAAAATTTGAAAATATGAGTAATCGCGGTCGACTTTGTTAATTCTATCAAAACTGTACCAAGATTTAATAGTCACGCAAAATGTACAGTTCGAGTTTCCACAAGTTTTACACATTTACGGTCGCTACTGCTTCCGAGAAAAGTAACAATGATTGCTTCCACTAATAATTTGCCATTACCATCTTCAAGATGAAAAGTTCATTTTCTGTTGTCTAGAATAAGCAAACTCGACCACGACTTTTTGCACAGGCAATTTTTTTCACTTGTTTGCCCCCTGAGAAACCAAGTAACATTACTTATCCCATCAGTCCTTAAGCGCGTGCAAAGATGGCGGGTATCGTGAATGAGGTCTACTCACGCTGGAAAAGAGGCTAGAGTAAGTTTGAACGAAGATCACGGAAATAATCGATAGTGAATTAATCTCAGGAATCGCTGGGGGAAAGTAGGAAAAGGAATTTATCTTAATATTTCCAAGGAAGAACAAGGCAGACCCAAGATTTAACCCGTTCAGCCCCAAAATCGACATACAAATTCTCTAGACTTATCTCCATAAATTTCCTTAAAGAATAAGCTAGGGGAATTTGTTTAACGATCAAAGCATTTGCCCCTTAGTTGATCATTTCATTAATAATTGATGGTGTTTGTCAAGAGAAATTGATGCTCGTCACTCAATCTTAAGACAAAGCCGGTTAAACCTCGTGTCCTAAGTTAATCTCTGAGGCGTTGCTCGGTAACTGTACACATTGGTATATATGATTTACTTCAGGTAACATGGAACGTGGTGTCCTATCTCTCTATTTCATGCTGGCGTAACTTGGCTCTTGTGGGACGCCGTCTCTTGACAGGTTGCCTGGCGCGGTTCTTGGTTAAATGATGTAACTGAATGGGAGTTGCTACAACAAAAAAGTAATAAAAGCATAAGAATCCGTTTGCTAGTGGAACCTTTTACACTCTCCGAAAATGGTGTTTCGCAGACTTCGAGCCTGCGTGGCGGGCGCAAAAAGGGGGAGGGGAGGGGAGGGGGACAGGGAGGGGGAGGGGGAGAATTCGCCTCCCTATTTCCCTTCCTCCCAATCCCCCACCGCCTTTCGACGCTACAGAATAAAAGATTTATGGCGACTGCGACCACTTGAAAGTTTTATAGTTATCACCGTTATTAACTTCCTGTAAAAGACCGCTTGATTCACGGCCCGATCTTTATGTTCGCTCTCTTGTACTACGCTACTAGGAATATACGAAGAAATTTTAATGAGAACAATCAACATGGAACCACACATATCGTCAACTGCATGCAATAATTTTTTTTTTTGGCAAAAAATTAGATGTCCCGCGACCTCTTCCCGGAGGAGACCACCTGTCGGTCGATTCTCGTAAGCGACCACAAACTCGTCACATTTCAGGTGGTCGCTTAAAAGAAGTTCCACTGTGTTTCGATTTTCATTCTGTTTGTTTCTTTGCGTTCACTACCCCATTTCTCTACAGCTATCAGCTCATGGAGAGGATACAAAAAATAAAAAAGCTCTTATTTACATTTCAAACCTGAGTGACTAACTGATGACTTACCAGGGAGGTCAAAGGTGACGGCGTACTCTTCCCTTAGTTCCTCTTCGTAACCTGCGTCCAAATCATCATCAGTTTGACAGTCATCGCTTGCCAAATCCTCTTCGCTGTCTGCCCTTCTGGGGTTACCAGGCCCTAAACTGGTCAGTTTGGCTGTTAAAAGAGCTCTGAAAGGAATAAATAAAAGTGATGAGCGATTGAGTAGTTGTAGCTGGGAGTTGACATAACATCGAGAGCTTTTAGAAACGAAAATCTGCCGGCCAGTATTGAAACCTTCATCGCTTTAAGTAGAGATTGCTCTTACTGGTGATGTAAAAATGACAGCACATGATGCAGGAGCTAAAAAGCTCTCTATCAAAGGTCTACAAATCTCAGACGCGCGTTTTAATACCAGCGACAAATACGCGCATTTTTTTAAAGATTCTTTTTACAGTCAAGCCAGGTCAAGCGTACCCCTCAAAATTTCATTAATGAATTTATTATTCGAAAGTTGAGTCCGTTGGCAGTTGTAGATTTCAGATCCATCTCTACATTCTTGCATGCGTAAGGAACCGTGAATTCAAACGCGATTCAGTTACGAAATTTCTACCAGCTCAGTTTCCCTGAATTTGATGTAAGTGTCTTCTAAGAATTTTAATTCATTCAAAGATTTTCAATCTGACCAAATACAAACAAGTTATCGTAAATTATTCACTGCTCATTACGCATGCAGTAATTCCGATTTGAATTTGACACCAGTTACGGGAACGACCATAACTATGGAACGACTAACGGATTCATTTTTGAAATAATCAATTCATTAATAGAATCTTGGGGGGGGGGGGGGGGGGGGGGGGGGGGGTACGCTTGACCTGTTTTGACTGTAAAAGAAATTATATTCTGGTCACTAATAGGGCTTACATGGTAATCTAGGAGTTATCCATATAGTGAATTGCTTTAAAAGTCGATTTTCGAAAATCTCAAATTATTTCTTAAAAATAATTTGAGAATCTTGGAAGAGCGGTACATCGATATTTAACCTCGGGTCAGTCCGTTTAAGTGGCTTTGGCCAAAATATGGTTCCACAAGCCGAGTTTGACTAAACATTTTATTGTGATATGTATCACGAACGTTTTAGGACACCATTAATTTTTACCCTAGAGAAAAAAAAAGTTGCAGAAATTATTACCACGCACCATCTCATAGAACAATGCTCTTCCACCCTAAAGATTCACTATGGGAGAGAAAGTGTAAAGAGGTATTTAAAGATAGCTGGAATAAAGCTGAGCGAAAAACCAACCTTTGTTCTCGTAATTCATATAGTTGTTGCCTGAGAAGCATTTTTTCGTTTACTTCGCCTTCTAAGTCGTTTTCCACCAATCCCTCGTCCTGTAACACAAAAATAAACATTTATATGAGTTGCCGCTAGCTTATGCGTGTCGTCAACACAACACAATATAAATAACGCGCCATAGAGGCTTTCTGGAACCATATCGCATGCTACAAACTTGTACCCTATGGAGTTTTTCACCCAGGTGACCAGCATCTATGGAAATTTATTGCAACAAAGGCAAATCTTTACCTAAGAAGGTTTATCTCTCACAGGATTGGTTTGGGGCAACAACATAGCTACCGTTTCATTAAAAAAACTGACTTTATAGGGGAAACGTAATTACTGGTAAACCAGTAGTTTTCATTATGGTGGCCGAAGGCAAACCAGTTGGCCATTTACAAGCATGACCGAGGAGCTGAACTCGGGACTACCGAGAACAAATCCAGCTCGCGGTTAGTGCGGGCATTGAACCCCGAGCCTCCAGATGACAAGCCCATCCTCCTCATTGTTTTGGGATACCTATATATATGGATGACGTGGCGTCTTGTGAAACCGCTCCATAGTGGGCCTTACGCCTCCGCGCCACGCCTAGTGCGATTATCGCCTGACACTCGGCCATAATCGCCCGAAAAACTAGGGGACAATGAACGATCTATTAACGGTGTGTAAAAGATACAACCGACATCGACTGAGCTGGATATCGGACCAGAAATAATGGGCTTACCTCTTCGTTGAGGTTCAACGTCGACAAGCGCTGGTGAGCTGAGTCCGTTGCCTTGTCAAGTTCTCGAATGCTGTGCAGAGTTGTTCGGATCTTGGATAACTGACCGAGAATCAGGGTTTCGAGACATCTAACAACAACAACAAGAAGAAAGCTTAGCTTTAGCTGCCAAAACAAGAAGACAGTTTAAAAAAACCTACCCTGGAAAAAGCCAGGAAAACCAATATTACTAAAATGAAAAAATTTGCGCTCTTCTAAACTTTCCAAATGAAGAAATTGTGGACTAGGAATCCGGGCGATTTTGCGGTATGTAACATAGTAAACTAGTTCAAACTAGAGATAATTTTTACACTGAAAAAAGAGACTATTTTGCTGCCATTGAAAATTTACTCGCCTCGCACAAAGAGTTTAGAGTTGTTTACTAGTTTAGTTGTTGACTACAAAATATTTATCGACAGATGTCGCGACCTCTTGCCTTATTGGCATTTAGCAATCTTATAATGCGCATAAATATCGATTAAAATATAATATATTTGTCGACAACTCTATCGTCGATCGGGTCCCTTGGCAGAATTTAGCATCACCAACTCAATGAAAGCATCACTCACTTGGTTTGTTTGGCCACGTCTTGCATGCTCTCCAGCGCACTCATACCAGCGGGCGTTCCAATGAGACATTGTGCCCAGATTATAGACAGCGCATTAGCGTTCATTAGATTTTCATCCTGATGTTGAGATATTCTACGGACCAAAAAATATCAAAAGTTTTATAATTCCGGTGTTTAAGTGTTTGGGCACCAACCCAGTTACCTTAATCCCCAAGTAATAGACGAAGCTGATGAATTTGATAAGAGTTTATCACTTTTTAGGCTTCTTCAATCATTACCAAATGCATAAGAAAACGAACAGACATGGTCTATTGTTTGTACTATGGCTTGCAATCTGACCTCACTCACGTCAACGTTAGCCTGCGAGCAAGCTCTCCATTTGGGGGAGTCGCGAGATGTCACGCGAGAGCAGCACTCGAAAGGAGACACGAGTGCTTTACCGCTTGCTCGCGCGTTCTCTCGCAGCTACGTCAATGAAGCAAATGCAAGCAAATAGCAAACGACAACTGCTTGATTCTTGTTTCGAACCTTAGCTACTCGTTGTCTGCAATGTATGACTCAGGGGCACTCAACGACCTAAATACATTGAAAACACTTTTTAGGCTATCCAGAGAACTCTTAGATCTCTAGAAATGCATTCTAAGCGGCGCTATAAAACATCCAAGGGAACTTGAGTCTGTTCGAAAATACAAGGGCTTCTGTATTATTTGCCAAAAATTCTAGATGGAATTTGACTTATTGCGAAAGTGATAATTTTTCTGATGCCTCTATCCGTCACAACTTTGAATCCGAAAGTTTTAGGCATCCTAATACTTAAACTTGAATACTTAAACTTCAGAAAATCGTAGGAAATTTATTAAATAAGCTTCCAAAATTGTACTACATGAATGGAACGGTCATCTAGAAACTTTTAGCCGTTCTCAAGTAATAAAAAATTCTAGCTAATATTTGTTTCTCCGAACAGAAAACAGTCGTTGGGTGCCCCTGATGTTTGATTCAATGTCTGATTAATTTCTCACCTTGAAAGATGAAAGACCAATCTTTCCAGTGTGTTTTTGCTTGCCTTGGGTAGTTTCTGAATCAAGCTGTACAGAGCCTGAAGTCGTAACTTTTCTTCACTCAGATCTAAGAAAAAATATTTAACGGTTCAGATGTAAGCGACTGAAGTGGTAAAATCGTTGCATCACGACAAGTGAACTCAAAACCTTATTTTTCCTTAAAAAATTACTTAAGTAAACATAAAGATCGCAAGAATTTAGAAATTAGCAAGATAAAACGATATCTCCTGCTTCCGAAGAGACCTCTTCGCAAGTACGTTGCATGTCACTGAAAACTAGTTTATGTACCTTGGTTATCCCGGCTTATAAACCTTGACTTCGGGCGCTCTTCAGAATAGAAGGGCTAAGCTTCCTACAATCAACTCTAAACTTTGTCTTTGATACAACTTCACAGCTGCTCATACGTTCATTATTTCATCTTCATCCCTCACGAGTTGAGTAATGAAACGACTAAATGACCAGCTCCCAGCTGGCGTGATAACCGCTCAATTGGTAAAGCGCTTCACTGGAAACGCAGACGTCAAAGGTTCGAATTTGCTTTCCTATTGCTACTGCAAAAGTTGCGTCTTTAACTGTAATGATCTTCATTAGATTCAATTCCTTACCCCACAGTTCTATTGTAAGATTTTCATTATTTTAACCTTTAAAACAACGCGGATTACGAAGAGAAAAGAAGCAACAATAAAAAGTTATTTTTTTGCACTCACCAGCGGTGCGTATGAAATCCATATAGAAATCTGACGTGATGACAGGAACAGACAACTGTCGGAAGAACAGTTTTAAAACTCCTGCAACCACGTGCACTGTATACTCCTCTAAATTAACATGGTCAATACCTGAAAGCGCACGAGACAACGCAGGTAAAAAAAAAACACAATTAACAGACGCTGGTGGAAGCAAGGCTGGGATCAAGTTTGTTTAGACACAGTCCTTTTTCCGTGTAGCCTGAGAAAACAGCCGACATTTCGCGACGCCGCCACTGGTTTCCCCGCGAAATGAGTACAGAAATTCCATAATGATGACGTATCGCTACCCAGATTCTGATTGGTTGTGTTGCGTGACAAATTTGCTTCAACCAATCAGAAGCACTACCCAGATCAGGGCAGTGACACGTCATCAGTATGGAATTTCTGTACTCGTTTCTCATTTTCGCCGAGAAACCAGTGGTGGCTGTTTTCTCGGGGTATTCTCCGTGTCGCTGTAAGGTTCACGGTTGTTTTTGTTATCAATTAAACCTTTCACTCCCAAGATCTGATTTTCTTAACACGGATTGTCCGTTTAAAAGAGCTTTGACTTAATTATCTTCAGCTAAGCTCGGCAAACTCGAAAAGCAATTAAAGAGAATACTCACCTAACGTGCAGATATCGTTTTTGAGCTTTTTTACCGCTACATTACTGGGAGATTTTCTGTAAAGACCTTCAGTGTATAGACCTGTAAAATCAAAAATAAATCATTATGCAATTACGTACATAAATAAATAAATAAATAAATAAATAAGAGAGCCAATATTCGGTATTTAAATCTTTAAAACAGTCAATGACATCAGTCTGTCATCAAAAATGTTTAATTATGGTAAAGCGTTCCCTGTGCTAAGATTGCTGCCAACATTAATAGAGGGACACACATGTTTAAAAAGAGCAAAGCAACGTAAAGCAGCGAAGTTTGTTGAAGTCAATCAGTTGTCAAAGTTGACATTGTGAGTGTAAATATTAAAGAATCTTCCTAGCTTAGGACATGAATAACTCTGGAGTGTGGCACCCTCTAGCTATGAGCCAGAAAATTAACAAACCCCATAAAACAAAATGACAAGCTCGAAGCCCCCAATAATGAACAAACTGAAATCAGCAACTGCGAGATTGGGTTGGATTGGACCCATAGGGTATTGAAACAGAATGTCCCCAGCAAGATGCAAATACCTCGGTAAGACTAAAGATTCTTTCGTTTGCAATTTGGAGGTTTACACGGATATCATCACGGTTTACGCGCTCCAAATCTGCGTATGTGACTATTAATCCAAAATTAATTTTAGGGTCTCTTCACCTCGGGCTCCCGGTCTTGTCGGTGAACCTGCATGTAATGATGATCCTGGGAGCTATGCCGACGGGGATTTATCCTAGGGAGGTCCAACCATGAAAGGCCGAGTGTGAGAGACCAGACAAAGAACATCCCTTGGGGTTTCCGTGACGTGGCGTCGATCACCCCCCGATATAAAACATTTGCGAACTGAGAAAACAGGAAATTACTTTACAGTTGGAGAGGGATGATTTTCTGCCTTGTTCCCCACCCAGGAACAAGGAAGGGAAGATGATGATTCCAAGAACTTACCTCTTTTTTCAATGTCTTTGATGAGCTTGTCAACTAAAGGTGGAACCACGTTTTCGTTTGAGACAAGACAAGATAGATCACCACCAAAAAGTTCCGTCTGAAAACAACAAAAACACCCGTGTTTGTTACAAGCTGGCCAAGAAAGCAACACACTAAACAACACACGACAAGTGCGTGTTATTTATACTTCGCAAAAGACGTCAAATTTGGTACGATTATCAGTGACATTCGCCTGTGTACCCCCGTGCCACTTTCGCTTTTCTAAACACATTATGACGTCATCTGTCATCTATAAATGAACAGAAACAGGCAAATATAACTAGATACATGCGATTCCAGGCACCGCTCTGTACGCACAATCACAGTCTGTCCTAGTCAAAATTCCGAGTCATGAATAGAAAATTAAGTATGAACAAGAGCTTGTAGATAGCCTCGTTGCTGATCACTGCTTCCATCCATCGAATGGCATCGAACGCTTCCCATCAGATACTAATGCACGACAATTTTCTGCCAGGTTACGTGAAAACCGCTCCAACCCAGCGCCTTTACGTATTAACATAGAATGAGAATTTTCATACTTTTCCTTTTGATTTGTTTGTTCCCTTTCGGCAAATGTTTTGAGATTTGGCGTGACACTTCTTGTGGCAGGTAAATCTACATTCTGCAAAGAAAAATAAAATTTCAAAACAGTTATTTTAAATTATACGATCAATGATGCAAGAGAACACAAAAACGAGTAAATTAACAAAATTGAGATTAAAAGGGAATAGCACAAACTCAAGTCAAATTCAAGTTTTTTCGAGCGCTGTGTTGTTGTTTCTCACTGTTGATGTTGCTTTATTCAGTCACAAAAAAATAATAGGTCTCTGAAGGAATTTCTTTACCTTGGCAAACGAATCCTTTCTCAAGACCCCAGATGAACCCTCCGCAATGCTCACAAAACGTTGGGATACTGAACTGAGTGGTAGAGAACTGGTGTCCATTAAATTCCTGAAAATAAACAAAGGATATTTCAGTATGAAAAGTGCTTTAAGCTCGCACTGACTGCATCGCAAAAATTGAGTAACTACAAGCAATCGTTTCACGCCAATAGAAGGATCACCTGACGCTCTTTACACTAAACAGTCAACCAAAAATTCAGGAATGGTCAGGAATCGAACTCTATCCTTTGCGATGACCGGATAGGGCGATGCGTCCTGTCATCGAAAAAAGTCAGGGTTCGAGTCCCAGTCAAGCCTGAATTTTTTTCACCCGGTTAGCTTGTTCATTCTACTGCGAAGGTCATGTTCACTTTCATACAATTTGAACTCTTCAAATTCCATGACATTTCTTGATTTTTTCGTGACCTTGATAAGTTTTCTACGGCCCTAGGGTTAGTTTTAACTTTCCTTTAAGTTGTTTCAAGGTATTCTTGACCTAGCTCAGTTCGACAAACAAAAAGCTCTGGTGTCCACGAAAATGCTACCGTTCACGCTGTTTAAGTACTCGTCTCTAACTTACATTGGCCTATCTGCAGTAGCTAATCTACCAAACATAACTTCAATTTTCCATGGCTTTCCGGGACAAACAATTAAATTCCATGACCGTTTACAGGCTTGGAAACTGACTTTCGAGGTTTTTCATGAATATTAACTGCTTTGACCACAACAAAAGAATTAAATGAAATTTATTCATGTTCTTTTTTTCAACTGAGAACGTGCTCTGGCCTAAATATGTCGCCAAACGAGAAAAAAACTAAGTAAGTTATCGGAAGGTGTTAATTTATCCGGACTGAAAAACAAATAGTCCACTGAAAGAGTAGCATAAACAACGTTTTGCTTTACAAGAAAGATAAAAAAAAATAGACGTTGCAATTCACAATTAAACTAGCTGCAAAAATAACCTCTGTGTTTCTTTACGAAAACATATTTTTTTCTCCAAAGACATCATCATCGCTACAATCTAATCTAGAAATTTGTGACAAATGTAGCTTCAGTCACAAATCACCCTTTCGTCATAATATTACAACGCAAAGATGGAATACGCCGACAAAAAAATCCGGATGAAAGACTTAGTTTTCAGCTTCAACTTTAACTGTCGGAAACTAGGCGAAGGCAGAAAAATCTTGACATCCAATTTAAGGGAGATTCCACTTCAAGCGTTTGAAACACAGATCGGAAGAGAGGATCCAGCAAAACATGAGACAATTAGCAAGTTCAAGAAATAACGATACAGTATCTGATAAGAAAAGCCTTAATAACTACGCAATTGAAATTCTTGAAAACATAATTAGGAAAGAGAAAGGCAATTAATGAGGCAGGCCACCTCTTACATAACATAGTTATTTTGTAACGGGCATACCATGGGCGCGCCTATACTCGACGTTCGACTCCTCATGCCGATAGTAGACCATCTCCTGATTTTGTGGCCGGTGGTAACGTTCACAGAAGCTTTCGCAGATGAGCAAGCCATGATAAAAACACGTCGCAAAAGAAAGAGAATTACAAACTTTACCTTCACTCGGTACTGCCGCGCCGCCCGTTGACGTCACAATTTCAATTCCTCGAATTTTAATTGGTTATTATGGAAAATGTCCTAATGTATGCGAAATGATTTCATCCTTATATTTCGCAGCTTTTAAATTTAAATAAAAAGCTTAAAGATATAATTACAAGGGTAGAATTTTAATGCAATTTTCGTGTTCTTTCATGTTGGGTGCCGCCTTTTAATTCGGCGTTGTTGTTTTTATTTCGTGTACTAACTATCGGCAATGGCAAACTGAAAAGACCTGTCGGTTGATCTACTTAGGCAATGAGTTACTGACTTACTCCGGTAGATATTAATAAAGAAACTACGTAGCAAAGCAATAGAGAAAAGGTGGTTCAGTGTTGTATTCTGTTAATCTAGACTGCCTTTCAGCCACAGAAATAAGAGAGGACGCAAAAATTATGGAGTACGATCTTGGCGGGGATCGTACGCCATAGAAAATCGCTCTTCGCGAGAACGACGCGGCACAAGAGACTCGACCTTTCACGCACTCGCGCGTCTCACGCGCTCTACTAACGAGAACGTCAAAAAACAACAACAGAACAAAAGGTTTAGAAGGTAGAACAACAACTTTGCTAGTGCATCACACTTTTTTGTACATTTCTTTGCCTTTTTTGCACGACTACGGCGTGAAGTTTGCTTAATTTGACATTTCATGGAGGACGAAAACAAGCGACGACGAAATTTTATTTCTCTCTGAACTTGGTAAGGGATCCTAGCGATTCATCTCCAGGAGGGTTCGCCTACTTACTTCGATAAAGTAAATGGGTAGGAATAATCGCGATAGGACTGCAAGAACGTAAATTCACCTTTTGAGCGACGTGTTCGCTGCCATCGCGTCTTCCGATTGTTAAGTCCCTACTACTACTAAGAAGCCGCTTGTCCAGTTGCTGCCACAGCCTACAGCTTAAAGTTAAACTTTGGAGATTAAAGGAGAGGACATTTTTATACTTACTGTTAGTTCGGAGGACTTTCGCTTCTTTACATGTTGCTTTTTGTGGTGCTTTTGAAAAAAAAAAAGAAAGATAAAAAGTAAATTAGTAACGTATCCGTCTTGCACAGTTGTCCGTAAAGGAATAGTTAACTGTGTTATTATTCAATCAGCGGTCATTTACTTACCTTGGGTTGTTTGTGTGGCGCATGTGTTCTGCAATAATTAAATAAATATAAAAATATATAAATAAATGACAGCCAAGAAAAACAAGGAAAAGAGACAACTTCATTGTGCCTAGAAAATGAAGTTCTTTTGGAAATAATTACGCCGCGCACTTCATGGTTAAAGTACAAACTGTGAATGGTTTGAATCCACGAGTCATTTCATAGTCCTGAATAGTACTGTTGTTGTTGACAGTGACTGACATTTCGAAACGCTGTGCGGTGTTCATGTTCAGAGTCAAAATACAGTTATACTAATTAAGGTAACCTCCCTGTACAGCTCTCCAAAAGGAGACCACAGGGAAGGCGCTACTCCATTCATAAGGGTGAAAAGTCTCAAAAAGTCGCTGCCTCATTCGCAACTTACAACTTGCTGGTGAAGAAAACCGAACATCTTAGATACGTTTTCCATTACGTATAAAAAAAAAACTATGTGATTCAAAAAGACGTGTTTTATGTGTAGTAATTTAAGCCCTTAAGCCTTATTCACACGAAAGCTTAAAAGCTATTTAGTTAAACTTGGTGTAAAATTGTTTCCTTCATAACAACTGCTTACTGACTTAAGTTGATCGCAAATTTACTGCAAATTACAAAACATGTTAAATTTCATATCAATCCTGTGTGAAAACCTGTGTTCCTGTTTTCCTTGTCTGTTTTCATTTTTTAAAACCTGGTTTAAGCAAACATTTTTAGTTGTTGTGAATGGGACATAAATAGTCACCTTGAGGAGATAAACTCAGACAGCACTCCAGCAAAAGCGTTCACACCCATAATGACAGGAAAACGGTCAATAATCCGTTCGCTTTTGATTATTTTATTCAGTGTGAACTCAAACTGTCCCATCAAATCCTCGTACTTTAGGGTAAACGTCTTGTCCTCCTGTTCGCAAAATAAAAACGGAAAACAACATTGCTTAGTTTTTGATCTGTTTTGATAATTGCGACAGATTAACAGTTCAGCGTTAGAACAAACTCCCGCTTATCTATGCTTCGACCGTTTGCATTACCATAAAACAAAAGAAACGTTCCTTGAGCGATGTCATTTCTTTAAAGACCAAACCAAACTTGGATTGCAATGAGAACGATTACGTTGCGTATGGATATCGTTCCGCATATCGATATCTGGATCTGGTTCTCAATTGTGCGTTCCATTCATTTAACTCTTCCCAGATCAATAGTACGTGATCATTTACACCACATCATGCCATTTGTAGAAACACTTCGGGGTATTAAACAAACGGGTCGTTCGTTTTGTGCGTTATGTTTCAGCTGCCAAGACAATCCAGTCATTGAGAAATATCTTTAATAATTATTTGAAAGAATTTTGATCCGACTGAAATCAAAGCAACGATAATAGAATTGCCTAAAACATATCGACCCATTTCTAAGCAAATCGAGGGAAAAAACGAACAAGTTGTCAGTCTGTTTAGCCAGCGGGATTGTTAGCACGAGCAAAGTTTTGAAAGAGGAGCGGCGACGCTGCGGGGAGAATGGGAAGGAGACGCTGTGGTATTTCTCGCGCCTTCAGCGCTCGCTTCTCGCCAAAACTCTCGCACGCGCAAAAACAGTTCCGCCAGCTATGCAGGCTTTGAATGGGTAGAAAGGTAGGATGTCTACATCTGCAGTGGTTGCAGTAACTAATTAACTGGTTTCCGACGATTGGATGATGATAATGATAATAATGATGATAACAACTTTGACGTCATGTATTGGCCATGTGATGCCTACCTTCATTAGAACTGAGTATGACGAAATAAGCTGCATGTGGAATTCCTGGAGAGCTTTTCTGAAAACTCGATCAACTATGGTGTCCCTCTTATTTTCTTTCTGGTTTAACATGGAGACCTGAAAGACAAAGAATATTTAAAAATTATTAGTGACTCTAACACTAACAGGAACCTGCTTCAGTACAGCTTCATAAAGGAGTTGGAAAGTATTTTTTAGATTTTTTTTTTTGACCTAATAGAAGACGTATTGCGAATTTTTTGAAAGGCTTCAAAAACGTTCATGTAGATCTAGTCATTTCTTCAAATAATCATTGGGACTGGAAAATTAGAACCAAATACTTAGCCGCGTGTTATCAGAATAAAGAAAGGACTCGCTAATCACCACTTTAGCGTTACTGGGTTCTGATTGGTTTAAACATCAAATTTTACGAAATCTTCACAAAACAGCATGTATATTAATCCCTTTTTTTCTATCCCACTTCCTTATAACAAATTCTCGTCTGAGTCTAAGTAACACAGAAATCGTATGTGCGGATAACGTAAAATTGTGAACATTTCTTGGCTATTGTTTGCAACTCTTGTGATTGGTCGAAATGTTTTAACACAAAAATACACCCTTTAAAAGTGGAGTTTAAATACATTTTCGTTCGTAAACTGCCTTTTTGTAGGTTTAAGCATTCTCTGCGTGAAATTGAAAACATTTCTATGTGAGGAAAGCGTATTGCGCCACAACAAAAAAAATTGCTTCCCTTCTTACCTGGATCATAACTTAACACAGTACTTGTACTACAATACGTACCTTATTCATTAAAAACGCCTCCAGTTCACCAAGGTCTTCATTTCCCTTTACGAATTTCTTGCCCGTATTTTTCCATTGCACAGGTCCTGGAGTGAGAGTACAACTAACTATTTTGGTTTGTTTCAACGCCTTTGCCAGGTCTATAAACAAGACAAGAAGACATAGAATGGTTTAGCTGCTGTCTTGGTCAGGACAGTAATTTTTAAAACTTTTTGTGTTTCTATGAGCAGGCTAGCCAATGAGTAAAATGCCTACCCAACTTGAACTAAACCGAACAACACGTCACCGAAAGGGAAAAACCAAAGTTTGAACCATTGGCTTAAAAAAACACTCAAAAAAATATAGGAACAATCTTCAACTCCGGACAATTTCAGGCGCGGGCACAAGATACAAAATTGCACATAACAACAAATGTAACATTGCAGTCCCATCCTTAAAGCGTTTACCCTCGCGTGTTTCCGTCGCACCCCCGTTCTTTCCTGTATATTACTTCCAAGCGCCTACTACGCAGGCTAGAAAACGTTTTGCTGCACTGTTTTTACCCAGAGGGAAGAAAACCACGACTACCGCTGACTTTCGTTTTACGTGAAGTGTAAGAACGCCATAAGTTAAGTTCGGCCCGTGTAGTCAAATAAGTAGTGTTACGCGAACCGTACAAAAATGGCTACACAGATTTCAAACTTGAAAGCGATATAAGAGATGACACTTTAACAATATTCAAATGTATTGAAAGTTTTATGTTGTTTTGTTTTTTGTTTATTCTTAATCCTTACCATCATGCGAAGTACTTCCTACAGACAAATCAGCGGATTTCTTCCCCGTGATTTTGTGTAAATTAGAATCGGACCGCCTTCTCAAAGAGTTGCTCCGCCCAATTTTGCTGAACAGGCCTTTCTTTACTTTCCCGCCATCGGATCGATGTAAGGTGCTAGGCATTGACTTCACCCCAGTTCCCAAAAACTCCACGTCATCCACGGCTGATCGATGTGACCTGGTTATTCTGTCGTCCAAAACGTCTGAAGTGCTATGCCGCTGGCCAGATTTACCTTTGGATGACAGACGCCTTCGGATACTGCTAGTGAGCTTTCGTGAAAAATTCGGAGCTTTGAGTTCGTTCGACAAATCCTCTACTGACTTTGAATTGGGCGCAGTGGGAGAGGGAATAGGGCTCAATTCGCTGTAGGCGTTTCTCAGGGGTGGTTTGGATGGCGTAATTTCAATGGGTGGAGGAATAGAGCGACGTTTGTTTTCTGGGCTGTTTGGACACGAAGATGACCTTTGGCGACCCAACTGGTAATGGAGAAAGCAAAAACAGCAAATTCATTACAGCACCTTTGTAAGGAATGCCAAAATTACCCTCTGAAAATTTCAGTGACGTTGGTGGTTTGGTCACCATTGGACTTAAGTTTCACACATTATAAAACAACTATTACAACTGAAAATGGAGCCACACGAGGAAAAAGAAACATACGTGACCATGATTTGAATCACGCCCATGAACTGCGGACTACACTAACGTTGCTTTATTGAAACAAGGCACAAGCCAACGATTGTCATGTTTGTCATGTTAAGTAGGTCAAAACTAATAGACATTCAGTACCTGACTTTACCAATAGCCAAAAAAGGACTAAGAAAAGAAAGGTTTGTGTTTAAATATTTCAACGACGCAGAGCCACAGCTCTTTCCGAAGTATATTTTTTCGCAACTCACAGATAGGATAAGAGAAGAGAAGAAAATGAAAAGCAAAAAAATTGGTTCTTAGATAACGAAACCAACGTACAAATTTGGCAGAAAAAACTCATCCACAGATAACTTGCACATACCTTGCCCTTGGATTCGTTCTGCGGAAGTTTCTCTTCTAAGACTTGGGAAACATCCTTCACCCTGTATATGAGAAAGTTCAAATTACTGAATCGCCAAATCAAATAGTTGACCCTTTCACTCCCAAAAGTTGGCTAGAGTCAAAGTCACTCAACAAAAATTTCCAACTTTCACTTTCAACTTGCTGAAAAACAAATAGCACCATCTGACAGTGCTTTCAAAGAGGTTTCATTTGAATGGTAACACCATAGGAATCCACCCACAGACTCAAAAGTTAGAACTACAAACTAAATAAATAGCATCATGTGAAAGTACTGCTGAAGAGGTTTCATTTGAATGGTAACACCATAGGAATCCACCCACAGACTCAAAAGTTAGAACTACATATTAAATAAATAGCATCATGTGAAAGTTCTGCTGAAGAAGTTTCATTTGAATGGTAACACCATAGGAATCCATCCACAGACTTAAAAGTTAGAACTACATCCTAAACATATAGTATCATGTGAAAGTACTGCTGACGAGGTTTCATTTGAATGGTCACAAAATAGGAATTCATCCACAAACTCAAAAGTTAGAACTACATACCAAGTAAAGAGTACCATGTGAAAGTGCTGAAGAGGTTTCATTTGAATGGTAACACCATACGATTTTATCCACGGACTCAAAAGTTAGAATTACATACTAAATAAATAGTACGAAGTGAAAGAATCACCTTAGCAGACTCCCTGGGAGTGACAGAGAGGAATACCGTAAACTGCCGCTTATAATCCCTGGGCTTACACATCTTCGTAAGGGGTTTTGGGTGGGCTTATAAACGGGGGAGCTTATATCCGAGGGGGGAATAATAACCCGAATAGAAAAAACGCTTCGAAACAAGCGAAAGCAGTGCTGATAAAAATACGTTTGCATTTACTGGTTTTTAATTTAGTAACCATCAAAACATCATAATAAATTTAGCCTGCGAGCAGGCTCACGCACAAGTCATCCTGCACTGCTGACTATAACCAATTGAATTCACCTCAATACGTTTGCAGGGGGGGGGGGCATAAACTGCAGGGGTGGGTATTAAGTGAGGGAGCTAATAGGCGACAGTTTACAGTGTTTAACCTTGTATCTTAGCATAAAGGCGACACTTTAGGTATCCTTACTTGGATGGGGATCTCTCTCTTGGTTTCCAAGGGTCCTCATAATGTGGTCCATTTTCAGTTATGTCCGCGCCGTCCCGGACTTCGCGTTGATCGTTGGAAGTATCATCGTACCTCGACGGATCACTTAATGATCGACTTAAAGAGCGCACATGGGACAGTCCCGGACGACTAAACAACAGAAAAACCATTACGTAGAGTTTACAAAAGCTCCAAAAAAAATGCACAGCAAGATGTCTTTATATATACCTTTTTCTTTCGCACAAAAACTGAGTCAAAGTTTTCAGTTCCCATTTTTTCAAGTTTTCACTGTGTCAGGTGAAGACGACTGACCAAGGACAAAATACACTGATAACAGTCGAGATAAATAAAGAAAAAAACTTCACTTTACAAGTAACTTCGGGTTCTCCTTTTTGCTTATGATATCAACACCTATTTCTACTTTCTGTTTACGCCTTTATTTTCCGAACACCTTCGTTTAATCTTTAAATCGACATGTTGCCCAAAAAAAAAAAACAATACTCCCAAGCGACGGCAGTGTTTTTGTATTTCTAACGGATCAGAGATCCACCAATAGCTACATAACAAGGAAGTCTTACGGTGAGACAGGCGCCTTGTCCTGCTTTAACATCAGCTCTTTGTCTTGTCTGAATCTGCAAGTAATTATATACTAAAATGAAAAATCTAAACTTTCTTTTCGTGAGATTAACTTATTTTGACACACAAAGGCCTGAGTATAACTTTAATTTTGTGCTACTACCTAACATACCTTATTCTAGCCAGGTATCCTCTTGCGTGACTCTGTAGTAGAATAATTCTGTCACGCACACTCAGATAGTCACGCCGAGCAATGAACGTACGCCAAGAGGACTGGATTCGAAGGGCCGCAAATGCTTGCAGCTCAAGATTAGAACGAGCCAGGTAACCACGCCATGCGGCCTGGTGGAAGGAAAAAATAGTTTTATACACAAATACTCTTAAACTGATCTACATTTTATTGAAGAATTAGTTGAGAGAATTTGATAATAAATCAAGGCATTTTCTCCTTGGTGATCATTTTATTAATTCTCATAACTTATCTCTTGACAATGTATGGACATTGTTAGGAGAAAATTGATCTTGGTCACTATTGAGACTTAAAGAGTTAAACCTAAACCCCCAACCGCCTCACACTAAAAGATTGTTCTCTTCAAAAAAATTGTACCTGAATAACAATAGCAGCATTTCTTTGCCTGATAAAATGCCTTCTTTGTAGGACTCCCCTGATCCAGCGCTGTAAAACACAGACTTTGTGGATCTGTTCCGAGTGAAGACGTGTTTGCAGCAGAGAATGCTGACTGTCTCGGAGAAAGATCTAAAAAAAAATACCGCAAACCAAAAATAAGTTCACTCCCTCAAATAAAAAACGTACTCCTTTGAACGTCGAATAACGTTCCTCAGTTAATTTTTCTTGTTAAGTGTTTTAGAAGCAAATGACTATCCGATCCCGAAAAGGAGAGTTAATTTGCTGTAAATATCTTCTCTTCTTTTCAGGGATGATAAAAAAATAATGCAAATGATCATAACAAGGTTAAAGAATCCCAACTGGTGGGAGGAGAACCAGTTAGCTATTCTACAAGCATGGCCGAGGATTTGAACCAATGACCAGCGAGAACAAATCCAGCTGACGGTCAGAGCGGGACCTGAACTCGGGACCCCGGATTACAAGTCCGCCGGCGCCCTAACCGCTCGGCCACGCTGCCTCTAAATGGGTTAGCTTTTGCAGTTTTATGTACGAACTCCGAATGGAGAAAACTCAGTCTTGAGCCAAACTTTCTTGCCCTTCTGTTTATTAAACTGTAAAAGGAGGTTCTTACTTTTTTTAAGTATGTAAATGAAATCCTAAGGTGTAATCATCGATTTAGAACTACCAAGCACTGTTTTCCTGCTGTCAAACGTGTTTATTAAACAGTTTACAGTCTCCTATTTTAGCGTAAGATCACCAAGAACGAGCGCTTTCAAGTCCTTGAAGCCAATTACAAAATGGCTGCCCCTTCCGGTGAGCGCTCGACCTCTACGATCGTACGAAAAAATTGGGGCTGTGAGAAGTCTTAGTGTTCCTTGTAGGATCAAATTCTGATGATGTGCTTTTTTTTTTCGTACAGGTTTGCTCTAAATTTGAGACACCATCTGATCAGGTAACATTGAAGCACTTCAAGCCACGTTCTACCTTTTGTTTGCCTAGCTGATACTCCCGTGAATCCAATCCAAAGGATTCCAGGATGCTCGGCATCTCATCTCGCAGGTCTCCATTTTCAATTTTTGGGAACAACAAGCTGTAGCGCTTCACGAATTCCTGAAAAAGACCAAGTTTGACATGGTTCAGTTTAGAGCTTCGGTTGCAAAATCATCCTGAAACAAAGAGAAAACTGACCTAACATAGCAAAGACCTGATAGAGCCAGGTGGCACCGATCAAGGGGATTAGTGAAAACGTGAACGTGGTGGGGACGCAGAAACCACGCTCAAAAGTACCGAAGGTTCGAACATTTTTTGACCCGAAAAAAATCTCGGGTCTACGAAAAACGAACGCCAGATCCTTGTTATCTTGCTTTTTCGCAAACAGAAGCCAGTTTTGTTGTTGTTGTGGATTTTTTGTTTTGCTGCTTCCTTTTGTACAATTCCAATAAGGTTTCCCGATTTGCCGCGTTCTGGACTGATCTTTGTGAGGTTTCTTCGCACCGGTAGCAGGTGATGGTGCTTTGTAAAATGGTTTTATGTCCCACATTTTACGAGAAGGAGGCGTGTCTCTTATGCACAGAGGATTGCGACACCTTTCCCGTCAGGCGTTTGAAATACTCCCCCCAACTCCCGCTGAACGGCATTGTGTTCTCCATTTGCACATTTCCCACAATACAACTTGGTTTTTTGGGGGGAAAGCGAGATGTATTATGGGAGACATGCAAATGAAAAATGCCTGATTTGGATATCACGGTAATTCACGCACTGACACAAAAACTGTTGGCACATGTTACAAGAAAATTCTAACATAAAATAATTTTGCAAAAACCGCAAAGATAATTCTAGAGGTTTGCTAGCTCTTCCTGTACATAACAAATTACCCGCGATAAAAGTAAGTACGGATTACACAATTAGCAGGCGAGAGAACAAAACAGGAAACGATTCACGAGTAATCTCACGTGACATTAAGTAGCATCGCGTGCCACGTGCTCGGCTATTCTCAGCTCACTAGCTATGGGCCAAGGTAAATAACAAGATCTCCACTTTTCTGGTAATCTCTTTTATCCGGATTGTCTCCACTTCTTGTGGGTCGCGTCTCTCAGCACAAGGCGATTATTACGATACGTAACACACGAAACGCAAAGAATACGGTGCTAACAATATCATATCAGTCTCACTGAAACAAAGCACCGTTTCTATGCCCTTAGTGCAGTAGTGATGTAATATTGTGCTGTTATGTATTTTCCAGGGGATTGTGCGCACTCCTTCAATGACTGATTAAAACAGTCTAACCAAAGTCCAAAAACACTCGATCTATTGAAGAGGCTTTTCTACCCCAATATAATGTAACAGATATTGGCATACAGTGATCGAATAAGATGCCCAAGTGGAATTAACCTTTTTAGTCGGTTTCGCGTCGAAATACGTAACAGACGCATTTGTAAGAACAAGTAGTAAAAACAAATGATCACACTATAGGATTCTGTCCACAGTGACAAAAATAGGAACTTCGTATCATACGTAACTAGTGACAAGGATAAGATAAGAATACTTCGATCAAACGATTCCGTAACGTGCGTCCTGTTTGATCAAATTCCAAGTCAAGTCAGGTTTGTTTCACTTCCAGTTAAAATACAGAGGTTAAAAAAAAATAATGAGATATAACATTTCTTAAGACAGGCATATGGATAACAGAAACTAAAAGATATGTAAGTGAAGGAAGTTGAAGTAACTAAGAGTTTTTAAAGCCAACTCCCGAAAATAAAATCTGTCTTAAGTCGTGGGGTATAAAACAAGCAATACACTACTAGAGGTAAATCAAAGATTGTCTGACAGATGTAACAGTCTTAATTTGCTTTTAAATTGTCTTCTAGAAGGTAGTGTTTCTATATCTAGTGGCAACACGTACATAAGAGACGTACGGTAAACGAAAAAATGTTCTTTCATCTCAGCAACGTAGGATATCAGCCTCACAGGTCTTATACTCAGTAATGTTGTGACAACAAACTAGAGCAAGTCTCAAAGATTGTTTTCATTTCAGATAAAAGAAAGAAAAACAAATGAGTTCTCATGCAAAGGGCCGAATGCAGTCGAAGAAGGGACATACGAGTTTTAAGGGTGGCTCTTTGTTTCTTTATAGTACTTAAACCTGAACGTCCACTTATAAAGGGCCTACATCACACACTTATCAAATGCTCAGTCAGTTCTATTTTCTGATGCCGTAGGACAAAGAAAAAACAACAGGACAGCACTGCTGGTCAAACTGGAGAAGACTCAGCGATACTCGAACGGATTGCGTTTGGGTTAACTTGAAATATTTTTCACATTCAGTTCAACTTGCATAAAACTGTGAATTATGATTTTTTCCAATTACCTTCGTTTGCCCTATGCATGGCCGTGTTTTTGTCAACAGAGACTTTTGCCCCACTAAGGTAGTTTACGAGCTAGTATTAAACTAATAAAAGAAAGTATACACAATCAACTTTATCCGTCATATCAGAATTCTTTGTTGACATTACTATTTTTTCCGAAATGACCAGACGGAACGGAACAACATTTGTCTCAAGGAAAAGACATTAAATCAGGGGTCAAAAAATCAAAACAATTCTCAAAATGAATTTTAAACGACGAAAATAAGGAAAACGATGTTTTTTCAGTCACTGACACAAGCGACTCGAAAAAAATGAATTACGAGTTCTTCCAACAGAAGTTTAAACCAAGACCTCTTGGTTGCTCATCCATATGTTCTACCACTGAGCTAAGTAAAAACTCCTAACAGCTATTAAAGGCCATTAAACTGGGTTCAAGTGACAAACAGTCAGTTTAGCATTTTCTGGGATTGTGGATTATCAAAACAATTCAAGATCTTCTAGAACATAAAATCACCGAATGTTGCTCCAACCTTTCAGTGTTGACACCGTGCGCCCGAGAGGTTTGGCGGGAAACATTTTAGTCGTTATATATCATGTGACATAAAAGTTGCTGCATATAAGAGTGCACGTTGTTGGAAAAAGTAAATACAGTTATTTAACAAGATCAAAGAGCATGGAATTGTGTTCTGACGTTTCAAGGCTAACACTGCATACCTTGCACGTATTGAAGTGAAAGTTCTTGGAGCAATGAATAATCAAAAATGTCAAGTGGTGCTCTAAACTTTTAGTTTATATCAATTGATTTGGCTTTTCATTCTGTAAATAAACTACTGATACTTCAAAGCTAAAGGGCTAACGACAGAAAGAAACCCTGTGTTGACTTTTAGCCTGTGTAGCAATTTACATGAAGTTAATAAGCAGTCCTCTCCTGGTATTTTTCGCTGCTTTATTTTCCCCGATACACGACTTTTAGATAAGTGAAAAAGAAATAGCGAAAAATTCAACTTCTCATTAAATCTTTTCTTATGGTTTAGAATAAACTATTCTCGAAACTGAGAATGTTTTGATCAAAGCTCACCTATTGTATGGAATATGTGTGAAAATCTTCCTTATGAATCGGTATATTTCAAAGAGCTACACAATGAGGAAGAATGCTATTGACCGGCAATATACAGAGCCGCAGGGGCAGCTGTAGTGTCAACTATTACTAGTTTCGTTAGTATTGTTCTAACACCTGTTAACAACAGCTAACTTTCGAACACTGATGTATACAAGACATCGGTCAATACAGCTAAACTTGCAATGCTTAAAAACTCGATGAACGAAGTACAAGGATTAATGAAACTAGTACTACTAACCTTGAACAAACCGAAAACAGTGAAGGCAATGACAATAAGAAAGGTTGACCCCTTGATACCAACTCTCCACGCGGCGGACAAAAAGCCTTTCACGATCATCTTTCCGCAACACGACTTTCCTCTGGTAAAACTTTTGATACACCTTAAAGGTTTGTGCTTATATCAAAAACTTTAGAATGCAAACTATTTACAAGGAATGTTGAATTTGCTTGGGCCTGTGAGTTATTTTTAAAAAACAAAAAAGAACACTAAAGTATGTACTTCACATGAAACTGAAAAAAAGGGAAAGAAAAGACAAGGCGGGACATGCATTATATTGGCATAAAGAATGATAAGCATTCATCAGCACAGAAAAATGTGGAATACGTGAAACGCAGTTGAGTGATTCCTAACTTTTTCCAAGTACCATAAAATACCGAGACAAGAGGCCACATTGATACACTTTCTATTTTTACCATTGAAATGTAAAACCGCGTCACGGAAAATGAATTTGCCGACTGCAAACAAAAATTACAATATAAAGCCTACACGACCATTTCTAAATTTACAATTAAAAGAAACACGCGCGCACGAAAAGAATGACAAATATTGAACGACACTGCCCTGGAATACAACTGCATATTAAAAAGCAAAAGGAAAGATAGAAATCAAAGCACGTGCCACGATAAGGGTCACCACAAGTGCTTTCTTGAAGTAATTGAGCAAGCACGTTTCCTTATTTTAGGACACTGTACCGTAACAGTGGTTTGGATAATATTGAACTATTCAACGCACTGTCACGAGAGATAGACAAATCCAATGATGTATTTGTAACAATTTAAACATGTTCCTGTTTTGTAAAGAAGTACTTTATAAATGCAATACAACCATTTACGGTTGTCTCTCCCAGAACAAAGATGAAAAAACACGCTTAACTTTTTCAAGTTGTTTAATCGTGTCTCAGTTAATTGCTAAAAATAACACATTTTTGCTTTCTTTCCGTAGCTTTGTTTGAAAATTCTCTCTTTAGTGTTGCGGAAAGAGTGATTACCTGCTAATAATTAAAAAAAAAGCTATGACAAAAATTCCAGCGACAGTGCCACTTTAATAGCCATTGATTCCCACGAAATTTCAACTGACCGAAATCCTTCTTAAACTACTCAATGATGCACAAAGAGAAAACAACGGGAGACAGTACCTTGCAGAAAGTTTGAATGTTGGATCCTATAAAGGCCCGGTTCAAACGTCGAACTATTTAGGTCGACCAATTAAGTTCGACTGTTCGTTGAAATCGTAACGTAATTTAAAATTTATTGCGTTACTTTATTTTGTCCAAATGTCACGATCAATAACAATAACAATAACATTTATTATTTGTATTGCGCCCTTTCTATAAAATATTCAAAAGCGATCACGATCTCCTCAGCTGTCTCCTTGCCATAACAGAGCACAAATCACACACAAATCTGTCACGTTTATTCATTATTTTAGAGGAGAATTCACAAACTGCGCTAACGGCAAATAGCAGGGTTAATCTAGGAGGGTAGAGGCCAATTAGATAAGTTTTAATACGCTGAAAATCTAAACAAATAAAAGAATAAATACATAAATATATAAATTTCTCAGAGATAAAGAGAAAAAAATATAATAATAATTACAAGGAACTTGCAGAAAGCAGAAATAAGATTTAAATCAAAATAAAATCTAGCACCGAGATAAAGGCTAAAGGCTTTAACAGTTTTCACTGGGTTTCCTTTATTCTTTTGAGAACAATAGGTGCTTCAAAGAGAACTTCGTTGGTTTGCAAAAGAGATAACAAAGTCATGAACATATTTTCTAAGGCATTTTTGGATACTGGGGTATTTCAGCGGGGATGCTATTCCCTAACTTGGTTAATCCAAATCTGGTGAAAGATCTAAGTTGTTGATTTGTTTTTGAAATAGTGATGTAAAAGTCCCTTGAACTAGAAGACCTTGTTTTATATCCGCTTTCAAGAAGTACATGGTCTGATACATGGTCTGGGGTTGTACTATCCAAACAATCGCAGAAAGGGAATCGTCTTCGCCTTTCAGTTTTCTTCAACCCAACTATCACTGTTTGGAAGCCCCGTGAAACATTCATGCTTTTTTGCTATTCTATGTTGTTATACTTAAGAGTTTCCTTCCTAACTGAAGACAATAATATAATAACACCGTTCAATACCAAGAGTAGAGAATATTGTACACTTTAGACCGCATAATTAATATAACTTAAAATAAAACAGACATCCTTTTGTTTTTTTTTTTTTCATTCGAGCATTTAATTAGTTATCACCAAAAGTAACGCAAATTTGGCTTTGAAAATATTTTCCATGCACTTTCAAGTCAACAACACTTTGCGTGCATCGTAGTGTCAACTTCAACCCATTCACACCTCCCAAAAAGTCTAAAATTTAAAAGTCATTTTTATTCGTATGAAAATAAAACTACAACTGCTAGGTTACATTTAAAGGGTGAATAGCCACATAATAGGAATTTGTCCAGGATTGAAAAGTTAGATCTGCCAACCATGCCTCAAGAGAAACGTTTCCGTTGTAAACGTCTTAAGAGATGAGAGCAGCAGTTTCATCGTTTTAGGTAAAAATTCCATAAGTTTTTCATGACATCATCTTAAATACACGGCCTTCTTTACATACTTACTGATATTGAATTCAAGCTAAAACCAAAACAAAAACTCTGATAATAAAATATGACGAACCATTTGGAGAACGTTATCGGCCCTTTAGAATCTAATCATTTTCGGTCATCGATGGCGTTTCGCTACTACGTATGTATTCAAGAGATCCTCAATCAAAATTACGATTACAAATCTGTATTATTACCGCAAAGTTTTCCACCAATTTGGGGACATCAAATTTAAACATAGGCTGAGTGTACCCCTTCAAATTGTATGTTAAAAGCGCAAGACTCGATTGTTACAAATATTCTTTTTTATTAGAATAGTTTCAAAATGAAACGATCTTCCAAGAGACATAGTAGAGCCTGAAAGCCTTCATTATTTTAAAAATAAGCTTCATCATTATCTATTTAATAAATTTTAAACTAGAACTGTCCTTTCATTAAGGACTTGATTTTTTAATACTTGCATTGTATTTGATGTTTTTATTTAGCATTTTCTATTTCTGTTTGGGAGTTCTAATATAGGGCTAACCTCTCAACTTCCTTTTCAAGATGTCTTTTTTAAAAAATATCTTGAAAAATATTGTTTTTCCTGTAAATAAGCTTGTTTACATCTTGAATAAAGTTAGTATGTATGTATGTATGTATGTACGGTGGAGTGGCACGCATAGCACATGAGCAGGAGATTTCAAAGATACAAGAATCATTCAATTCGTGAAAACAAGTAGTTAAAACAAGTGATCACCCTATAGGATTCTGTCCACAGTAACAACAATAGGAACTTCGTATCATACATAACTAGTGACCAGGATAAGAGAAGAACCCTACGATCAAACGATTCCGTAACGTGCGTCCTGTTTGATCAAAGTCCAAGTCAAGTCAGGTTTATTTCACTTCCAATTGAAATACAGAGGTTGATAAAAAAAAAATAAAAGATAACATTTCTTAAGACAGGCACATAGATAACAGAAGCTAAAAGATATGTACGTGAAGGACGTTGAAGTAACTAAGTTTTTGAAGCCAACTCCCAAAAATGAAATCTATCTTAAGTCAAGGGGTATAAAACAAGCAACACACTGCGAGAGGTAAATCAAAGATAGTCTGACAGATGTAACAGTCTTAATTTGTTTTTAAATTGTCTTCTAGAAGGTAGCGTTTCTATATCTAGTGGCAAAAGGCACATAAGAGACATACGGTAAACGAAAACATGTTCTTTCACCTCAGCAACGTTGGATATCAGCCTCACAGGTCTTATACTTAGTAATGTTGTGACAACAAACTAGAGCAAGTCTTAAAGATTGTTTTCATTTCAGATAATAGAAAGAAAAACAAATGAGTTCTCATGCAAAGGGCCGAATGCAGTCAAAGAAGGGACATAAGAGTTTTAAGGGTGGCTCTTTGTTTATGCATGGTCGTGTTTTTGTCAACAAAGACTTCTGCCCCACTAATGTAGTTTACGAGCTAGTATTAAACTAATAAAAGAAAGTATACACAATCAACTTTATTCGTCATATCAGAATTCTTTGTTGACATAACTATTTTCTTCCGAAATGACCAGACGGAACGGAAATACATTTGTCTCGAGGAAAAGTCAATAAATCAGGGGCCCAAAACAACAAAACAATTCTCAAAACGAATTTTAAACGACGAAAATAAGGAAAACGATGTTTTTTCTGTTACTAACACAGGCAACTCGAAAAAATAATGAATTACGAGTTCTTCCAACAGAAGTTTAAATCAAGACCTCTTGGTTGCTCATCCATATGTTCTACCACTGAGCTAAGTAAAAACTCCTAGCAGCTATTAAAGGCCATTAAACTGGGTTCAAGTGACAAACAGTCAGTTTAGCATTTTCTAGGATTGTGGATTATAAAAACAATTCAAGACCTTCTAGAACATAAAATCATCGAATGTTGCTCCAACCTTTCGGTACTGGCACCGTGCGCCCGAGAGGTTTGGCGGGAAACATTTTAGTCGTTATATATCATGTGACATAAAAGTTGTTGCATATAAGAGTGCACGTTGTTGGAAAAAGTAAATACAGTTATTCAACAAGATCAAAGAGCATGGAATGTTGTTCTGACGTTTCAAGGCTGACACCGTATACCTTGCACGTATTCAAGTGAACGTTCTTGGAGCAATGGATAACAAAATATGTCAAGTGGTGCTCTAAACTTTTAGTTTATATCAACTGATTTGGCTTTTCATTCTGTAAATAAATTTTTAATACTTCAAAGCTAAAGGGCTAACGACAGAAAAAAAACCCTGTGTTGAGCAGTGTTTAGACTGTGTAGCAATTTACATGAAGTTAATAAGCAGTCCTCTCCTGAAGTACTTTTCGCTGCTTTATTTTCCCCGATACACGACTTTTAGGTAACTTTCCTCAGAGTTCATTTTAGCAGCTTCGGGCTCCTTGGAATAACTACGTCTCTTACATAAAGGTGTCTAGAAAAATTACACAAACGCGTTATAGCCTTAAGAACAAAAATAAGTCATTGCGCAAAACCTGCTCAACAGGCTGTGTTGTCAATAACACCGAAAATGTTCAGCCGTAACTTAAGCAGTTCAGTCATCCTACTATACAGTGCATATTCATTAAGTCTCATAACCTTGACTCGGCACTTTTCAAAAAGCATTACATGCCAAACACAGTTTTAAAAATTGTTCACCCAGTGTGCTTGGCCGGGAAGGAAAGGTGTGTTCGGGGTTGGAGAGGTGCAGCAGTTCTGTTTAAGCACTCTAGAGATTGCTCGCCGGTACGAAAATTCTTTGTTGCGAGAGATATAGATGTTATAAGAGGATTAGCTACAGGCTTTGTTTCTCTTGCGTCACGATTCGTAAAACCTTTTCAAGTGTCTTTTTAACCCTCCTAGCTCATTACACAACGCTTAGAAACGAATAGTGACACGCGAGAGCGCTGCAGTAGAGGATTCACTTGCATGTGACACTGGAATTTTCTCCGCAAACTCAAAAGTCAAGAACACATCGCACGCTTCCGTAACAATGAATCAGGGAAATTTTCACAAACGATAAAAAAAACCGGTCCATCTTAATTCATGCTGAATAAATCCAAAGACGACCCGTTACAGAAACAAATTGATTAATACATAGGTCCGGAAACCACAGATAGCTTAACATCCACAAAAAAGACAAATAACGTGCCACAATCAGTCGGCTATGGCATACTCAACGAATGCACGACTCGACTGCTGTGTGATTTTAATCATGAGTTTCCTCTTCTTTTACGTGCTTCTTTTCCGCATTTTTGGAAGCAAAACTCATTGAAGATTATTTAAAAAGAGAGAATAAACATAAACGTATGAAATTCAGTGAAATAATAAGAACTGGTTACGGTATTTGGAAAATTTTGTATCATAAAACGACCAGATTATAAGCGAAATGAGTGGGCATCATTTTTTCTTGGAGAGGAGAACAAACGTTATAACAATCTTATCACGTTACGAAACAAACCGTCAACAAGAACAAAAGTGACCGATCAAAAAAGGATACAAGCACTGAAAGGAAATTATTTGATACGTATTTGATATAATTCTATTGTTTTCTCTACGCACGCGAGGTGGTTCTCCAAAGCAAAACCACAAAAAATACGTCCACTTCAAGAAAATCCCTTTTTCTAAATCGAAACATCACACCAACTGCCCTCCTCTTAGTTAAAGATTGCAGTAATAACGTGGTCTACGAAAATTTGGGTTTAGTCTGCACTTGGCATTTCAGGCTCTGGAGACTTCCCGAATCACTGCCATGAGCAAATTAATGGTTGTGTTGAGAGCTTTTACGTGCCATATTTCCGCCCTAAAAAAGCGAAGTTAAGTTATCGCGAACATTCACAAGAATACGAGAAGCACGTAAGGTTAAAACTAACCACTTTTAAAAGAAGAGACGTACCGTAACCTTTCATACATTTTGAGCAAGTATTGTTTACATTATCGGTGCATGTTTTTAGGAAAAATCTCAACATACGTATCAATGACTAAAATAGGAGATCAAAACAATTGTGTCAAATCATAGAGCGAGTCACGAGTGTCTCCAACAAAATTACATCTTCACCGCAAACAAACAACTTTTGGATCATACGGCTACTGATTTTATCGGCCTTTCAGTCAGCCCCGTTCTGAAAAATCAAGTTCAATTCTTCCACGATTTCCCAACAGTAGAGAGAAAGGCCCCCGCTTTGACAAAGGGCACAAATGAGAGCAAATAGCTTTTTACTACATGCTGAACATCATCACGTTTTAACAAAGTAACACTTGTTCAAAGTTTTAGTTTGAAGTGGTCAACGTTAGGCACAATATACTACACTATAATACAACGTCATAAAAGTTATGAAGAGATTGCAAGATTTTGCGGTTAAATCAGTATTATAAGACGTCAACAGAAAAAAACCTTATATGGCATAACAGCACCACCGCATAATTGTATTGTTTAATAGCTATTACGAGAATTTCAGACACATTATTGATAGTTACAAATTAATGGCAGACTGTGTGTTAAAACTGCTTTGAATTGGAGTCAACCAAAACAAAATTAAAATACTACGCGAATTAGAGACAGGTATGCAGTAATTAAGGCAAAAAAAGGTTTTAATTTAATCAGCGACAATCCGGAAGTAGCATGATTATAAAAAAAATTATTAGTTCGAATGCAAAATTTTATTATGCGCCTTTAAGAGTTCCCAAAAATAAATAACAAGAATTAATCTTCGAATTGGGTAAAATAAAATTAAAAGACAAAATTATGACCAGCAGGAGGCGTTCAATTCAGTCTACTCTTGGATCGAAGACATTATGCCGGGGTTATACAGCAAAACGGATCACTTCTATTTTTGTCTCTTATGCCGAGTCGACGCAATTCCGGACGGGAAAGGGCAAAATTCCTTCGAGGAGAAACAAATAACATAACCAAATTCTCCTACCAATTTGAAATAACTAACAGACTGTCTCTTTATTTCGTTAGTATTGTTCTAACACATGTTAACAACAGCTAACTTTCGAATACCGATGTATACAAGACATCGGTCAATAGAGCTAAACTTACAATGCTTAAAAACTCAATGAACGAAATACAAGGATTAATGAAACTACTAACCTTGAACAAATGGAAAACAGTGAAGGCAATGAGAATAAGAAAGGTTGATCCCTCGATACCAACTCTCCACGCGGCGGACAAAAAGCCTTTCACGATCATCTTTCCTTATTTTAACTTTGCGAGCTCAAACAAACTCGCCTTTCACACGATTCCATTTTATACTCGTCGAGAAACGTGGCGAATTTCTCTTCTTAACGTTTACACCGGCGTTATGATGTGGGCATCATATTGCGTACAAATCTAAAAGCATCATGTTATCGACAGACTGAAAATAATCTGGTAAGTTTGCGAGAGCTTAAAGCAGCTGTAATCAAGAACGCAATATCCCGACTTATCAAACGCCAAATATCGGATGACAGCTTTCGTCACCTGCTGTGGGCATGCACGAACTCCCCTGGCCAGTTGCCTTCCGGATAACTACCTCTTTCTTAAGAAGTTCCTTTTGAATTCACCAAAATTTAAATTGTAACGATGCCAAATTTTCTGCACAAGTGTGTTCAAGTGGATAACTGTCACACATGATTATTGCATTCGAGGGTTTGAGGGGGAAGTTCACCATAACGTTCCCATGTTTTTTGTTTTTTGTTTTGTTTTTTTGTACACTGGGTAATGTACAAAATGACTTTTGAACAACTGTTTTGAACAAAGTCGTTAATTTATTCTCTAAGGCGTGAGAAAACCACCTTTCAAGTATTTCGGGCGGTTATTCCCAAATGGCATTGTCAAAGATTTAAAAAAAAGTCGGCCTAACTATGCAAACTTTGATTCACTATCCGTCCTTAGTCAATGACACTTTTAATAGCTTTATGCACCAGTTCATAATAAGGGTTTTAACCCCTTCACTCACAGAGCGATTGATGGCGTCTTTTAACTTGGTTCTAACTTTTGAGTCTGTGGACTAAATCCTCCACGGAGGGGGTTGAGGGGGGGGGATATTTCCTTATAAGAGGCTAATGGGGATGTGCCGCTGGATGGGGTTGCATTTTCACGACTGGATTGACTATAATGGGGTCGCACATTTTCGGATTTTTGAGGGTAAGACAGTTCTTCATATTTACGGTTAGTAAACGTACCAGAATGGTTGTACTGTAGATGAAAAGTAAAGTGTTCTTCATTCAATCTAAAAAATGGGTCAATTCATTAAAATGGAGTGACTAAAGTTGGTATCGCGAAAATTACATACTTCCCCAAAAGTGACTAAGATGGGGTCTATAATTGGCTACAGATTAGACTATAATGGGGTAGGGGCTCTCACAGGCAGCGGCACATACTCACCAAAAACTAACCTAAGTACCCCCCCCCCCCCCCCCCCCCTCACCGGGTAAATCGTACGGTATGACCATTCAAAAGAAACCTCTTCAGCAGTACTTTCACATGGCATAGTTTGGTTTTCAGAATTTTATACAATAAAATTTGGGAACGTTGTTGAATTTTTACTTTTAGGAAAGAAAAGGTTAAGCAAGGCCGAGTCAGCCTTGGGGGATTTCCACTGATACGTTATCTTCTCCGCTGGATTTTCTAAGTAGCCACCAAATCCTCACCTTCTACAGCTTAATATTTAGCACCACACGAAAGCACCGATCAAAACCTTTCTGTCTCAAAACACACACTTCGAGATTCGTCCAAGGTTGAGCGAATACCAATTCGACATATATTGTTCTTTTGTTCTCATTGGCCTGTCACCTGCACTGAACGAAAGCCGTTACGTCTGGCGTTAGGGTTAAATGCAACTGGCCCAGAAAACTGGAGGAGTTTTCACTATCATATCGAAATGCTAATTTTCGGTAGATCATGCGAAATGACAAGAAATATTTTCTCCTGAAACTACACGTATCTTAGGGTCTTGTTTGCTTGTTTATTTTATTTTATAAAATAACTAAGATAGTACGCGCGCTCTGATTGGCCGAGAGCAGTGTTTGCATGAGAGTATGTAAACATGGTTGTGGCGTCAAGTTGTTTGGCTTTTCGCGCGCTAATCACGCAAGCACCAAATTTGAAAAAGTTTTCGAGTTCAAAACTCGACAAGTTTACTTTATTTACCCATTCCTTCGTCGGCTGAAACATGGAAAATCGTTACAAAGAAGGTGAGTCAATTGTTCTTCGCTTAAGCTGACATTTTAAGCGAGAAAACTCCGTATTTTGCATAGCATCTTTTTGCAAAACAAGAACTCATTACGCGTGCAAGACTTCGTGGACAAGATTTTGCGACTGGTAAGAATTTCTCTTTTAATCAGTGTCATACAAAGAGTTTTGCATTTTTTTCTAGGGAAAGTTATTTTATAAAAGCAATAGAAAACTTTTTTCCTATGTTTGCATAGCCTGATATAAACACTCGAGGCGTTGGGAGAATCCTCGACGGTTATGCAAACCCTCGACTTCGTCTCGGGTTTGCATAACTGTCTCGAATTCTCCCAACCCCTCTCGTGTTTATATCAGGCTATGCAAACACGGAAAACGTTTTCTATTGCTTAATTATTTTATCTTATTTTTGTTTCTTTTATTTTCTTGCGAGAAGTCTGAAAAAAGATTTAAGCTCAACAAGAACAAGCAATTATGACAAAAGTGCAGGAAAAACGATCGTTCACTCGAGAACAGACGAAAAAGACCTAGGTGCGTTCTCGAATAATATCCTTTTGGACGAAACGACTCGCCGTAAACCTTTCTAGAACTTACTGTAAGTTGGAACCTAACTGAACACCACGTTTGGACGACTGATTCTAAGAAAATTGGACAATGGAAACTAATCCTTCTGCTTCTGCTTTGTGATATGACTATATCGCTCTATTTCAATTTTCTGTTTGTTGTCTAAGTGTACTTGTTTTTGTTAGTACAATGGTTCCCGCTAATAATTTGTAAGACATTAAGTAGTTTTATCAGCTTTGCTGGAAAAAAAGACGTTGTTACCATTGCTACTCCCCATTTTATTCATTATTTATTTATACCGTAAAATTCCGAAAATAAGCCCCTCCATGTATAAGCCCCTCCAAATATAAGCCCCCCAAACTGGTAACGCAAAAAACCCTCCGTTAAATCGCCCCTCCAAATATAAGCCCCCCGGGGGCTTATACTTGGAAAATTGCCCTCAAATACAAAGTAAAACAATGAGCAAAACTTCCAACTATAAGGCTAGCCCAATCGAGTTTGAAACGCAAATTTCCCTCCGTAGATAAGCCCCTCCGAATATAAGCCCCTCCAAAAATAAGCCCCTCAAAAAGGGCCTTTGAAAAATATAAGCCCCGGGGATTATTTTCGGAATTTTACGGTATGTTTATTATTACTTTTTAAGCACTAATGAAAATAGCGACTATTGATATCGGCGCTAAAGAAGTTTTATTATTATTACTATCATTATTATGTTTAATATTATTAATATAATTATAAACTTTATCATTATCACTATTATTTTTATCATCATTATCATCACCGTCATCATCATCATCACTGTCGATTGTAGACATTGCGAAACCGGAAAGTGATAAATTTCGAAACAGCCTTCTTAGCTAGGAAAAAATCATTAGAAATAACACTTAACCATGAGACAGACTTCAGTTAAACATAACTGAAGTAACATAACGTTAAAAACACAAAATGCGGTTTCAACGACTAAACGTCGTCATTGCATTTAGTCGATATGCCATATAACCCACACAACTGTGACTTTTGAAATTCGCACTTGATATTGATAACTTGAAATTTTGTATTCTTAAGCGTTAAACATTCTTTCGCAACAAGTTAAATATCCACTTTCAGCCCTTTTACTTTTAAAATATGCCAAAGAAATGGTAGAAATGCTGCTCGAAGTTTACCACTTTTCAAAAACGTCCGGAATTTCGCCTGGAAGTCGAATAGGAAGAAGGTGTATTACACCGCAAAATTTACAGACTTAAAGTCTTCAACGGGAGACAACATTTCTGAACAGGAATATCATGACGGAAATACACCGTGTTCTTGTACATTCTATTCAGTTCTTAACATTTCAGTCAAAAGCCCTGCGCTAATTTTGATCCACACGCACGACTAATCTGATAGAGGAAATCAGTTTTTGGTGCTCGGATTAAACGGGGGGTTTTAAGGATAAACGACCCTGCCAATTTTAATCTGTGCTACAAGGTATAGTAAATTTCAAGAAATTTCACTCTATCTTGACCTCGCAACGACACTGCACACGTCATCTACTGTCTAGGATCATCTGCCGTTTAAAGAATACCCATAGAATCTGAACTCTTGGGAGATATATTAAATTTAAATGAAAATAGCAACAACTGATGGAGTCGTGTACGGTGGTTCTAACTTTTGAGTCCGTGGATGAAATCCTATGGTGGTACCATTCAAATGAAACCTCTTCAGCAGTACTGTCCCATGGTACTATTTATTTAGTAAGTAGTTCTGACTTTTGAGTCTGTGGATGAAATCTTGTGATGTTACCATTCAAATGAAACCTCTTCAGCAGTACTGTCACATGGTGCTTTCTTATTTTGTATGTAGTTCTAACTTTTAAGTCTGGATGAAATCCTATATTGTTACCATTCAAATGAAACCTCGTCAGCAGTACTTTCACATGGCACTATTTGCTTTTCAGCACATTACAAAAAGGAAATTGGGAAGTTTTCTAGAATTTTTACTTTGGCTACTTCTGGTATTAAAAGGAATACTAAGCGAGCACCTCTCCTAAGAGCACACTTTTTCTCGCACCAAATGAGCCCGTTTACAAGAAATTTGACAGTAGAATAGTGTGTTGAAAGTTAGTTCGCGTTTGCATTGGTTACAGTAAAACCCGGAAATAAAGAAAGACTATAACGCCTCCGTTTAGGTATAGTAAAATGAGTGAAATAGGAACCCTATATAAACGTGTCACCGAGGTAACGAACGACAAAAAAACTGCGCTACACAAGACAACGACTTTCTTTTTCTCTTCCTGAACTTTGATGCAGTCTTTTAGAATTCAACTCCGGAAAAATTTGCCAACATCTGACGAATTGAACGAGTTGGTATAAGCGCGATAAAGTTTCATACGGAAATGCAAACCAAAATCAATTCAACGCAGTTTCCTTAATACAAAAAAAACTTGACATTCACCTAATTGCAATAACACTGACAGAAAAATCCTAAAAAGGAAAAATGAAAAATGTTAAAAGGCAAATGGGAATTAATTAGGCTTACTAGTAAACCACAATAGGGTGAATTCATTTGCAACATACGCGTACAGCCGTCGCACTTGCAATTTGTTTTTAAGCCTAAAAAACCCGCCCGTTCGCAAATGAACGCAGCCTTCGGTGGTTTGTAAGTAAGCCTAATTAATTACCGCTTGACATTTTCCTTTTCTCATTTTAGCATTTTTCTAAGACAACGTTTTCAGACTACACTGACGTAATGTGATGTGTGTAAGTGTCTTCCATCCTTGCCATTCTTTTCTTTAATTACTTATACAGCATGAAGTTAAAGTGAAATGGTAAAACCGTAAACAAGAAAACGGGGCCATGCACATATCACTTTTACATGACCACTGAAGGGCAAATTCCAAACTTAAAACAAGAAACGATCTGGACACCAAATCGCACCTAAATAGCTAACATATGACTACAATCATTAAAAACAACACATTCATACATATTGAGATTTCCAAAGAGTTAGCCAAAGCTTGTTCTTATAAAGGCGTAACAGGTTATTTTGGAATACAATAAATATTTCGACGACTTTGAAAGTATTCCATTGTTCGAAACTGCATGGCCAAGCCCATTAACCAAAAAATGGTGAGATAGCAGTTTCACCCCACAAAGGCTAAACCATAACAAGATAATAAGACACCCAAGTCAAGGAGTGATTTGCGATTATGACAATCCGTTTTTCTTAAACTTTAAATGTTATCTTTTGCCCACCAGACAATACAACCATTAAGCCGACTTTGATTATTTTATCGTCAAATTCTAACTAATATGACCTACCGCAATGCAAAAACGCGACTGCCCACGACGAAGAATATCGTTACTTTTGAGCTTGTAATTCATTCCTATAATTTGCCCGTTCGCCAAACCACGTGCACGTTTTAAACTCTTGTAGCGATCAGCGTTTGATTTCACATTACTGTCGAATGAAACATTATTCCAAGAACGACGGAAATAATCACCAAAGATATGTATTTTTAAAAATTTTAAACTAATTCCTCGTACAAGTACCTCATGTGGAGACTGGTGAACAAAACCTCAAATTGCTTCCCTTTTTTGTTGTTGTTTGTTTTTCACGGCTCGACTGCGTACCAAGCCTTGCTTTGATAATGAGGCAACTCGGAAACGAATTATTGAAGGGTAGACGCGGACAGGTAAAGCGTCAATTGGCTTCCTAAGAGTTTGTTTGTTGTCTTGTTTGTTTTTCACGGCTCGACTGCGTACCAAGCCTCGCTTTGATAATGAGGCAACTCGGATGTTCCACATTTGCGCCCATTCAGCTAGCTTCTCAAGATCGTTTTGAAGAATGTATGAGTCTAGCTCAGAGTTTATGGTGAGATATGCAATGGTGACATAAAAAATAGTCTAAGTTTAGAAGATAGTGATTCAGGAAGGTCATTTATGTAAAGTAGTAACAGGCACGGGCCCAAAACTGGGCCCTGCGGCACGCCAGAGAGCACTTCTACATCCTCTGAAGACATTTAGCTTGTCAATGTTGCTTCCTATAAGTTGAGAATGACCTTATTCATGTTATGTTCTTTCCATATATACCGTTTCTCCTAAGCTTTGTGATGAGATGCCGGTGACAGAGCTTATCGAACGCTTTGTAGATCGAATGCCTTATCGAATGCTTTACGTACATCATTTCGATGTTATGTATATCAAGTGGAAAGACACAATGAAAGTCTCGCGATTGTGAACTCAGAATAGTATTTTCCCGCCCTTAACTTAACACCTGATTGAACGGCATTACTGTCACTTAGTCAGAGGGAACTCATGCTGTTTCCAAAAATCGGATTCTTGGTTCTTGGTACACTTCTTTCTTAGAAAATTTTAACACAAAAATTGCAAGAAAAAACATCCCTATATCTACCCCGCTTCATTAAGAGGATGTTGACTTCAACCGCTTGGGCTGCAGGAAACATAACACAAAACAATTTGATCCAACTTCAACTGGAACCAAATGCTAGTAATCATTACACAGCAACATGCGCCGCACGATTATCTTACAGTCATGTTTCAATAATACCTTTTCATTCTTTTAAAATACAGCTGACCATAAAGCCAAAAATAGGCACTTGAGATAGTGCATATATTATATGACAACCGCAAATTAATAGATGGAAACGTTGAAAGACCTTGTTTTCCACCCCAAAAATAGATGCATCTTTTAGGAAAAGTAGCCGTTTCGAGTGTTTTATACAGAGAGTCTTGTTATTTAAACTGCGGACACATACTGAACCTACACGCTACTGTTACAGGCCAACGTAATCGAAGACATTGTAGCTAAGCTTTAAACCCTTACACCCCCAGGAGAGGCCAGAGTAAAAAATAGACAACACATTTCATTTTCTCAAATGCTGAATAACGAATATTATTTTATGAAAGTACTGCCTCAAGAGGTCTTACAGCCGGAATCGTCAGACGTCAACTTCACAATACCGCTATGGTGCCCAATCTATCCTGTAAACTCAGGTGATCAAACCTAATCTTTGTATATTACTCCTCAAACGACTCAAAAAAAGTTCCTTAGAAACTAAACGGGAAACCCTTCGCTCACCCTTCGTTGTTTGGTTGATCAAAAGAAAAGTTTTCTTTTGCATCAAAAATCAGAATTTAATACATAGCACCATTTCTTGAATCACGATCGTCCTGACTCAATTCGATCTCAATTAAAGTGCTTTATCGATGACAATTAGTATTACTTGGAAGACCGACAGAAGCGTTTGCGGTCAAGGAAATTTAAGAGCGACCAGGCCACGCTTAAAGGGTGGGTCTTGACAGATAGAAAGGAAGTACGCTGAAAAAACTGGACCGAAGTTTTGAAGTTTTTTGCTACTTAAGAAAAATCACTCCTAATTCAGAAAAAATTGATAATGACTTGCCCGCAACAAGAGGGATAAAGTAGTGTCTTTCTCTTCTTGTTTTAAGTCCGTTTTGTGCATGATCGAGTGTTTTTCATTTCAATGCCATGGTTTAGACAAAAACCTTAAAAATTGTTCGTGATACTACCCCATTAAATGTTCATTTTAGAAGCTTTAAACTAACCTGATCTACGATGGTATTAACCAAGCACACTTCCACATGAATTGGCCATGTACTCATCATAATTGAAAGATCGCAACTGTCAAATCCGCAACACACCTTTCCTCTGGTAAAACGTTTGATACACTTTAAAGGTTTGTGCTTATATCAAAAACTTAAGAATGCAAACTATTTACAAGGAATGCTGAATTTGCTTGGGCCTGTGAGTTATATTTAAAAAACAAAAAAGAATGCTAAAGTATGTACTTGACATGAAACTGAAAAAAAAGACAAGACAAGACAAAAATTAAAGACAGGCGGGACATGCATTATATTGGCATAAAGAATGATAGGCAGTCATCAGCACAGAAAAATGTGGAATACGTGAAACGCAGTGGAGTGATTCCTAACTTTTTCCAAGTGCCATGAAATACCAAGACAAGATCCCACATTGATACACTTTCTATTTTTACCATTGAAATGTAAAACCGCGTCACGGAAAATGAATTTGCTGACTGCAAACAAAAGTTACAATATAAAGCCTGCACGACCATTTCTACATTTGCAAAAAGAAACACGCGCGCACGGAAAGAATGACAAATATTGAACGATATTGTATTGCATATTAAAAAGCAAAAGGAAAGATACAAATCAAAGCACGCGCCACGACAAGGGTCGCCCCAAGTGCTTTCTTGAAGTAATTGAGCAAGCACGTTTCCTTATTTTAGGACACTGTACCGTGACAGTGGTTTGGATAATATTGAAATATTCAACGCACTGTCATGAGAGATAGACAAATCCAATGATGTATTTGTAACAATTTAAACATGTTCCTGTTTTGTAAAGACGTACTTTATAAATGCAATGCAATCATTTACGGTTGTCTCACACAGGACAAAGGCGAAAAAACACGCTTAACTTTTTCAACCTGTTTAATCGTGTCTCAGTTAATTGCTAAAAATAACACATTATTGCTTTATTTCCGTAGCTCTGTTTGAAAATTACCCCTTTAGAGTTGCGGAAAGAGTGATTACCCTCTGATAATTTTAACAAAGCTTTGACAAAAATTCCACCGACAATGCCTCTTTAAATAGCCATTGAATCCCATGAAATTTCACCTGAACGAAAACCTTCTTAAACTACTCAAAGAGAAAACAAAGGGAAACAGGAACTTGCAGAAAGTTTGAATGTTGGATCCTAATTTATTGAAAACATGCGAACTTTTGTATCGGGATATCTAAGGAGTTGTTGATCATTAGCGAAGCTATATCAAACACAGGAAAGAGTGTTTTATCTGATATCCAGAAACCTCGAAGACGGTGTTTTAAAAAACTCGGCTGCGCCACGGGTTTTAACCCACTTATCGATGTGTGCCGGTATCGGGATATCTAAGGAGTTGTAGATCATTAGCGAAGCTATATAAAACACAGGATGGAGTGTTTTATCTGATATCCAGAAACCTTGAAGACGGTGTTTTAAAAAACTCGGCTGCGCCAGGGTTTTTTACCCACTTATCGATGTGTGCCGGATATCAGAAAGAGCACTTCTTCGCGTGCTTGATATATTACATAAACCATGGTGGGAAGAGAAACCTGTGTCCATCTACACGGCCATACAGAAGAAGGTCGTAGGCGTCGAAGATTTTACAGATTTTACATCTGGTCTGAATTCCAATTAGGCGAAATATGTCAAGTTTATTTCAAGTTTATTCATTACTTTAGAGGAGAATTTACAAACTTCGCTACCGGCACGTAGCAGGGTTAATCTAGGAGGGTAGAGGCCAATTAGATAGGTAATCTAAATAAATAAGAAAATAAACAGATAAATATATAAATTTCTCAGAGATAAAGGGAAAAAAATGTAATAATAATTACAAAGAACTTGCAGAAAGCAGAAATTAGATTTAAATCAAAATAAAATATGGCAACGAGAAAAAGGCCAAAGGCTTTTACAGTTTTCACTAGGTTTTTTTATTCTTTTGAGAATAATAGGTACTTCAAAGTAAACGTCGTCAGTTTGCAAAAGAGATAACATAGTCATGAACATATTTTTTTTCTAAGGCATTTTTGGATACTGGCGTATTTCAGCGGGGATACTATTCCGTAACTTGGTTAATCCAAATCTGGCGAAAGATCTAAGTTGTTGATTTGTTTTTGAAATAGTGATGTAAACTAGAAGAACTAGAAGACCTTGTTTTATATCCGCTTTCAAGAATTGCATGGTCTGATACATGGTCTGGGGTTGTACTATCCAAACAATCGCAGAAAGGGAATCGTCTTCGCCTTTCAGTTTTCTTCAACCCAACTATCACTGTTTGGAAGCCCCGTGAAACAATCATCCTTTTTTGCTATTCTATGTTGTTATACTTAAGAGTTTCCTTCCTAACTGAAGACAATAATACAATAAAACCGTTCCACACCAAGAAGTAGAGAATATTGTACACTTTCGACTGGATAATTAAAACAACTTAAAATAAAAGAGACAACAACCTTTTTTTTTTGTCATTCAAGCATTTATCACCAAAACTAACGCGACTTTAGCTTTGAAAATATTTTCCCTGCACTTTCAAGTCAACAACACTTTGCCTCCATCGCACTGTCAAAGACAACTTCAACCCCATTCACACCCCCAAAAAAGTCTAAATAAAAGTCATTTTTATTCGTATGAAAATAAAACTACAACTACCAGGTTAACTCTTAAGTATAACAAACGCGGCAGTGTTAGCTCAGTCGGTAGAGCGTGTTGACTGCAGAACGGGAGGTCGCGGGTTCGATTCCCAGGGCCGGACCAATACTCAGGGTCTTAAAATAACTGAGAAATGAAGGTACTTCCTTTGTACTGCAACAGACTAGACCCTCGCGTGACTCAGATGACCACGTAAAATGGCAGTCCCGTGTCCAGTTGGAGACGTAAAATATAGTGTCCCCAATTAGTACGTTCGTGCTAAATACATTAACACTCAAATGAAGTGCTTTTTTTTTTTTTTTACATTTCAAGGGTGAATAGCCACACAATAGGAATTTGTCCAGGATTGAAAAGTTAGATCTGCCAATCATGCCTCAAGAGAAACGTTTCAGTCGTAAACGTCTTAAGAGATGAGGGCAGCAGTTTCATCGTTTTAGGTAAAAAGTTCATAAGTTTTTCATGACAACATCTTAAATAGACGGCCTTCTTAACATACTTACTGATATTGAATTCAAGCTAAAACCAAAACAAAAACTCTAATAATAAAATATGACGAACCATTTGGAGAACGTTATCACTTTACAATCTAATCATTTTCGGTCATCGATGGCGTTTCGCTACTACTTATGTATTTCAGAGAAACTCAATCAAAATTACGATTGCAAATTTGTATTAGTACCCATCTGGGGACATCAAATTTAAAAATAGCCTGAACATGTATGTACTCTCTTAGTTTTCTTCAAAGTTAGTGGAATGGCACGCATAGCACATGAGCAGGAGATTTCAAAGATACAAGAATGATTCAATTCTTCAAGATGGTAAGGCTTATTTCCGCCGCTCTCTCGGGCCCGCCCCTCGGACCCGGTGGGGGGGAGGTATTCCCTATGATGGCCTATACGAGGAGGCTCCGCCCGAAAGGGGTATTTTTTTTCGGGCTTCAGGTATATGAAAGGGTAGGGATTTCATTAGTTGAAGTATATAAAAGGGTAGAGAAATCTTTCATTTGGCTCTGTGAAAGGGCCTAAAAGGGCTAAAAAGTGATTTTTATGGCTTTATAAAGTCGAGAAAACGTTCCATTCAGTTTTGTGATTGATTCCTTTTTAAACACAGTGCATTTACAGCAGTTAACAGGGATGCAAAGTTCTAAACAAGGTATGTGAAAGGGATACCATTTGTCAATAGAAGGAACACGAAAGGGGTACCATTTTCGTGAAAAATGGTATATAAAAGGGTAAGGGGTTGGACCTCGGGACGGAGCCTCCCCGTATAAACATTTGTTGAGTACCCCCCCCCCCCCCGGGCTCTAGGGCTTATTTCCCGAACAGCGACTGGTAATTGAGCCTCCAAGATAGTAAAATACTCATAACTGACAAAATAAGAAAGTTGGCATTTAAACTAAATTTCACAAATTTCAAAAAGCAAAGATCAACAAAGCGAAAATGACATTACAACAAGCCAATATTTAGAACGAATATATCTCTTACGTAGAATGAACACATTAAGGCAATACACAAATTTTCGAAACCGGCATTAACTCAAACCGTGCGCTGTGGATGCAATTCATAAAAATGTGAGCAAAACCGCAAGCAATTGCACCTCGAGCTTTCTCGCGCAAGAGGAAGAATTTTTAGAAGTGTTCCGGGCGATGAATAAGAAAGGCAAGAACCAAATTGAACGTCTATTTAAGTTACTGTCAGATTAACAGTTTTCTAGCAGCAAAAGTAGGAATAGTAGAAAATAATTTACGAGCCGACAACCCTGGCGAGTACTGAGTCATTTGGTATGTGGAGGTTAATTCAACGAAGAAACAATTTCCACAAGGCAAATTTTACAACAATTTTTTACTACGTACACCTAAGGAGATTTAAAGCAAAAAACACAAAACATAAAACGAGACCTTAAATAACCATATTACAACTTGCGTGGCCAAGGGGTCTTATCACAGTACACAGCAATATGTGGATTATGTAGAAATGATATGTTTGCCAGTTCTTAACTAGTTCAGTTCCGTTTTCAAGGGATTGTCTTCATGTTAAAGAAATTTGTGTAATCATGTAATACTGCCAAAACTCTTACAGTAATATCTACATCGTGACACACAGTCGTAAGAATTATGCTCACAAAATACCGATTTCAAACGAGGCGTCTATATGTCATAATTAAGCAATAATGGGCATGTCAGTCCCAGTTAATAGAAATTCCCCGTATGCAACAAAATCTTCCTAAAATATTACTTAGTTGCGGGGAAAATCTTAACGATTAAGCGATTATCGTTAGGAATCAGTTTTCTTTGAGACGACACATCTTTCTTCCCAAGCAGATCATGTTCACTGAGCGACTACCATTCTGAAATTTAACAGGGCTCAGTTCAAAGGAAAAACCAAGTAAAAACTGCATTTACGTGGCCAGGAGCGACCGTTGACATTATCTTTAAAAAATTTCGTCCATAAGCGACCACCTTCTGCTGTCAACTATTCGACGCTGTCCAACTCACTTCCTGTTAACTCTGTCAAAAGACTGGCAAATGAATTGGCTGCTCTCAGTCGTTGACTATCGTCCTTCTCTACAGGTGGTCGCCAGTAAACCCAGAATACGCCATCCTCTGCAGGTAATCCAACTGACCCAGGTCGTCTCCTTTGCAGTTGAGGCACGACTCGCACTCGCGACAAGGCAGCGCACGCGGTCTTGTATTCTTCAACAGAGAGGGCGGCACCAGATGCGCGGGGAACACTGAGCGAACAGCTTGCAGAGCAACCCATGACTAAACTGAATTCCAATTGTATTGATCAAAACTGGTCAACCCTAATTGAGTACTAATTCGATCGAACCAGTGCCTTTCTTTTTAACCTGTTTATATGTTGTCGACTGTAACTAGGACAACATACCCTTAAAAATAAGTTTCCTGGCAACTTCTCCTGTGTTACCATGACAAATCCAAGCTTAATGTGATCTGTTTTGTTATGTTTTTATGCTAATCGTTGCCATGTTCCTGACAAAAACAACCTCGCCCTTTCTTTGGCATTTTAAATTATCCTTTTTACGAGCCGGCTACTGTTTGAAAAACACGGCTTGAAGCTGGTTTTCTTTTCACGTTCTGGCCAAAAAGAACCAAAACTATCCAAACCGTTGTTTGAACCTCCAGCACTTCGATGATTTCCTTTTTCTGATGCTAAATTATAGCTTTCGACGGTCGAGCATGGGGAGAAGGTAACATTTCGAGTTTTCGCACACAAAGTTACACTGTACCCTCGACTAGCGGTGAGCAAATTTCGAATTTCTTTGCATCATTTCGACATTGACGACAATCGCAAAATAGTCAACAAAAACAGAGATTTAAGCAAAAAAAAAAACAGCGCGGCGGCGTTAGATTGTCCGACCGTTTCAACCGTTATGCGACGACAAAATAGCCAAATAACTGCGTCAAACGCCTTGCAGGAATACACAGAAACACTAGTCGAAGGATGAGAAAAAACCTAAGAGATATTGGAGAGTGTTATTCGCAAAGACCATAACACCCTGCTTTATTTGCATAATTCCTTGTATCACACTCAGCTCCGTCCAAAAATTGTCATTGTACTAGAGATTCGCTATGCTCACTGATGACAATAAAATAAACAGCGCTAAGTGCAACATATACAGTACAGAGTTCTATGTTCAGATATATTTCAAATCCGAATGGCAACCGTTTTTACGCAAACCGCGCTGACTATGGATGCAATCGATGAAATTTTACCAACACCACAATTAGAAGAGAAAAACCGCATATCAAATTTACAAGTAACTTCCCATTTAGAATGAAATCTAAGTCAAAACAGTGCGAACAGCATTCTTTGTCAACCCTTTAAGCTTCAATATCCACTTACGAATTCTTCAAACTGATCTCCATACATTTCCTTAAAGAACTGGTTGAGAGAATTTGACTAAAGATCAAAAGCATTTTCCCTCTAGTGATCATTTTATTACTTCTCATAACCTCTCTCCCTTGATTATGTATGTAAATTGTTAGGAGAAAATTGATGTTGGTCACTCTTCGTATCTTAAAGGTTTAAGCGACTATCGTAACAAATCAGTTATCATATTCAACGAAAATGTCATCCTCTACGAAATTCTGCTTTTACCTCATTCACTTTTTACTCTCCTGTCTATTCCCTTTCTTTCTACTGGATTGTGGTATGATTTTCGGGAATGTGGGACTCAAAAAACCTCGTTTTTCGGCTTTACCCGATCAAATGGCTGCAAATTTTCGGAAGCTAGGTATCCAAAAATCCACCATGATACATGATATATTTAACTGAAAACCCGAACAGCAACCGTCTTCACGCAAACCATGCCGACTGTGGAACAATCCATCCATTAAAATTTTACTAAAACCGCGGGTATTCACTACCACAAACGGAAGAAATTTTAAGCGCGCTCCGGAAAATTCAAACAGAAAGGCAAGGACAGATTGTAAACTACCCTTAACAATTATACTACACGATACAATTTTTTATAGCAGCAATAGAAACGATGAGAATTATAAACACCCTTCCGACAAACAAAACACATACCATCTTTTATTAGTGTTCTCTCTGTCAATTAGAGCATCATCAATGATCAAAAAGTATTTTCGCAGCGTTTAGCGATTTTATCATAGATTAT
>OZ037775.1:21949401-22014401 GCA_964035525.1 Porites cylindrica
ATCCACAGACTCAAAAGTTAAAACAACATACGGTACTAATTAAATAGTACCATGTGAAAGTGTAGCACCATAGGATTTCATCCACAGACTCAAAAGGTAGAACTACATACTAAGTAAATAGTACCATGGAACAGAACTGCTGAAGAGGTTTCATTTGAATGGTAACACCATAGGATTTCATCCACAGACTCAAAAGTTAGAACTACATACTAAATAAATAGTACCGTGTGAATGGTACTATTTGGAGAGATTTACTTTGAATGGTCAAAGTAAAGGATTTCATTCACGAAAACAGAACCAGTAAAATACACGAGTTACTGCCTACCTTGGTTGTTTGTTTATTGCTCTGCATTCTCCTGCGAACAAAAGAAACTTGAGAGTGTTACTCGAAAAACAGTTAGTCGAAAACAATCTTCACCGAAAACATAAGTCATAAGGACGGGTAACGAAAAACGTAATCGTGCAGCAAAAAACAAAATAGCTAAGAAAATTAATAATTAATCATCGGAAAATAGATTGATACATACTTGCTTTAAAGCTGTAATTGTATTAAAAATGAAACGAATCAAACACTCCTGTCGGTCTTTAGTAAAATCAACAGTAAAGAATGTCACCGCAGAAATTCACGAAATATTATGGATACTAGCATCCGATTTCCAAGAACCCTCAACCTAACGCTGACAAACCTCGCTCCAATTAAGGAGGACACTTCCCGTAGCGAAAATTAAGTCACTACCAGAAAACAAACAAAATAGCCTGCGTACACCAACCCCCTCGAGACAAAATAAAATCGGAGAGAGGAGATGGGGTGGCTGTACACAGACTACACACAAAAAAAAGCCTTTTTGACTTCCCTTTTAAACTGAGGACACCTCCCCCGTGCGGGCACGATATTTGTGGCCAAAGGTGTCCGCTTACGAAAGCTTCTACTTCATGGGTTAATTTGGTTGTGATTCCAAATATAGCAGCCACACATTATGAACATAGGAACACGTGATTAAGGTGCGCCACACACCAAATATAGTTCCACTTGAGATTACGGTATGAGCTAGAGCCAAAACATACCTGATAGCTTTAGAAGCTTTTCTGAAGATTGAGGCTGCTTCAAGGGTTGGACTAACGGGGCCTTCTTCCCGGTCAAATGAAGCACTCGACCTAATTGGAAACAAAGTTTTTTAAAACTTCTACAACTAGCGGAAAAAATAACAAAAGGGATGAGTGTAAATCATCAGGAAACACAGCATGGAATATGTCAGTGATGAAATGTCAGGCATGTGTTAATCATCACGTGACGATGGATGTTACTAATACTGGGAACTGGCAACGAGCACGGCAAACAGGAAATGAAAAATGCGAACAAAACGGAGAATTGGAAATGAAGTTACTGCATGATGAGGATAGGGTCTAAGGTAGGTTTTGTTCCCATTTTTCATTTTTTTCTCTTCCCGTTCTCCGTGCTCGTTACTCGTTACCCGTTACAGTAACATCTCGTTTTGAGAGCTTAAAACATGTTATGGAAGGTTTCAAGGATGTCAAAGAATCGAATTCCGTCTAGAACTTAGACACGACTAGGATCAGCACAGTCGGTTATCGTGCGGCCTTCTGTAGGGGAGGTTGTCGGCGAGTTCCGCGATTCCCAGGTGTGACCTTGAATCCTTGCTTTTTAAGTATCGACTTCTTTCCTTTCCGTACGGGAGCCTGCGCTTTCCGCGATATATTTTGTAAAAACCTTCAAATCTGACAAATTCGGTTTTAGTGACTTTGAGAAATTCACATCATTACATAACCGCGTACACAATCGCAACCCCTAAAGTGTAGTACAGTTTTGATTGTAACACAAATCAAGACAACCAAATCCAACACACAAAATTCTCATACGACAGTATAAGCCTTACCTTGCAGACTTAGGGACCGTGAGCTGCAAAAAAGAAGAATTTAAACGGCATGATCAAAAACAAGACGCCTTCAACAGCCGTGTATTGGGATGCAATGGTCAAATATTTTCCTTTCCATGTTCAGTGTTAGGAGACTCCTATCCCGAGAAATATAGAGAGAAGTAGAGCTGAATTGTAGATCAATTAGCTATTAGGGCGGGTCTGATTAACCGTATTCCGGAATAAAAATGTATGTAATAAACTTTAAAATCACTTGTGAACTTTCACTGCGTAGTAAAATCCAGAAATCTGGCCCCAGTTAGGGAAGCCCATCGCGTTATCAAGTGGATAGAGATTTATCCAGCGAATAGCGTTATCCCAGTGAGGGTACTTCGGATTCCAAGTGATGGGGATAAGCCAATGAAGTGAAGAAATCCCTGGACCAAATATTAACCCACTAGAAATTCCATGCCGATTTTCCAATCCTGAGAGTTTCCTAAAGTAAGAAGGGAATTCATGTGACGCCCAAAGAACACGATGGATTGATATTCACCAAAAGGATATGAAGTCATTTTGGATTAACCACAGGACACTTTGCGGTGTAAGCATTCACCAGTTTTAAGACAGATTCAGCGAGAGATACAATGTAATGTGTTAGTTTTTTGGTTGTACTTCATATGTAGAACTACGCGGCCGGGATACGTGGGCACTTCCACGAATCTCATAATCACACAATACTATATCCCGAAACAAGAAATAACATTGAACCACAATATGTACTTTAAATGGTTTGTTAACGGACTCGTAGTTTGTTCCAGCGTGGGCGAAAAATAGACGAGTAAAAAAAAACGAGGGGAGACTTTTTCCCCTCGTTTTCCCCACGGACAATTTTGAAACTCGCTCCCCACCATCTGAACGCATGGAACAGGCTAACGGACTCGTGCGTGTAAGCCACGAGAAAAGGACAGAAATGAATACCACTTACACTCTTCCTTTTCCGGGCTATCGTACTGAGACGCTCCTCCGCCTTCCCATCTGGGAAATAAACAAAAAGGTTTAAAGAAACGCTGCAAACACCCAGCAAGCAGCCTTTTTATCATTTGCTCGACTTTGGCGGGTAAGACACGTATGAATCTACGTTAAAAGGGACAACAAAAACGCGCAACCTGTTTTGCAACATTGCTGCAAAACGAGCTAAAGAGGATACTGATGACACCAGGACATTGCTAGGGGAGCACTAAACATAGTAATTTGCGGGGGGGGAGGGGATTTTGCAGGCATTGCATCAAAACTTGAAAAGGTTACCCCAACGTTTCAAGTTTCAATCCATTTCGATCCTTACCATCCGTAGCCACACTGTGGCTGAGGATGCAGTTTCAATGCCTAAATATACTCTTAAATAACAAAACTAGACCATTATTTTTGAAATTCAGTTGACGCGACAAACGTTCAAGTTTTTTAAAAAGATAGCAAGTAGCGTGGTATAGCCCCCTTAACCCTTTCACTGCCAAATTTAGCCAAAAGTAAATTTCGACTAAAGGTCGAAATTTCATTTTGTGACATTTTGAAAAAAAAAATAGCACTATGTGTAAGTACAGGCGGAGAGCTTTCATTTGAATTGTCACACCATAGGATTTTGTCCACAGACGCAAAAGTTAGAGTCACCTTACAAAAAATCCATCACGCAAGCACTCTGCCAGTGAAAGGGTTAAAAAACGATGATGCGCGTTTTACTACCCACCAATCAAATTACCTGTCTAGCTTATGATCGTGCCGCTTGTTTCGAACTCAGGACTAATAGCCGTGTGCTTGGTACAGAGATGTTTGACAAGTCCATAAGTTCGGGCTTCTAAAACCGGGTTTGTAACTACTTCTTACTGACCGACTTCGAAGTCCGTAACTTACGGGACAGACTGAGAAAAAGAAGTTCATAAGATATTTATTATATCTCTCGGTTTAAGATTTCAATTTATTATTTGTAACGGCCACTGATGACGTCGCGCGTGAGATCCCAAACAAAGACTGGTTTGAATTGTAACTACTCGTTGTCTCTTACTTGCACGATGGTGTCTGCCAGCCATCTTAAAAGCATGAACAGCACTGAAGAAAGACCTGAGAATTGACCACCTATACATGGCCAATGGATCAGCACCTGAAAAACAGTCAGTGTTATCAGAAAAACAAAAGGAAATTTCCTGATCTTAATGATAAAAATGTGAGATGAGTTTTAATCCTGAAAATATACCGTTAACTGCCGCTTACAAGTCCTGGGCTTACACACCTTCGTCAGGAGTTTTAGGAGGGTTATAAACGGAGGGGCTAAGAACCGGAAAAAGCGCTTTGATATAAGCTTTAGCAGTGTTGATCAAAACACGTTTTGAACGGCAAGAAAAGTGGTTTACGGCAAGGGTTTTTGCAATAAAAAATTGTACAACCTCACGTTTAAAGGCAAAACTTAGTTTCCTGTACCTGCCTTCGAAGTGCTATTTAGATATTTGACTACGAATCAAAGCATTCTTCATGTTTATGAGCCGGTTTAAGTGAAGTATTTCGACTTCATGACACGAAAAACAACGTGACAGCACGAAACAAATAACGTCCTGCTAAAATTTGAAATCCTGACAACTTTCAACTGCAAACGCGTAACTGCAAACTGCACTATGCCGAGTTTGCGGGTTTCCAAGAAACACCTGATGCAGAAGGTCCCTACTGTCTTAGCAATTGCGAGTCAGATAACTAGGGGCCTGTTTATGTGGAAGTGGGGGACCCCAGGTAGGTGAGGTAACCCGCTTTGGTGGGGTAACCTGCCTGTCCATAATTTGATCACGGCTACATGATAGGTGGGGTGACCCGCCACATGTCACCTCACCTACATGTATCTGGGGTCCCCCGCCTCAGTGTAAACAGGCCCTAAGAACCTACCAAGCAAGTCTCTGACAAATCGTGAATCGCTGTTCTTTAAAACACTTAAAATGTCCGGTCTCATGAGATCCCTGTTTTTATCCAAAAATCCCTGCAAGCAAACAATACACGTCGTTAATACTACAATTAAAACGTTAGTTCAACAGACTGTTTAACTTCACACAAGACAGGACATTTGTGATGGAGAGCTGGGAAAAATAATTAAAGGAGCAACTAATAGCCTGACAGTTTGCTAACCTGAATATTGTACTTAACACTGCCAGCATAATGCTTGATGACAAAAGCTTCCTGAATAAGAGAATGCTCATAATGCACATGGCCTGATTGATTCTTGTTCAATTTGTCCAACAATGATGTTTCCGAGGCACCAGGAAAACTGGCAAAAGAAGAGAAAACAATTCGTTATACAGTTTAGCCAGTACTAGGCGGTCACCCGTGGAGAATGGCTTTCTGACCGTTTAATACAGATTTGACAAACCTAAGAATCACTCAAGAAAATGAAACTGGTGAAAAGGCGAAATATCTATCACTAGTATCCCACGATAAATTGACCTCAAACATTACTGTTTCTACCTCTTCTTGTGCCAAAAGAAAGCAAGTTAAAGACAACTTAACGCCATACATTGTACACAGTGTGTCTGCTGCACTAGTAATTCATGTAGGGTACAGTGAACACCATAACAAAAAAAAAAAAACAACTCACTGGAAAGTAGAAAAAAGGTGACCGCGACATACAGTTTCGAGGTCCGCTTAATACAGGTATGACTGTATTACAACCCACGGCATAAATCAATGTCTGAATAAACTACCTGCACAAAAAGGGAAGATACTAATGCACAGCAAAGAGGGAGATGGTTGCCATACTGACTTTTTATCTCCATTACGATGAATTCGACTATTTGGGCCAGGGATGGTAGGGTATGGGATTACTGTGCTCGGGTTGGTGTGCCCGTACACTAACCTGCTCTCCTCATCAATCAAGTTTAAAAGTCCTGTTGGCCGGCCACAAATCAAATCCAAACAAGCAGAATTGTCAACAAATTCAACATTTCTCCAATCAATTCCTTCAGAAACATATTCATCCTGAAAGTTACAAAATTATGAGTACTACGATGAATTATATAACACAAAATTAAATTTAAAGTCACAAACAATAAGCCCTTCCACAATTTTATTTTAACCTTTGATGAGAGCCAGTGAGCAAAAATCCATTGACACTGCTGGAAAGAGCGCCTTAACCCTTTAAGCCCCAATATACAAATACAAATTCTCCAGACTAACCTCTATATATTTCCTTTAGGAGTTGGTTGAGAGAATTTGTTTGCTCATCAAAGCTTTTGCCATCAGGTGATCATTATTTTCATTAATTCTCATAAAATTTCTCTAGATTACGTATTGATATTAAGATAAAATTGAATTTACTCACTCTTGGGAAGGTTAAAAATTAAATGAAGGATGATCATCGCAGTTATATAAGCAACTTCTGCAGTTGTGAAAAGAAAGCCTTTTCACAACTGTAAAAGTTGCAAATATAACTGCGATGATCATCCTTCATTTAATTGTTCACTCTGCAGTTCACATATATCATTTTCATATATTCATAACTTCAAAAGGGTTAAAGTTAGCAACCTCTGAAGCTTGGGTGTGAAAATGTCAGAAAAGAACGAACTGATACAGCTCAGGAGTCCAAAAATAGATATTTTGGATAGAGATTTATCTAGTGGATAGCACTATCAAACTCTTGAAAGTTTGAAACATCTGTTTGCGTGTTCACACATAAAGATAGCATGAAAATTCCACTTAGCAGTTATTCAAATTACGTTGAAATCACCAATACTTTGTGTTGTTTGTATGAGATGTTCATTAAAAGTGCTGGTGGGACAGCATGTGAGCAAGCTGTACCGGTATTATGGGGGTTAGGTGTGTGCTACGATTCTTCCAAACTGTCAACAAGATACAACTCTTAAAATATGTTTTACAATCCTTAAGAATGGACAAGTTGTATCTACTCGAGAAAAAAAAGATACAAAGAAGTCAAATTCACTTTAAATAACATTATTTTGCCGAGTACAGTAAAACAATAATTTTGTCCATCGTAAGATTCGCTCGACGGAAAACTTTGCGAAGCAGACCCTTGAGTGAACTGAAATGCATTTTCCACTTGACAACTCCGTCTGTCAAGTCGACATGTCGAGTCCACTCTTCGAGCTACACTGTTGTAAAACGTATTTTTCCACTTGTTTGACGTCGAAAGTATTGGTGGGGCATTTCACCATTAAATCACAGTCTTGTGAATGTGTCAAATCATTTCCCAACAAACTCACCTGTTCAAGCTTGAAGACATGCTTGTTGAAGTAAAACTGCAATTTTTCATTTGCAAAGTTGATACAAAATTGTTCAAAACTGTTGTGTTGGTAATCCTCAAATCCAAAAATGTCCAGAACTCCTATAGAGCATCCCTGGAAATAACAAAAAGAGTCCATTATTATTCCATTTACCCTAAAATGTCTATTTATTATTGAGCTTTACAACTGACACAAAGCTGATGGTTTCCAGGAATGACCATTTCAAAACTAGAGATGGATTGTCCATCTTCTAAGTCAAGCTTTCTGTTGGATAATGCATGTCAGAAAGATTATAGAGGGTTTTCACCTTGGACGAATAAACCATCAGATTTTATCTGTCTATTTATCCCTCTCTTTTATAAACGGATTACTCGTCTGAGATGACAATTTATCTCTAGCGAGTATTTTAACAAGGTTTCACATGCTGGTTCAGAGATAACCACAAAGGTTGGATTTCAACTAACAGCCAGCTCCCTTGAATGGCTACATGACCAAATGGCCATGGTTTATCTTACCGACAGACAGTTCATTCTTTCACTTTTGTTTTATCATTCTTAAAACTGTCATCTTTGCACACTGACAACAGCCACTCCATTGCATCTTAACCCTTTAAACCCCACTATCCAAATACAAATTCTTCAGACTGATCTCCATACATTTCCTTTAAGAATCAGTTGAGAGAATTCGCTTTAAGATCAAAGCAATGCCATCATTTATCAACTCTCATTGTCTTCTCTATTCACTGAGTATTGGTGTTGTTAGGAGAAAGTTCATGTCGGTCACTCTTGGGACTAAAGTGGTTTAAACTATGCAATTTACACAAATAAACCTCATATTGGCCATTTAAAAGTGAAAAATGACATGAAAACCGAATCAATCCCTGGACCTTTTTCACTATTTTGTTAACACTGTGGTTCTCAACTTTTGGGTTCTGTTTCAACGACATTTTGGACTCTACTTATTAATAAGTTATGACCTAACCATTTTGAAAAAGTAAAAACATTCCACCAAAGAATGGTGTTGCATTACACCCAAAGCTTCCTATAACTGCAGCCACTTATTTACAGGGGCTTCTTAACAATGTCCCTAAGAAGCAGGGCAGTCACTACGATTTCAAGTTATCGGGTGTATGCAACAAGTAGGCAGGGAATTGAACTGCTATAGAAAGTTCTTTTGGTTCCACTTTTCTTTTGTTTCCTATGAAAGTACAGTGGGCGGGATCACTCATAGTACTAGCCAGGGGAAATTCGGATCAATTTAGGTTTTTGGGAGACTGACCACCTACCCCTCCCCTAAGCCAACATTTTGCCCTAAGTGAGAAGTAAGAGTTAATGTTAGCTTAGGGGAGGGGTAAGTGGGCAGTTTCCCAGAAACCTAAGTTGCTCCGGAAATTCTTGGCCCCTAGACCTCAGTGACAGCCCTGAATGTGGGCCAAAGTAAAAGATGCAACAGTGTATGTTATAAATAGTACAATGTTTTATTACCTCCTTTACATTAGATTGTTTGATAGCCAGTGCATGGTTGACTTGTAATACAATCCAGTCAAACAGGGTCCCATATAATGCTTTGGCCATAGCATCTCTTGTGGCTAATGCCTATCAAATAGAATTTAAACAACAGAATCAACCTCTTATGAACCCTTCTCCCCTCCACATGGGAAGCAGTATGGCCAAGTGGCCTGAGCGTTAGACAATCTGGCCACATATGAATTTGTTGTCAGTCATTCCCAATTGTTGTATTTGGATTATTTGTTCCGAAATATTTGAGTGGAGTACCTGTAAACTACCTAGCCTGCACGGCAGGCATTTGAAAGGGAAGGGGAAGGGAGTTGAGAGAAACGCAAAACACTACCTGGATAAGCTAAGTTAACTTTCCACTTTAAACAGACCATTAACCTTTAACCTTTAACCTTTAACCCCCCAATGATGGCCAAGCAAAAAAACATACTCCTCTGAGAGGACATGAGCTTAGTTGCAATGAATGGTCTGTACAAAAATCACGTGCTTGCCAAACAAAATCGTTCTTCAAGGCAGTCACGTTGTGTAGCGACTTCTAATTGACACGTGCACTTTTTGCCACTGTTCGTTACATGCTATAAGTGCTTTGTAACAGGTAAGGTTAGTTCATTGGCCACACACAAAGTTAAAACTTTCACAGATCATACAGTTCAGGGACACATACATGTACAATGCCAATGGCTGACATTCATCAAAAATTCTACAACTCACCTCTTCATACTTGTAAGGAACAATAAATTGTTCATTTCTTGTTTTGGTTTTTTTGGTTGTGAGAACTTCTATGACACTGCGCCGGTTAACCTGTTCAAAACATTAGAGACCTTTAGCATCAGGTTTTTCATTTGAAACTGCAAACCGCAAACCACAAAATGTCACATGACCACTCCCTTGCGGTCACGTTTGCAGTTTGCAGTTTGCAGTTCACGTTTGAACCGCAGGAAGGTTTTTTGCCACAAAAAATTGCACAGCCTCGCGTTCAATGGTATGAACTAGCTTTTTATATCCGTTTGCAATGTGTTTGTTGGATTGTCGACCCCGAATCAATGAATTATTGCTGATTTTTGGGCGATTAAAGTGATACACTTCGACTTGACGAAAACAACATGGCAGCCCTAAACAATGAACGCATAGTTCAAATCGATTTTATGTTCCCTTCTGCTGTACTAACAAAAGAAAGTATTCTGTTCCAATCCAGAGTTTTTTTTTCTATCTTGTTACTGAATTCATAACTTGACTCAGTCTCTGTTTAGTTCCTATTTTTAACATTATCACTCCGCGAATTTCATTTTATTTTGCTATTATTTCTTTGAGACTGGGGAGCCCAGGCTTCATTCATAGGAGTCCAAGAAAACGAATGTCAAATTTCAGAAGAGTTAATTTATTGTGAAAACATAGGTAAAATTCTGAATATTTAACGTGTAAGATGTCCTTTTGTGAAATTTGACATTCACTTTCCCCGGCTCCCATAAGAAATTTTCTTTGGTGTTACTACAGATGAATTATTATCTTTAGCCCTTGAAAAATGTAAAAAAGAATGCAAAAATCTTTAAATTATTCTGGTACAAGGTTTTTGTCCACTGAAAATTAAAATTACTCAATTTCCTGGTGGATTCTGTCTTAATTGCATGCTATTTCTAAGTCACAATATGTGTATTTCCGTGTTGTCACTAGAGGTTTTTCATATGGCATGAGTAACAAAGTGAGTATACAGTGAATATAGAGATCAGGGCCGGGTTGTTCAAATGTCAGACAGCGCTATCCATCGGATAAATCACTATCTAGTGAATAAGTATTAGGGAAACCAATTGCGCTATCCAGTGGAGAGAGATTTATCCGGTGGATAATGCTATTCACCTTTTGAACAACTGGGGCCAGACAGGTCATGTGTTGAGACATTGCTTATAAGAGGTCAAAGATGATGAAAATATATAACCCATCAACCAATATAATAAACCATCACCCCCCAAAAAGTGGTTGCAGTCTCTTATGCGACGTGGGTGTTTATGAGTGGTTCCATCTATGGGGCTTTGACTGGAAAAAATTGGGTGCATTGGATGTAAGTGGTTGCTTATGAGAGGATGTCACACAATGAGGTTAGACTGTAATAGAGAAAACAAAAACTTACCATCAGAAGATCCGAGACAAAAGTCAAGTCATCACTTTCTTTAAGAATGGCTTCCTCATGACCTGGTCTCTGAAGATAAATTAATATTAATACATTTTGTAAACTATGGGTGCAAGAAACTATAAACCAAGCAAGAGCGAAAAAAAAATTTACAAAGCCGTACCCGCGCAAGCTTCAAGTTTCCAATCCGAAGAACAGCAGATAAAATGCAAAAAATTCTGTGGAGAAAAAAGAGGGAAATTGAATGAACAGGGAACAGATGTCAAGGCTGGAATAAAGGTCAGTCTAAAAGTTTGGAAGATCTGAACAGTGAGAGGCAAATCAAACTGAAAGGTGGTAATTTAAGAAAGAAGTCAAAGTTTAAGCTTGGTTGTGAATGAGAAAGATATGATGATCTTCAAGTCACAAGCACTTGGGACACAGATAGAGGCATAGTGTTTAGGAGGTTAGTCTGGTTCAAATCCTGTAACGGCCTTGAGATGTTTTTCTTTCTCCCACACATGTTACATGATGATTATTGCATATGTACATCTTTCTCAATCTCTACCAAGCCTTACTACCAGGGACGCACTTTTCTAATAGTAAGTAGTGTGCATGCATTAACCAGCATCATTTTGGCTCGAAAACAGAATTGCCGAAATCAATTTGCCAGCTATTTTAGCAAAATTGTAGTCACGATTGAAACAAGTTATTAAAAACGTTAGAAGTTTTGCGAGAAGAAGAGGGCTAAACTTCCTTCAATCAAAATAACCGGGCTAACTTTTCAGGTTAAAAAAAGTGAAATGAAGATTTCTTGGGGCTGTATATTTTTTGAGAATACACAAAAAAACTTCAAATTAAATCTCGTCCTCGAACCTAAAGGTCTCTTATGCAAATTTTACAACACTGTAGTACATGTATATGCTTGACATTGCTGACTCTAACTTACATGTTTACAAGGGATGCCTATTGCATATTGAATGCATTTATCTGCCTTGCTATCTACACATCTCCCACATGGCTCAACGAAGAGAGCGTCTGTCCAGTGTGTGAGAGGTCATATAGTGCTCTTTAAGGTTTGAATCCTGTTGAAGAGTCTAAGGGTGCATTCCTTTGGGATGATCCGGATCAGGATCAGTGATCCTAGATCACTTGAATCATAGTAGATCAAATGAAGCGATGAATCCACTCTGGACAAGAATTCATCGCTTCATTTGATCTACCATGATCCAAATGATCTCAGATCACTAATCCTGATCCGGATCATCCCAAAGGAATGCACCCTAGATTTTTCTCTTTACCCCACACTCACGCCATGATGGGTATTACACCTACAGGTACATCTTTCTCAAGAAGGGTGTATTTTTTCTAGAATGACCAACTTTACCAATTTTAGCTTTTAACAGAGGTACTGTGCACTACAAACCTCTTTTGTACATCTGCAGTGAATCCCACCATTTCCATAGACTTTTGAAGCCTTAGAAATTCATATGCTTCATCAATGTTACTTCCCTCTGGAGTATAACATTCATTCTGCAAAACAAAATAATAAGATTCTAAGAAACAAAAACAATAAAAAATCTATGCACAATAATATTAAAATCATACCAAATCAGAACTTGTAATCATCTTTCCAGCACATAACCTCAGAGGCTTCTGGCAAATAAATACTTGATTTCACCAAAGAAAACAATGCCACTGGTAAAATAATAATATTATTCACAAGTTTACCTGGTTTAGATAGCAGTATTCATCTGGATTTGTGAGATGAAGTTCCTCTCTGTCTTCAGGACTCGCTCCAGCAAGCAGATAGTAAAACACATGATAATTTCTGCAACAAGTATAATCATTTATGCTAGTGGTAAATATCTCCTGGCCAGACTAATAATTACTAATAAGTTTTATGAGTAAACCAGGGTGTAAAGAAAGTCAGTTTTACAGCCTGCCATTTGGGTAACCTCTACCTAGCATGTACTAGCCCACAAGTCACTTCAACTAGCCCCAAAACCCTCTTTGATTAGCAGGATTGATTATGATCCTTCTTTAATTTGAATTTCCCCCCAAAACAGCACTTGCCCATTGGGCAAGTTAAGAACAAAAATCACTAGCCCCGGGCTATCGGACACGACTTTCTATGCACGCTGGTAAACTAAGTAAACCTTTTCAAAAACTTGCCCCTAATTTTTTTCTTGCTGTTTTTTGTACTTGGATCCAGTCTACATTAATTCAACTCCAGAAAAGTTTTCCAACATCTTAGGACAAAATGAGTGAGGCTAAGTAAATATGATGAATAGCTAGCCCACGATTGTACTGGATCGACGTAGTCCTGAATACACTCTGGGACTGTTGCTAACAGTGAGTGATGTTTCAACAACCTGTGCAGAAGTCATCTCCAGAGTGAAAGTAAGTTGTATCACATGACATCAGGTTGAAAGTGAGTCAATGTTAGTTGTATCACCGCACAGGTTGTTGAAACATTAGTGGATTAATTTAGGTTTCTGGGAAACTGCCCACCTACCCCTCCCCTAAGCTATCATTTTGCCCCAAGTGAGAAGTAAGTGTTAATGTTAGCTTAGGGGAGGGGTAGGTGGGCAGTTTCCCAGTCACCTAAAGTGATCCACATCAGTCACTATCAACAACCATCCTATTAAGGAATACACTCAGCTGCACAACTATACATGTACGTTATCTACCAATGAAATAACTCCTGGGTGAAAACCTTTTACAAACATGATAAATTTGAAATGAAGTAAATAATCCTCTCTAAGGAACATCAAATCGTCGTTGTCGTGGTTACTTAAGCTGAAAATGTGGGGAGGCCCTACAGCAATGGGTCAATCACTGCACAGTTACATCCCGTCTTACCTCTCTGCTGGTGCTTGTGAGACAATTCTAGACTTCTCCAGCAAATATTTTCTGAGCGCAGCTCTGGTGACAGAAAAAGGCAAATATATTTTTCATTCAGTAACAATGAAAAATAATAATAAATTGTTATTATTACTGTAAGACATTATTAACAGCCATATCTGAAAGACTGGAGGTATTGACAAGGTCCTTCAAACTGATCTTTGTGTCCTACAGGATGCATGCCATTAATCATTTTGAATCTTTGGAGATATTTTTGTGTCAAGGATACAGGACACAGAGCAAACAAAATCACTGGATCTTCTGAACTGACATAAGAACTTGCATGACCCTGTGTTTGGTAGTATAGCCAGGGTTTGAACCCCAAGACCTTGCCCTCAGCTGAATGTGTTGTCATAAGTTATCATAGGATCAAAATAAAATGCAGAATGTCTATCAACACATAATGACCAATGTGGAATTAAACCACATGATGAACTGTATCAGAAAAACTTCAGAATACCCATACCATCCCACCAGTTTTAACTAAAATTAAGTATTATACTGTGGGCATCCGCAACAGCTGCTTCCACAGTCTGGCAGGAAACCAAAAATGCCATCAGTATGAACTGTCTTTGCCCTTCAGGAGTCTATTTAATGTACTTGTATGCCAGGGCTGTCACTAAGTTTTGACACAGCCTTAGCAAGTAAAGATTCACCCATAACATCTCACAAAAATTTATAGTGCCACCTTTAGCTTTGCACTTTCAACACCTGTAACATCAAGCGAGCTCAGCAATATCAGGTGTTACAGGTTATGGCCCTTAATGACAGCTCTGGATGCTACTAAACTTTATACAAAAGCATCGACTACATGTATACTTCATACCCTTGCCCGGTTAGCTTAATTGGATATATAAGCATTGGTCTGCCGAGCAGGAGGTTACGGGTTCAAACCCCGTCTGGACTAACACTCATGAGGGCCTTAAAATAACTGAGGAGAATCAGCCGTCCTTGTTTTGACATCTACAAATGGTTAGACATTCTAGTCTTCTCAGATAAGGACGAAAAACCGCAGGCCCCATCTCAAAGCTTTTTCACTGTTCTGATTCTTGTGGCACATAAAAGAACCCACACCGCTGTTCATAAGGAGTGAGGGGAGTAGACACCGGTGGTGTGGTACAACCTTTCACCAGCTTGGTGGGTGATGAAAGGGTTGAAATCAATAAGGATGCAAATCCTGTTTAATCACCTGTCACTGTGGCAAATTCAATAAATAAAGTATTCTAAAGTTGTTCTGATCTTAGCCACAGTGTATCCAACAAGATTGTAAGAAAATAATCTTGACCGTTACATACATACATACTCACAAACTGTACATACCCACAAACTGCTCCATCTTCCCTAAATTTGATTTGAGTAAATTTTCCGAACCTGCTGGAGTTATTGTTGTATGCTGTACTTGCATTACCAAATGCCTTTGATAAAAATAGGACAAATACTTTCACTAAACACATCAGTTTGCACTATATCGATCTGGTTTCATCATAATAAACCCAAATGTTCGGTAAAGGACATGTACAGTTGTACCTCTCACTAACTGACTCTTAAGCCTGGTTCTCATTTCCCCCAGTTTAGCTCCAACTTAGCCGCCGTCTCTCCCTGGGATACTGTTCACATGCACCATCGGCAACTAGAGCCACTGCAGGGCTCTACCACTGACACGCCTGCAAAGTCAAACCTGCGTCAACCTCACAGGCATGCCAACAACAAAGACTGGGATAACCAATGTGGCCGGCCACTTCGGTTCTTATATTGGAACAGTATCCCAGGCAGTACCGGTATACCTGCCAACTTTTTCTGAGATGTAGGCGTGAGATTTTTATCCTGGGAGTGCTCGGATTTTTGAAAACGACACGATCATTTCCGAAGATTCCCGAAGAAGTCCGAGGTCTTCCGAAGACGTCCGAAGTCTGCCGAAGGCGAAGTTATCGAGAAAACGCTTATCCACAAAATCAGAGATCGCGAGGAAGGTATTGTCATTTATTCATTTTACACATGGTTTTCGTTCCTTACATGGGTCTGAGTTAACATATTTTTGGAAATTGTGTCAAGCAAGACGGCAACAACTCACATTTTTCAATCAGGCGTGAGAAATTGGTCCGCAGGCGTGAGCGGGCGTGAGATCGAAGTTTTCAACCCGCAGGCGTGAGAGTTGGCAGGTATATACCGGTGGAAATGTTGCAGGTAGGTCTGCAACATATGAGGACCAGGCTTAAGGGATGTCCCTTTGTGATGATCCAGATCGGGATCAATGATCCGCTATTGCTCTGATTGTGATGCATCAAAGGAACCCATGAACCTACTCAGGGCAAGAATTTATCAGTTCCTTTGATCCACCATGATCTTGCCACGTTATATACTGTATTTTCTAACCTCCTTTCCAGTTCATACCTACTGGAGGTAATTACCGGGAGATTAACAGGTCCCAAGTAGATAAAATAAAAAATTACTGTTTGTTGTTGTTGTTGTTGTTGTTGCTTGAGAATTTTTTGAATCCCTGACACAATTCTCATAAATTTGAAATCACAAAAATTAGTGAAAATAAGTTTCTTGGTCTCAAGAACCCAATTGTTTTTTTTCTTTTTACGATCTAGAGTGTAAATAAACACAAGCTTTGAGTATTCAACAACACAGTACTTGCAACTTTAATTCTTGAAATACTTTGCATTTATTATCATTCCCAAGTCCACATTTTCTAATTGCATTAAAAGATCGCCTATTGCCCATGAAAGTCGTAAAATTTTCTTGTTTACAAAGCAAAACATTGGCCACATCTTAAACAGTCAGGAAACCAAATTTGGCACATATAAGACACTCGATTATTTTAATTAAATTAAATTTAACTTTAAAAATTCTGTGTGAGCGAAAGGGGTTCACTCTCCGTTTATCAACGACAGTTTCCTTGAGCTTCATAGGAAACTGTTTATTTACTCATCTAAAAACACTCACTCTTTGACAAAAGATTAAGACTTACGCATCTACAGTACAAAGTTTAAACCCAAGATTCGTGAGAGGAAACATGTACTTTGCTTACCTCTAAAACAGGTCCTACACCAAGAATTGTCTTCTCGACGGACGAAGTTTGTACGTGCGATTTAACAGCCAAAGCTGTGAGATGGTGAACTAGTAGCTTGGTGCTTTCGGTTTTTCCCGATCCACTTTCGCCGCTTATCACAACACACTGACTTTTCCTTTCTCGCAACATTCGATGAAAAGCCACATCGGCTATGGCGAAAATGTGAGGAGGTAGGGATCCTAAGTTCCGGTTCGTGTAAGCATTTATAAACTTCGGATTGTACATGGGAAAAAATCGAAAAGGGTTCACTGCTATAAGGATTTCTCCCACGTATGTGTATATTCGTCCTTGGGAAAACCTATCTTCAAGATGTTCCAACAAAGTTTGCTCCGACAAAGTCGGTAGACGACAGAGGTCGTCATCCGGAAGTTTAGATTCCAAGTCGAAATCTAACTCTTGGCAGTTTCTTACACTCTCGTGGCAGTCCATCCAGTTTCTTCTAAGTAATTCTGGCTTTTCCTCTACTTCTTCGACCACCTTTTCTCTAATAAAAAGGCGATATTTTGTTCGTATCTCCGGTGGTAGTTTTCTCCAGCCCTGTTGAACCTCGACAGGGTGTTCAGTGAAATTTAGAACTCGCTCGCTGTCGTCGTCCAACACGCTGTCTCGATAGCAAACTTCTACCAATTCAAAATTGTCTGGCTTTCCTTTTATTTCGAGATTCCCAAGAGTAAGCCTTAATACTTGGCGAGTCGTCGCAGATTCTGCTACCGAAACCACAGTGGATTGCACAGCGGCCAACAACTGACCGGCGAATATTCGGATCTTGTGGCGACGACTTTTTTCAGCCATAGAGTGATGGCAGAAAATGTTCCCTTTTATTCCAAAATATGCGAGGACTTTGCGGGGACATCTCTTTTTAAAATCACCACGTCCTTCCCTCTTCTCACCTCAAGCCGTCCTTTCCTCCAAACAAAGATCTCTCCGAACAATACGAGTCATTTTGCGAACCTCTTTTTGTCGATCGATCGTTCAAACAGGAGCCCTTGCGGAGAACACACAAAAGAAAATGAATACATTAGTGACGGCAATGATTTAGTTTCACTACACAATGACTTTTTCCTGACCCTTGAGTCGCAAATCCACAGTTTCCGTAACATTTTCTTTGAAACTAATCCGCCCATGCTGTCTATATACTCCATGGATTACATGTACTCCCAAAATACCAGCACTACATGAAAGAAGAATCACGTCGACCTTCGATTGTCTTGCAAACCACGCACAGTATAACCCCTATGGTTCGAGCCCGGAGCCCGGATCATACTGTACTAAAAAATATAGAATAACGAAAGAAAAAAATGGAACATTACAGCAATACAAACTTTGCTATTTTATGTTTTATCAGATGCGTACGATAACCATCACACTTTGATACTAAATTTGCAGTATAAAGAAACCGACCCGCGAAATTTCACAATGATCATGCAAACAAAATGCTTTGTGCTAATATTGACAATTTCATACAACATCACTGGTTAAGTATTTGATCTTCAACTCTTTTAAGTTAATTCTTTCAAGGAATATTATACTTCAACCGACTGTTTAGGCATGTTGTATACACAAGAAACCTGCAACAGCGATGAATATCCGGAACACAAACGTCTTATAGTCAAAACTAAGTAGCAATTCATTGCTATTAATGGACCATAGGAAATGAACCTAAGTTCATTGAAATTTACTGCACGTGACAACAACAAAATATTTTTCTTCTTGAAACGATTAGACTGATCCAGAGCTCATACATTTTGTATTAAAACTTATGGGTTATTGTTGAACGAAGTCATTTGTACAAACCGTAAGCTCACCTGAAGAAGGTCAAACCACCACGATAAAACAAAAACACATTCCGGCTCATTTAGAATTGGGAAGAAGCTGCATCTAAAACCACCGAAATCTTCCAAGTTCGCAGTATTTTCAGAGATTTAACGAACTTCTAAATTACAAAAGAATTGTGGTCGAAATGTGAATTTTTACCCTATAGGAACTAAGTCGAAACGTTCACTACTCCTTGCTGCTTTTTGCTTCGAGAGTTGTTCACCGCGCCCGCTCAGTCACAGACTATTCGACAAAAAAGCATGCGCGTACTTCGAGTAACGCAATATTAAATAAAAAGTTCAGGAGTCGTCAATCCCCTTTGATGTTCGTGTCAGTGATGATAAATTCGTTGTATACGCGGCTATGTTTAAGATCTAGATTACAAGCATAACTAAAGGTTTCAGTTATTATGTTTTGAACAAGTGCGAGATTGCACGCATACCTTAATACCTTGGCTGTCAGCTGTGTCACACTTCAGTCATGCTGTGACCTGATTTTGCGCAGAATCACTTCCGGTTTCTCTTGACGTCATCAAGCCTCGCACCTACATCCGGTTGTCATTAACTGAATATGACTTCAATTTGTTGAGCAATATGCGTTCATTCCTTCCTCATTAGTGGGGAACTTTCTCATATAGAAATTCTTACGCTTCTGTTTTGATCTACACGTCAGAACGTTCCGATTCGGATCAAGCAAAACCAACAATTCTCCATCAGTTGACAAACCTCGCCAGGAGCCCATAAACGCGGAGCGAGCAACTCTATTGTGCCCATGCTACGGCGTTTTTATAGACCAGTTTGTTTATAGGTCGCAGGCCCGTAACCAGGGGGGTTGCACGGGGTGCGTTCGCACCCCTCCCCCCCCCCCCCCCCTACAGGCCCCACAGGTCTGCATTTTGATACTCAATATCCAAGTTAAGGAGTGCAGTCTGTTAAACTGAAGTTTCAAACTTAACAGTGATATTTAAACCAAATCAAAGAAGCAGTAGTGTATTCACTGGGAAAATAAAACAAGCTGCACTCTAGTAGCCCGAGCCATTCAGAGCATTTCAACGAGCGCACAGATGTCCGAGCTTATGTAAATGAATAATGAAATAAACGTGCGCACGCTTTGCACGGGAGTTTACGACGAGCGAGCTAATGACAAGGGAGCGATCTCACGATTTTTGTCAGACACATCCGCTAACGCGTCGGGTAGTATTCTGTATTTGTACGAGCGCATGAACGCCCGAAGATGCAAAATTAGTTTTTTGTGTAATACGTTATGGGTACGAGAGAACAGAAAAATAGAAAGAGGAAGGCTGCAGCTAAATCTTGCCAGTCTCTCGATACATGGGTCAGTAAAGTACCCCGTCAAGAGCCACCAGACGCTGACAATGACAGTGCAGTCTGCGATGACAGCCCAGCTGAAACCACGACTTCAGATCTATCTCAGTTAACTCCAGTTTTACAGCGAGATATGGAAGGTAAATCATACTTATTTGCGCTATGTCCACCAGTCTTGATCCCATTATTATGCTCTGAGATTTAGTCCCTATTCCTCGATATGAAACAAACTCGCTTAATAAAAAGCCAGTGAAGTAGTGCGAGTTCTTTAAGGCAGCTGCATACATATAACAGGGTATGCATGGGCCAGGAAAGGGTGTCGTCCCTCGCACTAATTCACATACATTATCGAGTTAAAATTGTTTTGGATGAGGTGGTAAATCTGTTTGCCACCAAACACCCACGGAGGCTGGAGCTCGGGACTATTCTGAGGGACTAGTTCCGCAGTATTTTGATGTAACATTTTACATCGTAAAATTACTCCTTTATAACTTAATTCAAACAGTTGTATTCGACAAATGTAATATTCAGTTCCTACCGTATACTTTGCCGTTACAGTTTCTCATGTATTGCTACTTTCCTAAATAAATAGATCAGACAATAAAAAATACATTTCGGTAGTTTGGTCCACTTTGGCCTCTTTAGCACTCAACCCCCCTCCCCACACACACACACACACACAAAAGCCTGTTTACGGGCCTGGGTCGATTTTCCCTCGAATTTTGACTATCAAATAAAATCAGTAAAAACCGGAGTCTTGAAGATAGTTTTTCTGATGTTTTAAAAACATTTACTTTTTCTTTTTCAGTGTTATTGTCGTCCTATCAGTATGGATGCGCACTCGTACGGGACGGTGCTTCCAATTTCGCGGCGAAAAGTGCTGCCAAATGGTGCTAAAAATAAACTGATATGTGAAAACGCCTTTGCATAAGCCAAGTATGGGAGTTGCATGCTCCAGGTTATGGGCTCTTGCCTGGCGCGCCATAGGTGTCAATCTCGTCCAAATGGAAGGGCGAGGGAAAAAGGAAAATCCCTGGAGACGAGGTTGTAGAGACCAAGTCAATCTTGCGGATCGATTAGTTCTGGTGTAAAAAATACAGTTGTCAGAACCATAGGCCAACGTCGCCAACTGTTTACAAAAAAACGTTGGCTCAGCTAGAAGGTTGATCCGCCTAGCCGGGTCACTCTTTTGTGGTGGTAGGGTCGCACCTCAGTAGCCTGCGAACGGCAGACGTTTCTCCTCGTTCATCGCCGCTGAGGAACGTTTCGCGAGGAGGCACAATTTTGCATTTGGAACCCCATGACTATGTAAACATTGATTTACATCATCAGTATGGATTTTCTGTCGCTGAGTCGCAGACGTTCCTCCTCGCGAAACATCCCTCAGCGGCGATGAGCGAGGAGAAACGTCTGTCGCTCGCAGGCTAGGTCGCACCCTCCTAGCCGGGCCAACTTTTGTACGGGTCACTGAACTCGGTCAAAGCGAAAAAATCACAGCATGAGCGACCGCTGTTGAATAGGGCAAAGGGGTCAACTTTTTCTCAGTTATCTCTCGCTAAAGTTGGCTCGGCTTGGGGGTGACCCCTCTACCCTGACCCAGACAAAAGGAGTCTAACCAAAGAGTATAGAAATAAAGAGATTACGTATTGAAGGTTAGAAGACATATTGCAAAATAAACGTCATATCTAGGGCGGCAGCACACGTGTGTAGTGAGAACTATTGCTAGTTTTACGACCCTTCCCAGCTACTGGGCATATAACCACCGCGTTTATAAAAAGTCCAGCGACAATTCTTTAGAAGACTGTGGCGAGAACGTATAACGTATTTTTAAAACCCATTTCCCTGAATACTCAAGAAAAGAACCCGTGAAAAATTAGAGTGGGATCGATGTACGTAACAAAGGGCGGGATAAGAGGGAAAAATAGGTGGCAAAGCCGGATTACAGAACCCCATCAGGGACCCAATGACTTTACAATCTGCTCGGGTTGGTTTCGTAAAGGTGGATTTGATTGACACGCAAATTTAAGGCGCCTAAATATAATAGAGGCAATGAAAGGAAAATCGTGCGTATACGTAAACGTTGAACACGTTTACGGCGGCCATTCATGCAATGCCTCTGTCCGTTATTTACGCGCCACGGTAAATTTCAGGCGCGTAAGCACGTTAAAAGTACGTGACAGTGGAATTCCACCCTAACAAAGACGAGTTCTGTGAAGTTCATTAACCATGATGACAATTTTCCCATACTTTATCCTTCTTTGAAAAACAAAAGTTTCTCTCAGCTCTCTTATTTGCGAATGGACTTGCTGCCTACTGAACGTTTCCCGTACACTTTTATTAACAGCACGTATAAGCCGTTTCTTAAATGCTAATAAAAGTCGCTACTGAAAGTGTCTCCTAGCCCTAATCTCTAAACAAAATGCTACATTAGATCGAGGGGAATCTGTGTGGATGGGTAATTTATCGATGGAGTAGTGACCTGTACTCTTGAGCTGCTTAGAAATTCTGCTAATCCTCCCATGACACCATGGCCAATACTAACCATTAGTAATTAGCAGGTTCTCGAGGGCCTTTTCACTTTATTAAAAAAGGGTTCTTTTTTTGCTCCATTGTTCTGGTGAATTTCATGTTCAAGTCTGCATCGTCGAAACCAAAAAGAACAAAGGAGAGATCATGGTTAAATTCTTCTTTCTTTATTAGTTTTTATCAATTAAGTCTCTTGCTCGCTCTATTTTGCATAAACCCTTTTCAGGTACAGAGACAGCGTATTGTTCACATACAAGACGGTGTCTTTTCACGCACATGAGGTCTTTGATGCGTTCATCATACCTGTAATGAGTTGGATGGGAAATAAAATGTGTCGGAAAAATGTTCGCCTGTTTTTTGTCTGCAGATAATTGAATTATTTAACAGGGAGCCTGCAATCAAGCTCTTAAAATATCAGAGAAATCAGTCGGGTACTGTCTAGCCATTTGCAGGGCTAAGGCTTAGCCTTGCAAATATGGCTAGACATTCCCGTGACTGGCCATGGGATGACCACGAAAAATGGGGGTCAACTTTCTAGTCTCTAGTCGCGCTTAAGGCCTGGGTTTTTTCAAATTTCTCATAATTTTATCCCATCACTAATAATTTAGGGCTAGCCTGCGAACGGCAGACGTTTCGCGAGGAGTTCTTCCTCGCGAAAAGTCCCTCAGCGGTGATGAGCGAGGAGAAACATGGGAACGACCCGAGCTATAAAATGGGAACGGTTTTTTTTTTCTTCTGCCTCAAATCGCCCTCTGGCGACTTCAGCGCGTACTCAAAATATAAGAGTATGCGTAAAATAGGTCAGCAATCTAAACCAGATAACACAAAGCACATGGCTGCCTGAGACACAGTGAGTAAAGGCATCTGCATTCGGTCTACAGTAATGACAGTAAAGATGGCGAACAAACGCTTCAGTTCAGTCAGACGCTGACTAACTCATCTGGGTGAGGGCTATAACGACTTGTTTTCGCCGCACTATTTACTTTTTTTGACGTTTGAGGGAAATCCGGTACGTCGTAATTGTGAAAAGACGATCTTAGAGGTTAAATTGACGATCGCATTGCTATTCCCGCCGATCAAAGTCGTGCGATGACGGCAGCGAAATCTGCTGGACGTTTAGAGTTTTGTTTTTCTCATTTAATTTGTTGGTTTTTTGTTGTTTTCTCCTTTTCTGTCGTTGTTGTGGTTGCTCGAGCTCGCTAGTAGCGTTACCCACCAAACATCTCTTGCCACCAGATTTCGTTAGAAAAAACGGCGTCCTAGTTGAGGGAAACGCGCGACGAAAACGACGTCCGCAGATACCCACAAAGAGGCAGCTTTAAAATCCTGAATCCCGAGGTTCAAATCAGGGAAATCCTGGGTCCCGAAAAACGTATATTATAGTGGGTAGGCTCAAAAGGTGTACAAGGTTTTTGTCCACTGAAAAATAAAATTACACAATTTCCTGATGGATTCCGTCTTAATTGTTTGAGTTTTCATAGTTGTCATGAACGGTTTCCTCTTCTTCTCAAGAACCAGAACCTTGAGCAATTTTTGCGTCGCTCGTTCGAGTCTCAGTCTCCACGTCATCGAAAAGTCCAAGCCACTTTTCCCAGGGGAACCTTTGCCCGATAACAAAAAGAACAAAGGATCTTCTTGAAATTTTTTTGCCATTATTCTCAAGAATCTCATCATCCTTTCTTGTCGATTCTGCATAATCCCTTGTCAGAAACAGCGATAGCCAAGCGTGTCTTTCACATAACATTTAGTTTCTTCTCCACGGGACTGAGGTTTGTTTGGTGTGTGCTTGGGTAAGCTGCGATGTTATTTAAGAGTTACGTTAGCATTATTTTTGTTAACAGAACTTTGTTGTTGTTCGTATCTTTTATATAGTATAGTATTCCACTATGAAGACTGTTGTCAGCATTTTCATCGTCGCAATCATGATAGTAACTCTAACGTCAAGTTCATTTATCAAAAAAGGTTTGTTCATAAAGGGTCATTATGCCATCCTATAAGACACAGTACATGTATCTACTTAGCAAAGAACCCCGGCTTATAAGCATCCACCACACTAAAAAGGTGGTCCTAACTTTTGAAGCAGTCTCACTATAGCTCTCGTAGGTGAAATCCTAAAACGCCCAATTCAAATGAAGGCAGCCAAGCATAACTCTTCTTTGGTTTTGTTTAGTATGTGACTTATTCAGTACCTTACAGTCAGTGAAGAAAATCCAGTGAGTTTGACCATAGTTAATTGAGTGGAATGGTTATGAAACCCGTCAGACTCCTTTGTTATATGTTTTTGTGGACCTGAAAGTGCACAACGTTCAAAAGAATTCCTATCATTTTGATTGTATTGACCAATAAAAACGTTGCATTACTTTATTCCGTAACAATTTGCCAACAGAAAACAAAGGATTGTGCACTTTCACGGTGCGTTGAACATAAACTGCAGCACTGTTGTTTTTATCATTGATGTTTGCCGCTTTTCATAACCAGTCTCCTCTAATAACTATGGTTTGACAATTCAAAATAAGCTACTAAACAGAAAAGTAGTTTCCTGTGGTACTGTTTATTACTAGCTGTACAATGAGTTCTAACCTTAGAGTCAGTGGATGAAATCCTGACTCTCCCGGCAATTAATTCAAAATGATTGTACCCTTATAATAGCAATGACAGCTTAGATTGCTTTCATTAGGGAAAAATCTGCAACCCGTGGACTTTGGATTTCGCGATAAAACTCGTCCCATGAAACATGTGAAAGATTATCTCCGTTTTTTAAGCAGATCAACAGTTCTCCGAAAGACTTTAAAATGCAAACCAAAACGTCTTGCAGGGATCTTGTCCAGAGGCAAAATCCCAGTGTGTAATTACCCCAGGGAATTAACTATTACCAAAAGGGCTTGCTCTTAGTTTGCATCCACTACCGAACAAAGCGAGCCACAAAATACAACTATATGGGAAAGCCTGAGCGACCAGACCACGAGAAAATATGAGAGATTTTATCAAAAAGATTCCAAAAACCAAGAGAACATAAAAGGTCCTTTTCTGTTCCTTTGCCCAAACTCAGCTATGAAGCACAATTCTTCTGTCATAAAACGACAAAGATAAACGCTTGTGAGGTTTTATACCATTCCATGGCACATGACAACCGTGAAGTTATGACCCAAAATTATAAAGGACTTTACAGCTACCCAGTGGCGTCTTTTCTTGTGTACTTGAGGCCTTAAAATCTTACCTGTTCCAGGCTCCAAGATAGCGAGGAGAGCGGATAGGGAAAAGTTGCGATTAAGTAATGGTCCGTGTAAGAACTAGGCAAAAGAACAATAGGCCAGTGCAATAGCGGCAGTTATTTTTTAGGTGCTAATTTCTCTAATCAAATTAAATTTGAATGCTCTGATTGGTCAATAGGGCGAAAAGCGCGAAATTTGAATTTTAGAAATGAATTAAGGTAGCAAAAGAGTCATTCAAACAATTTTTTATTTTGTCTACTGCTCTGATATGTTGAAAACTATAACATATCTAAAATTTAGAGGATTTCTATGCGCCAAACCCGAGCAAAGTTAAACTGATATAAAATTACATGAAAATGGCACAGGAATACATCAATCGGCGACCTCCTGAAAGACAGCTCCTTCGGTTCTCACAAAGGAAATGTCAAAATCGTGATCGGAAACAGGAGTAATTCAAGCTCACATGGCAAAGGCGCCAAAGCTGCGTGTTTTTATTTTGCCAGCATAAAGAACAACAATTTCATAAAATCATGTCGGAGGATTATCCTAATGGCCCGCATTTGAATAAAAAGACGATTGTCCATACAGAAAAAAATTCATGGATGTTCGGAGAATTCGGTTTCAGAAGAAGCTCTCTTTACAGTCTTACATGGCAGATATATTTTTAGCCTAAATATCTCCGCAAAACCTACTTTCATTCTTAGAAAAAGTAAAGGCAACAGCTACAGTCAAACTTGCATTATCTTTCCTACCGGGTAACACTCAAAACTAGTGAGAGCTACATTTGTATTATATATGATAACTAAGCGGCTGCCGTCTTACAACTGTTGCGAAATTACAATCACAAATTTCAATTCGTTCGCTCGACAAAACAACCTAGAATGAAAACAAATCGAATCATAGAAGAGTAAAGATACACAGAATTCTGATGTTTCGAAAAGAACAAAATAACTACACAGTCACATCATGCGGTGATGCGAAAATTTATTGGGTTCAGCTTACCTCAAGCTCAAATCTGGCGGCTTCACATCGCTTTAAGAAATTTAATTTATTTCTGTATAAAGAACAAATCTATCGCTTCCACTCTTTGTGCCCAGCTATTCTCCACAATTACTCTGAATCATCACTGAATCAAAGCGATCTCCTCCTGACAACATACTTATAAACAAGTGCTTCGGTCCTACTTGTCCACATGGCCACTCGACGACATGTTGAGGACAGCTGCAAACGCTGCTGCAGTAGGAATTTCACGATCCCTCCGATGATAAAATACATTGAATAAAAGCAATAAACAATCGATAAAGGGAAATATGTATATTTCAGCCATGAAATTGACGACATTCTTCGGGTAAAAGACAAATTTCCTCACATCTCGAATATCGCATCCAAGATGGTTCACAACAAGGTCACGCGCGCGTTGCACGTTTTCCGCTCTAACTTTTGATTGGCGCACAGAACAATGCTTAAACTTGGCCGTGAGGTAAAAGACAGGAGAATGGGGAAAATAAAGCTAAAAAAAGTTGTTTTTGTCACGTTTTTCTTTGTTTTTTCGTCGATTTTTGGATTTCAGCCAATCAGAACGCATCATTTAATTGAAATTAAAAATTAAAAGTTAACACCTTTTAATCGATTTTGCGTTCTGCCTGCCTAGTTCTTACGCGGACCATTACTTAAAACCGCGTGGAAGCTGTAAGCACAGCTCTTGGTATACCTTCTGATTGGTAAATTGTGACAGTTTACTTCAACACTTAAGTTAATCATTTGGCTTCGCACTCGCAGTGTCTAACAAACAAATTGAGCTGGTGAAACCCTCCTACACCGCACCTTTGGACGTTTTGGCATTTGACATTTTGACACGAGAACGGTTTTTCAGGAAGTGGCCAGGGTAATGGGTAGTCTGTTACACAGCCGTTTTTAAGAGCGTTGCGTGACGACCCTAAAAACGGCTGTGTTGCAAACTAGGTTATGGGTGGATTGAGGTATGGTTACACGCTCTCCCCTTCTTTCTCCTGCTGTTTTTCGCTCGTTTGCTATGACTGCTCGCTCGCATTTTTCGTTTGTTCGCACTGACCGAGAGCCTGGTACAGGCTAATTGAAATCCGACATTGAAAAAAACCTCTTTTCCAGGGTCCTCTGATCTCCAACTCTTTCTCCGGGGAACGAGTAGGAGAGGACCCAAAAAAAGCTGTTCGTAAAATGAAATGCCATTCAATAAGTTGTACTAACTCCATCTAGTAAACTCAAGAAATTGATTTTTCTACTAATCAGTTCGTTGCTTCTTTTTTGATGTTGTTTCAGTTTGTTGTTTTTTTTTTCTGTTTTTCAAACCAAATCTTTCATGACAGATAACGCCTTTTTTCTTATTGTAACCTTAGATCTGAATAAAGCCAAACGATGGTCATCTCACATTCCGGAAGAATGCAACACGTTCAAACAAAAGGCTTGCTATGGTTCATGTTATGAGAGAAATTACGGAGAAAGTCTTTTCTGTAAGAATCAATGCAGTTGTGTCAAGAAGGACAATATCAACGGAACGGTAAATTGTTGTTGATATTAGTACCAAACTGCACATAAACGTAGTTTCTTTGTATTGCAAGAGCCTTGACGAAATGATAACTTCTATGTTGTTGAGAGTTTGGTATCCAAACAAAGCATCCGAGTCAATCTATGCACGTTTTATACTGTAAAACAGTCCGTAATTTTGCGGCGTCAAAAACGCGCACATGTGCGGTCAAAGGAAAGTTCAGTAAGAAGTACGGACCGGTTATTTATTAGGGAGCTTTAGCAACGACGACGGCGACAGCAACGAGGACGTCAAAAAGCAATAGGCTTATATTAGCAAAACAACAACTTTGCACGTGCATCACGCTTTTTTGTACATTTTTTTACCGTCCTTGCACGACTACGACGTGAAAATGCCTAATTACAAGTTTTTTGGAGGACGTAAACAAGCGACGATGAAATCTCTTTTTCTCTCTCTAAACCTGACTGCGGTCCTCAAGAAATCAACTCCAGGGAAATTCGCCTCCACTTGCCATTTTCAGCAAATTGGAATAAACGCGACAAAGATTGAAAAAACGGAAATTCGTTTTAAAACTGACGTTTTCGCTGCCGTTGCCGTCGTCGATGCTAAAGCTCCCTATCAGCAATGACGACGGCAACGACAGCGACAACGTCGCTATCAAAATTAATTTTTCAAACTTTTTTACGTGATTAATTGCAAAAAAGATGTTGTTTTGCTTAGTAAGCATATTGCTTTTTTTTATAGGGTTCTCCTTGCCGTTGCCATCGTCGTTGCTTAAGCTCCCTAAATCTCGTACCCAGATCTCCCACGGCCAAGGGAAAGGGAAAACAGCGAGAGATCTGGGTACGAGATTAAAGCTCCCTAAATAGATCAGGACAGAAGTTTGTCTAGAACAGAGCATCATCAGCTAGGAGATGGCTAACTGAACAGTCAGAATTGAGATTCTGGCTAACAGTTGTATTGAGATAGGTATTTTGAGGGATTTTTAGGCCCCGTTTATATGGAAAGACTTCTCCTTAGAAAATGTGGCGAACCATGAACATGAAAAACAAAGAGCTGGCTGGGCTAGAAAGGTGAGCAGCCTAGCCTGGCCTTTTGTGATGGTATACAGTTACCCGGGATAATCAGAGCATGCGCAAGTGCAGTCGGCTCAGGCAAAGAGGTCATTGTTTAGGGATTTCTTTTAATATATTCTTTTTTCACAGTAAAAGGAATAATTTGTAAAGATCGGTCACATGAAGAATTGTTTGATCGCCTGTGATTTTACCTTTTGAGAATCCTCCACCCTGATCTTTCGCTGCTCGTTCACGAGCTGTTCATCTCTCGATCACGTATTCCAAATGGCGAGTTTCAGGCTCGCTGGCTCATTTTCAGTAATTTGCAAAAGGTAATCGAAGATAACTGAGAATCTAACCAAGGTTGCCGTATAAGATAAGCCTCGTTCCCAGGGTTCCTAAGTACACGTATTTTGATTTCATGGATTTTTAAAATTATTCGCTAAAAGGAGGATACTGAATAAAGTTTATACTCGTGAATAAGTGACATTCAAGCCAACCACCCGCATGCATTAAGCTGCTTAAATTGGGCCTGTCGCAAGCCCAATTGTGAGGCTCACAGTTCATTTCAAATCAAAGATATTAATCTATGTTGTGTGTTTATTTATTTTAGGACGGCTTCCCTTACCAAGAATAAAAAGACGCGTCGCATCATCTCCACGCATTCAATGTAATCATAATTGTAATGTGTTGGCTGCGTGGAAAATAAAATGAATCGTAAAAAATGTATGCCTCTTTTCTACTCGCAGTCAATTGAATTATTAACGAGTAGAGCACGTGTACGCCGTTCATTTCGAGTGGTCAGCGAAGCGAGCGGCGATAGCGCGCGAGAAAGCAGGCTGATGGTCCCTTATTTTCCTCACTGAGGCAAATAAAAATGTCACTCATTAATTTTCAGTTTTTCTTGAATCGCCTCAGCCGGGGCCATTATGCCAGTAAACCAGTAGAGAGTTTTTTTCATTGCTTTTATATAATACCTTTTACTGGCAAAAACAACGTTAGTAATGGTAAAAGTAGTAGTAAAATTTATTGAATCTCCCAATCACAATTTATCTGGCCCAACGTACATAAATATGTAAATAATATATAGATTAAGCCAAAGCTAAAAGCAAAGCTCTTGTGGAATCTTTCAAGAAATACCTTTTTGCTGTAATTCAACGTTTGTCATATCAAGAAGCAAACTGAATTCGTCTTGAAAAAATGAAAACCAATGAGCCCGCGATACAGTAATGTGACACTGGTCAGCGGATACCCATTTTTTGTAGCTGTCAATTAACAATAACAAGGATGACTAATATCAAGTTAAACACAGATTGTAGCTTGGATTCTAAGCTAGTAAATGTGACATTTCACATCCGCTGACGTAAAGGGATGGGCGTAGTACGTACGGACGATTTTGTCACAATTTCTTAAAATCCCTGATAACCAAATTTCATTAACCATGGTGCTCCGCTGCTCAAGAGCTCCGCTAATTAATATGATAGATAAGAAATACTGGAAAAACCAGCAAAACGGAAACTGTCCTAACTAACAACATAAGATTCAAAGAGAAATTCTCTCAGTTTCTTCCTAAACGTCTTCAAGTTGTCAGCTGCAGTTACCACATGTGGTAATGAAATATTAATTTTTTTTCGATGTTTATAAACAACAGTTTTTTTAACCAATGAACAGAGCTTGGTAGTACCTTATTTTATAAAATAAGAAATGACGTCACGGTTGGCAAGCGTCTGTATGCCTTCTGGTAAGGAAAGTAACAAAGCAAGATCTTCGAATACAGCTCCTAAAAGAGATTAAGTAGTACTTGAAAATGCCACATGAGTCTAAAAACCGGGAGGAAGAAACTTTTAAAGACAAGATAAAGGATGTGTTGAAAAAGCTGAAAGAGGAGAAACCAACAGACCAAACAGGTGCAATAAATCCTTCGAAGTTGCCACCAAATGATATTAAGATACCAGTAAGTTCTTCATGTTCTCACTTTAATTTTGTAGAATGCTGTTGACCTGATACAACCTATAACCACTCAATCAGCGTATTAAGTCCAATAGTTAATAGCAGATTGCAGGAATCAGTGTTCTGGGCCACGCTTTGAGGTTGATGAGGCGGAAGATGAGTTCACATTTCATCAATTTATTTTTCGATTTTTCGAGATGGCCTTGCGAGATTTTTCGAGATGGCCTCGCGACATTTTTGAGATGGCCTTGCGATTCCGATTTTTTACAGACTTTCATGATTGCCACCATCGAATTTCATGAAATTTTTCTCCTTTGTAATGTAAATAACAAAACATCCTCCAAGCGGGTTTCGTATTCACCGAAAATAATGGTAAAATTTACAATTTAACATTTTTCCTCTTTTTTTGCCATTTTTTTTTCCCTTTACACAAGCACGAAACATTTTGCGCGAGAGTCGAATGACATTTTGGCTTCGTCTCAAAATTATAAGAATAAATGGTTAGAAGTAGTTCTCCAAAGATTAACATAATAAATAATTATGCAATGTCACTCGAATAATTTGTTACAGATTCGCATTCATAATGTTTTGTAGTATTTATATAAGGCAATATGCGTGATGTAGGACAAGAAGTTCAATTACAGCTTTATTACATTATCTTCTGACACCACACAATTAAGAGTATTATTATCAATACTAATATTTTAATGTAACCGGTTTGTGGGAAAGAGGAACCAGAAACGCTTTGGTTAATTATACAGTCTCATTGTACATGCAAAACAGAAAAAATGATGGGATTTAGAACAAAATTTACTTTAGAAGCAGGTGTGATTTGGAACCAAAAACATTTTGTGAGTATATCACTGCTACCAATTAGATGATTTTGAAATCACCAGTGATTTCAAAATGGATTGTAATAAATAATAGTTTGTTACTAGATTGTCAACCGTAGAGAGACGGTTGCCTGGAGTCTGTTCGCCTTCTGCCTTCTCCCATAAAAACGCAAATTCACCGAACACAACATCTACAAGAAGACAAGTGATACTTAATAATATGGAAGTTTTAAACGACGAGAAAACCATTATACAAAGGATTGAGTACGTGTTGTACAAACTGAAAGAGAAGTCAACAGAAGCAGAGAAGGGGGTAGAAAATTAGTCCTTAGCAACTGCTACGGGATATTAAGACAAAAGTAATTCTCAGAGTCATGCGTGCGAGGAGGTTGGAGAGCAGTCCGCAAAGGATCGCGGGGCAAACTGTCGGCGAGCTCATTTTCAAAACCGCCAGCACGGATCTCTGTGTTCCATGTCTTTTCGCTGAGTTTAGCTACAATTATACTAAATTCACAATAATTTGGAATATAACAAATTTGTACTATCTAAATTTTTACATTTTTCACTAAGAAGTGACCGAATTGCCTTTTAAAACAGGTGAGTTCTCGTTGAAAGTTAGCTGGCAAAAGACTTCTCGTATACAGAACGAGCTGTGCACTGATAATATATGGAGCATGTCATCCTATATGTGCGTTCACCTTTACAGAGAGCGAAATGTATAACTAATAAACAACCAATGACAGATTAAAATTCAGTTGATGGTCGATAGTGTAATGGGCTAGACAAATGTTCCACAATATCCACAATGGAATAACGGGATGGATCGCTCCAATTCATCGGATATTTCGATTCTTGAAGACTTTGAGTAAAGACTGATGTCATGACACAAATAAAGTTATAGAGCGATTTTCGTATGACCTTGAATAATGGTTTCGGTAAGTGTTCGTTACTTGACAAAAGATCAAAACATGGCCTCTTCGTTTTCCCACCAAAGGAAACCCTAATATGGAGAAGGCATTGTTCGATTGGCAAATCGTGTTGCAGTATGACGTCAAAGCGAAGTATCGGTTGATTTCTAGAAAGTTCTAGGTCTTGTAGGGCATGAAGTTTTTTCACCCGAGCGTTCGCTTAACCAACCAAAGGCAACGCGCGTTTGTACCCGTTCGATAAACCAAATCGGTCTATTTCCGTTCGTTCGTTGTTTCTGTTTTCTTTGCGTGTTTTCTTTTCAAGGTCATATGAAAATCGGTTTATCCTTGAATAAGGTGCACTCTATATTCATACAACACAGCTTTAAGCAATTCATACAGTCTCGCCAAGACACCGAGCGGATAAATTTCAAACATTCCCGTGACTTGGTCAAGAAAAAGCTACAAAAAGCTGAAAGAGATCACACCTTTGAAGAGGTCACAGCTAATAAAAACAACTCTGGCTCACTCTGGAAAATTATTAATGGTGCCATCCCCTCCAAAGATAAGCAGAGACCAGCCTTTACAAAGGATGTGACAGTCTTAACCAACGAATTCAATCAGTTTTTTGCTAAAGTCGGCTTAAATGCCGCTGACGCAGTACAGAGCCTGAGGGAAGAACATAACATCATAGTCCGAGATTTTTCATCCGAAACTGGCATAGATACTTCCTCTATGGAATTATTCAATTTAAGGACAGTGTCACGTGAAGAGGTTCGCCGAATTGTAACATCTCTCCCAATGAATAAATCTCCGGGACCGGACAAGATCAGCGCTCGTGTACTGAAAGACTGTCTCCCTGTCATATTGGGCCCTCTTACTGACATCATCAATTGTTCTATCCTTACTAGCACATTTCCTGACAACTGGAAAGAGGCTGAGGTGATTCCGATTCTTAAAGACGGTGACCATGAAAAAGCTGCCAACAACAGACTGTTATCTCTGCTAGCCGTAGCTTCAAAGTTCCTCGAAAGGATTGTTTTGAATCAGTTCAGCGCCTATCTCACAAAAAACAACCGCCTTACCTCACACCAAAGCGGCAATAAAAAAGCTCATTCTACAGAGACCTTAAACATCCTGCTCACGGATAAGATACTCGAAGCAATGGATAAAAAGCAGATAACAGCACTAGTACTATTAGATCTATCCAAAGCCTTCGACAGTATAGACCATGCAAGGTTGCTCCACAAACTCTCCATCTTAGGAGCCTCACCCTTTACTGTCAAATGGTTCAAGAGCTATTTAACTGGTCGCAAGCAATAAGTGAGAATAGGCTCCGCCTACTCTGACACTCTACCTATAACTGACGGAGTTCCTCAAGGCGCAATCCTATCACCATTGTTGTTCTGCATTTATCTCAATGATTACCCACGGCACCGACGTTTTGCAACCTAGAATCGTATGTGGATGACTCAAAGCTATTCATGTCATTTCCTCTCGTTGATCTTGATGCTGCCATTGAAAAGCTCGAACAAGACCTTCACAGTGTAGCTCAATGGTGCTGTGAGAACCATCTACTTATCAATCCCGATAAAACTAAACTCCTTTTCCTCGGTACCAGACAGATGTTAAGCAGGTTACCAGAAGACCCTAGAGTGGTATTCTTAAGTAAAACACTGAAGCCAACAGACTCTGCCAAGGACTTGGGAGTCTTTCTTGACCCCCATCTGACCTACGATCACCATATTTCATGTGTAGTGTCATCTTGTTTCGCAAAGCTTTGCCAAATAAATAGAGTCAAAAGGAGCTTCGACAAGGAAACACTAGAGTTGTTAATAACGTCATTAGTCTTTAGTAAGATGCTTTACTGCTCATCTGTATGGTCAAATACTACACTCCAGAATAGAAACAGATTACAATCTATTCAGAATTTTGCCAGCAAGATCGTAACAAACTCTAGGAAGTTTGACCACGTAACACCTTTGCTTCGGGAGCTAAACTGGCTTCCTGTTAAAGAACAATTATTCTATAGAGACTCCGTTTTGACCTTTAAATGTCAGAACGATCTTGCGCCTCAATATTTAACGAGCAAGCTTACCAAGCTCTCAAATATACATACTCGTAACACTCGTACACGGAACTCTTTGCAGATTCCGCTATACAGAACGGCTATAGGCCAGCGCACATTTTCCTACGGAGGGGCCTACACTTGGAATAACTTGCATAATGAACTTAGGCAAAGTGCCTCATTGGCATCTTTCAAGCGCGCCCTGAAAGACACACTATTGAGGCAGACATTTCCTTTATAAGCTCTAGAATTTAGTAGAATACCATCATAAATTGTGATTTCGAGTTTTTTATTGTCATTTTTGCTTTTATAAATTGTAAATAGTTTGTAAATAGTTCCTGAAAAACCTCACGAGGATGTTACTATTAAAGTTATTATTATTATTATTATTATTATTATTATTATTATTATTCTTTAGCAAACGCAAGGGTCTGTCACTAGATACTGGTCCACTATTAAAGTATTGCTATTCATAATCAAGTTGGGGAAAAAAAATATCAAGAAAATTAGTCATAAAAAAATCCTTTACTTTTATAATTGTCAATATATAAATGGACTACTTCCTAGACCTTCTCCATGCCTCCGTTATGTCTTAGTTTTGTTTTGAATTCATCTGGGAGCAAGAAGTTCAGGAATCTAGGTTTTCAAAAAAGACTACAGGGTCCTACCAGGATTCCAATTCTTTCCGTCTTTGTTGTTTGTATCATGAACCATAATTCAACAGTAAGGAGGAAGGAAACAGGCATGACATAACCCAGCCACGCTTTTAGCTTGGGAAAACGGGAAACCGCGTTCAAACCTGTCTTGAAACAAATCAGCCTGTTTTGGTGCAAGGAACGTTTGATTTGTGGGTGCTACGACGCCCAACATCACTATTCAACTCGTTTTGCAACAATGTTGCCGGTACCACCTTGGTGTGAGCAATTCTGAACCATTTCTCTTGAGGGCCATCCCACATAATGGGGTGTGAAAGTGTAGCTCAGAGTCCACTTCCCTGTCACTTTCCCTGGTTGCCCGTTTTAAGGGCCATAGGGGAGACTAGTCAGACTACAGTGTTATTATAATTATGCACCCATTGAAATAAAGTGTCGTTCATTCACGTCCATATACCTTATTCAAGACTAAGCTATACCCTAGTTCAGTGCACAAAGGTTATTTTTAGACAAAATGGCCCCAAAAACTTTTCCTTTGGCTCGACACATACCTGCATAACTCGCACAATGTAAAAAGGACAATTTATAGTTCTTTTCTCTAGACTTCTCTGGCTTCTTGTTTGTTTGCGGTGGTTAGCTCAAAAGCTAAGCTCCCCTGACCACCATACACTTCTACCCAAGCCATTAATTTTCTTTTTTTTCCCTTCTTTTTCTACTTTATTAGTGTATTCTTACCTTACTATATATAATGTTAATATTTTATAAAGTGTGAATAATAATAAAAAATTGAATCAGGATGTTGTAGTCCTTCTCTTAATAGAGCACATTGTATCACTCTACAATCGGCGAGAGACACGTTTTACCGACTTAAAAATGGGAAAAAATAAAGCTTTCCCTCCCTCATCCCCTCCATGGAATGTTGTGACGCGTTCGAGCTACCTATAGAAAACACCCAACACCACACCTTTGGTTGGAGGGGAAGGGGAGGGGTGTGGATTGTTTTGTTCTCCGAAGTTACCCTATTTCAGTACAATGCCTCAACAATTTTGTCGCAGATTGTAGGTCTAAAGGGCAGTGAACAGTCATTTTGTCTTTTATATTCAGCTACATTCACAATCAAAATTCATCTTTTTTGCATTTAGTTTGGTACAGACAAGGCTGGACAGACCAAGAAAGATGCAGTGAAAAACTCATTTAACCCCAAAGAAATAAACATTATGGAAAAAAGAAGAGAGAGAACAGAGAATGAGTCGGGCAATAACAATCCACAAGGCAAAGGTAAAAAAGAACATCTAGAATTTGAAGATCTCATAAAAAGCGGCTCTCGAGAAGGACTGAAAGGCAAGGTGTTAAAAGAATTAGAAAGCCAATTCGACTGCGAATTTCTTGCAGCAGAAGTCGATATTTGGGGCTGGAGTGTACAAAGATCAAACGCAAGGTTCTACAGTGGAGTAATGGATGCAGTCGCTATTCGTGTAACTGGGCCTAAACCTGAAGTTTTGGTCGTTGACTGGAAGACCACCGGTAAAACAGATGTTTCATATTTAAGAACTTGGTGGGATAAAGGTACAAACTTTAGTGTTCCTCTTTATCAATGTTTAGTGTACCGCGAGCTTTTGGCAAAGCATTTATCAAACGACCTTGACGTAAAAGTTGGCGTTATGATAGTACCCTATCATCAATCGCATCCGGAGCTGCTTGTGCCAGGGTTATGCCTGGACTTCACGGAAATGGAAGAGAAAGGGTTGCTAACGGGACTCAAAAAATATCGATGGTGTTCCCAAGACTCTGAAGTTGTCTGGAGTATAAAGTTCCCCGGATGTAAGCTATTTAAAAAGCTAAAAATCCTCACTGAACTTCAATGCGTGGATAAAAGCACTGAACTGTTAAAAGATGGAGCTTTATTGAAAGATGTAATCAGTGACGACGCTACAATTGGAGTCTTGCGTGAAGAGTTGGGCCTTCTGCCATTAAAGGTGACTAATGAAGTAGAAAAAGAAGGAGGAAAAGAAATAAGAGTAGAAGGAAGAGATGGTGGTAAAGGAGGAAGAGGAAGAGAAAGAAGAGCAAACGAAGTAGGAAATGGAGTGAGTAGAAGTGGTGGAGAAGGAGGAAGGTTAGGGTTAGAGTTAGGGTTAGGGTTGGTAGGTTTAGGGTTGGTAGGGTTAGGGTTGGGGTTGTTAGGGTTAGGGTTAGAGTTAGGGTTAGGGTTAGGGTTGATAGGGGTAGGGTTAGGGTTAGAGTTAGGGTTGGGGCTGGTATGGTTAGGGTTAAGGGTAGAGGTAGGGTCAGGGTTCGAGTTAGGGTTTTTAGGGTTAGGGTTAGGGTTAGGGTTGGGGTTAGAGTTAGGGTTAGGGTTGATAGGGGTAGGGTTAGGGTTAGAGTTAGGGTTAGGGTTGATAGGGGTAGGGTTAGGATTAGAGTTAGGGTTGGGGCTGGTATGGTTAGGGTTAAGGGTAGAGGTAGGGTCAGGGTTCGAGTTAGGGTTTTTAGGGTTATGGTTAGGGTTAAGGGTAGAGGTAGGGTCAGGGTTCGAGTTAGGGTTTTTAGGGTTATGGTTAGGGTTAGGGTTAGGGTTGGGGTTAGTGTTAGTGTTAGGGTTGGTAGGGTTAGGGTTATGGTCAGGGTTCGAGTTAGGGTTTTTAGGGTTACGGTTAGGGTTGGGGTTAGAGTTAGTGTTAGGGTTGGTAGGGTTAGGGTTAGGGTTAGGGTTAGGGTTAGAATCAGGGTTAGGGTAGGCAGGGATACGGGTAGGATCAGGGTTGGGATAAGAATTAGGGATAGGGGTAGGGTTAATAGCATTAGGGTTAGGGCTAGGTTTAGGTTAGAAGACAACGAGATGGAGAAGATGTAGGAGGTGGAGATTGTGGTGGTTGCGGAGGAAAAAGAGAAAGAAGAGTAAAGAGAGATGGAGACTGGACTTTGACAGTTTTCTACTGCGTCTCAATAACAAGACTGATTTTCTTTGCACCATAGCTTTTAGATCTAACCGCTTATCGCAGTTTAAAAAAACGTGGGCCAAGCTTCTTTAGATATGTGAATGTAATACTTATTCCTTTAAGCTGCACTTTACTGCTGTACTGTTTCACTTATCGGGTTTGGGTCTTTTTCCTTAATTTAGTTTCTTTGCGTTACAAATTTAGTTTTATATATATATATATATATATATTATTTTCACCCCGCTGTGAAAGTAGATTATAGTTTTGAATAGTTAAAAGAACACGTATATGTAATTATTATTATTTTTTTGTAAATAAATAAATAAAATAAAATAAAATAAAAGGAGATGGAGGAGGCAGAAATGGTGAAGGAGAAGGAGAAAGAGGACGACAATGAGGTAGAGAATGAGAGAAAGGAGATTGTGGTGGTGGCGCAGGGAGAGGTGGGGAGGAGGAAGAGGATTGAGAAAAAGATGAAGAGAGGGACATGTAGATGGTGGTGATGGTGGTGGAGGACGAGAAAGAACAGTACAAGAAGAAGAAGATGGAGGAAGTTGTAGTGGAAGGAGAAGGATGAGGTAGAAGTGGAGGATGAAGAGGAAAACAACGGGTTGAAGAAGGAGAAGGAGGATGAGTACACCTGAGATGGAGATGGTGGTGAAGGAAAAGGAGGAGGGGAGAATGAGGAGGAGTAGGAGAACGAAAAGAATAGGGAAAATGAAAAAGAGTCAGCGTAGTCCCTAGGCGTTCTCTCTTGACCCGTTGTCCGCGCGAGAGAGTCTCTCTCGGTGACGTCACAGCTCACGGTAGAGTTCAGGATTGACCGAGCCGAGAACCCCTAGGGACTAGGCTGAGGAAGAGTAGAAAGAGAGGGAAGAGAAGCGGAGAGTGAACAACATCAACACCAGACAATAACAAGAAGAGTAAGAAGACGAAAAATAAGGAGAAGAAACGCATCTGTACGAGTAAGAGTAACTCAAAGAAAAGAACCAACTTGAACAAGAACACTGAACATTGTTTATTGCAAAGCTACTGATTTAGAACAATTAGTTCCGCTGCAAGTAAAAATAGGGAATTACTCCCTTCAGCTATTTTGTCTCCATTCAATATCAATTTTTTTTCCCCAGATTATAAAGGAAACAATTGCTCCCCGAGTCTGCAGAAACGAACGTCCCGAAACAACGTATCGGAACAGAAGGCAAAAAAAAATCTGTTAAAATAACGCTTAAAAATTCTTTAAGGAATGGCAAAGGGTTAAAAGAACTTTTGCATTGAATAGATCAAACAGGCAAACTTTGGCTTCGGTATTGTAGTCTAGTTAAAAGGAGGTCTATTTACTGTGTAGTAGTGTCTTCACTGTTATTTAGTCCATCTATATATAAATCTTGTTTTGTAATATGTCTTCAGGTCTCCCCGCCTCGATTAGTTTATAAGCTATTTGCGGGTGGGAAAGTAATGTAATTAGTTATTTTCCAATTTTCAATAAAATTTGTTGTTGTTGTTGTTGGAGAACTCAGTCGGAAATTTTGTGTCTATACACGACCATCACCCGACTCTCGTTAGAGGGTGTTGGACAAGTGTGACTGCAACGTGTGAGCTTTCCTCACTTGACTTATGACGCACAAGGTCAAAGCTGTAAACGAGATCGAAATTAATACATACTCTTTACCTCCTTACCCCCCAAATTTGGGTAAGTTGTTGTTTTGTCAACAACATTTGCAAATAATAGTTTAAGGAAAAAGTTTTGTTTTTTTTTAGGGGGGGGAGGGGGGGACAGAGGGTATTATGGGGCACTCGAAGATAGAGAGCGTTTTTCCGCACAATACCAGAAACCCATAAGGGGTTGTCAACCCCTTATGAGTTTCTGACGATACCGAAAGCCAGGAACGAACTTTAATGAATTCTTAAAGAACCCTTTAAATGTTTCAAGTAGTCTAACTATTTAATTTACAATTGACAGCACTTTTTATCCGGAGGAATTATGAAACAAGAGCACAAGTAATGATCTGGAATAAATATTCTTTTAGTCAATAAAGAGTTTATTTACAAAAGTGTTTGCGCACTTCTAACTATCATCCGAGTCGATCATGCACCAGAGCAAGAACTTCTCAACAACCTCCCTCGTGAAGAATGCTATCTGTTTGCAACTTAACCACTTCACCATCAAGTAAAGTCAAACTCGAGTAAGCGTTTATGTTACCTTGGACATCGCGAGCATGGACATTTTCACTTTTTCAGTTTCAAAGGAAGTATTTCATAAAAATGTGAACTGTCAAGTGCAAGACGTAATTATTAGAAATTTTGGTAATGTTAGCTTGTTTATTATGTTTATTATTATTTTCTACAAAAGGGGAGTTTTTGGTAAATTCCGCCATAGAAGTAATCAACAGAGTCACTCCTTTTTAGAAATTGAGGAAAATAGTCTTCCGCAAGTACATGATGATTTTTTTTCCGAAGACATTTGTGATTTTTACATCCCTTTTTGAAATTTTCTCGGCAACCTTTAGTTCATGATAGCAGCCACTAACATTGTCCAACATTGCATGTATTTTTGGTCATACGTGTCAAAATGAAAAACATGCAATTATGATGAAAAAAGTCCTTGGAAAAAGAATGCTTAAAACGATCATCGGCCCATACACAGCTGCTGACGGCTTCATGGCACAACGCAGTTTCAGGCATGAATGACCTCAGGAGATATCAAAGGTCTTTCACAAGTTCGTCCATGTTATGTTCTACCGCTACTAGCCTAGCTTTGTCCATAGATCTTAGCTGAAGTAGAAGTTGAATAACTTTCTTGATGCCACTCCTAAGAGAAACAACAAGAAATACATATGGTAAAATCAAAATACGGAATGCTTAAAATAATACTTTGCATGCTTTCATTAGCAATCGAATAAAACAGAATAGGACCTTTGCAGAACTTGCTAATATCCTTGGCCGATACCACTTAGGATCGGCTTGCTGGATGACAAGTCTCATTCAGAGCCATCGGGCAAAGCCTTCCTGGGTAAATTCAAACGTGTTGTTTCGTAATGCATTGTAATTGTTTGTGTGTGCGAAATGAATTTAAAAAAAAAAATTGAACACTTAACCGGTAGATGGAGGAAACCGGCTTATAGTGATCTAGTTTTTAATGCAAAACTGAACTGATCTATACTAGTTACTAAATTTCCTCGTGTTATGCGATTTTCAACGATTGTCTCAATAACAGATAAGCTGTGATTAAAAACGAATGCAATTAAAAAAAAAATTCAAACGTGTTTCAAGTCTTCTAGGCCAGTCAGTTCGGGTAATTTTCAGCAGAGTCATTAACCTAGGAATTTTTCGCTGGATAGCACTCAAACCTTTCTGATGGGAATGAACGCTCAGATGACTTGCCATTCAGCGAGACGTTGCTAAGTGGTATCTAAGCATATGATCAAAGGGCCTATTCAGTAACTATTCGAGGTACTTCAACTTGGTTTATTCGGAGCAAAACAAGATTAAGGTAGAACTTAACCCTTTTATCCTCAGAAGTTGCCAAAGTTAATTTGCGTAATATCAAAAGCACAAACAACGCGGAAGGCTTTATTTTACTTTCTTCGCTAGAAAAATTAACACGCTTATTTTTATTCAAGGGGGTTAAGCTCGGCCTCTCCCCATCGCAAAACAATAAAACTTCTAACCGACATGTATAATAACTTGCTTCCTTCACTACAAGATTTTAGCCTGAACCCCTAGTACATTGACAATAGCTACCACATGGGGAGTTCTCATGCCTTCATACTACCAAATTTGTATGGCTAAGTGTCTTAACTCTCAAGGAGTCGATCTGCCCAAATAAACGTTCAATAGCACGGCGCTAGAGTGCAAAAGTGCACTTCCGGTTGATGTGCGTTGCTCACAAACGTCGCTGCTTAAACTCCCAATGGATAATAGAAAGACCAAGTCTTTCTATTTAACAATTAATGAATGAGGCTGAGTATCTTATGAAGAATTATGGAGATTGAGGAGGAGGGTGTTATCCGTCGAGGCCGTAGGCCGAGGCTGATAACACCCTCCGAGATCTCCATAATTCTTCATACGATATGAAAGCCGAATTCAATAATTGTTTTCTTATTCATTCAAAATAATTCCTAGTTTAAAAACATGGCCAAAACAAGCTCTCCTCAATGGATCCATCGATGTTAAGTTCATCTTCGATAGTGCACGTTTAGGGTTGTTCAGCTCGGAAAATATTCTCCAAATAGCAGATGTCGCCCTTCGAGTTGTCTTCTCGCTGTTCTTTCCATGTTTTTCGCTATTATTTCGCCTAGTTCTTACTCTTGAAACGAGTGAAATGTCCGCCATTTTAGTTTCCACAACGAAGACAACTCAACCTAGTACCCAGGTCTTCTCGGTTAACGGTGCATTAACCTGCAACAACGCTGCATTTTTGACGTCATTTCCTCGTTAAACACAAAATTCTTTCAAATTTGGTCATCAGTAACTGGTTATGGTGAATTATGCGTGGGCTTTTGGCCAATCAGAATCGGGGAAATATTTTGAAAGAACAATAATATCCGTGAACTCCCAAACGACGCATTTTCACACGCGCGCACCACTAACCATCTCATATTCTCATAGTCGTCTTTGTTTGAGAATCTAAAGGTCTCTACCAAATCGACTAAAGTTGTCAAAACGTTACCTGGCTTTCTTTCTTTCGGCTTCTGGACATCCAGCACTTGAGCGCTGCATACTGGCTGCTAACGTAGCGAGATAGCGCGCAAAGGCCTCTAAAGAAGGTAATGTTGTCTGTTGTTGGTCGTTAAACCATTGTTTTGGAAACGAGGCTGTAATCTGAAACAGAATCACAAAAAATCTTATTCCTTAAGGGGTCTAACGTCTTGAAACTTCGAGAAGGTACTGAGCCTGAATATCCTAAACGATTCTAATAAAGACAAAGTACACGGTTCTTCTTCGTTTTATACAATAAGTCTACGAAGGAGCGCTATCACAGCTACGACATTTATTAGCCAACGACTCGTAAATAAGTACACTTGTGGAACATTGATACAACGAATCTCTTTATAACGAAGTCCTCGGTATAACGTACGATTTTCTTTACCCCAGCAATAGTAAAACATCTGAGAAGGGACCTCGTTATAGCTAACCCTTGGCCCTTCGTTATATCGAGGTTCCACTACACATGTCTAGTTTTGAGCTGAATTCAACGTCGTTTAACCCGATATTGCAAGACAACAGGTTAAAGCTATATTCTTACCGCCTTTGCCTTCTCCAGGCTGTCGTAGTAAAGATGTGAGTGTTGAAGAGCTAACAACAGGTATCTGTTCAGCAGTCCATCTACCGCCATTTCTTGTAGTCTAGCGGATGAAATAAGTCCCTCCCACTTGAGAATGTTACCTAACAACTGCAAAAGAATTCAAAAAGAAACGCAAGGAGCTAAATGAAAGATATCTCTCAGATCGGTTTTTGCTTACGCTTAAAAATTCTACTCAAATTAAAATTTATTCCTTTATTCACTTGTAAATTACCGATACCTGACTTGGACTCTCACTGGCTGACTAAAGACCACGTGACCAGAGTTATCCTGCGTATGAAAAAATTCAGCGAGCGTTGTTCCGGCTGAATATAAGGTCACGTGGTAACTTATCGACCCATAACAGTCGTTTTCGGTTCTCCTAGACCAACTTTCCTAGTACCATACTATCTTGATCAACGTTTCGGATGCCACTGGGTTCGGATATTAAAGTACACTAAAGGTATAGGCGGTTTTTAACTGTGCGACCAAAATCAAACCATTTACTGGCCATTCACAACAGGTGCAGGCACAATCTCATTTCCAGAATCCCCATTACCCTTGTCCTGCGCGACGCCGATCCACTTGGGAAGGGCAATGAGGGTTCTGGGAAGGAGGTTGATGCAGGCAATCAAATGAACCAAGTGCAAAGCAAGTACATAAAGCATCGCAAATGACACGCAAGTAAGTCAAGGGTGAATGGTCTTCATTTAACTATTAACTGGTTTTGGTTTAGTCAATAGGCCTTTTGCAATAGTAGATCATGTGATCAACTTTCTTTAAACACAACGGTTTGCTTTGGCAAAATTTTGTTAGCAAGAACTGAAATAGCATATTAAAATTAGGTAACCTGAAAATTTTCAGCTGTATATCTCAAAAGTAGCGATTGCAATGGCCGCCAAAAAGGACTCTTGCCACCTACTAACGGTTGAGTAGTTTTCCATACAAATTCTTTAAAATTTCGACATTTTCAAACGGTCGTAAAATATTTCCTTAAGCATTACGAAGGTCAAATTTTCCTTTTTCTCATAAAAAATAATTTGAGCCCTTTTAAGACGTAAGGGAAAGATTTAAGGACAGAAATTCAAAATTTTACAAGGATTAGTGTAGTTTTCCCCATACAAATCCTTCTAATTTTCGGTGGCCATTGCAATCACTACTCTTGAAATATATGGCTGAAAATTCTCAAGTTACTTAGTTTGCAATGTGCTGTTTCTGCTAACAAGATTTTCGAAAAGCGAACTATTTTCGGGTTTAAACAGAAAGTTGATCACGTGACCAACTATTACAAAAGGCCTATCCCAAACGTACAAAAGGCCATTGTGATGCTTGACCTTCACTGAAACCTCGCTTAGCGTTGCCTCACACATTTAAAGTAAATACCTTCACACAACTCCAGAATTGTCTCTGAAAGAAGGGTAGAGCACCAGAAGCCTTATTATCCAGTAAACTGCCAAAAATACAAGGGAAGAAGATGTAAACAATGAGAAATGTAATCAACAGCGAAGACTTCCTTCTTCCTTTTTGTGAAGACACATTATTTTAGACATCTTTCGTCCTCAAGCATTTTTTAAAGACCTCATACAATGCTTAGTTGCTCTGTGTCCTAAGAGGGAAATGGAGAGTTGTTGGCAGCCTATTACCTCTGGAACTTTCAGGATAAAAGAAAAATAATAATTGTTACCTTTTTGGATACAGAGGAACATATACATCATCGCTAACACATCGCCGCATACGAGTAGTTATTGCGGCAAACAGCGACTGTAGAAGAAAGTATCAACAGGAAATAAGTTGAAAGTGCTTGGAATGCATGGTATGACAATTAAAATGAATAAAGTCACCAAATAAAAATTAGAATTATGTTCACAAGAATAATGTTTCTGAGGTTAATACACCTCAAAAATCAGCAGAAGCCTAGGCATGGATTAATGCTGTCTCCCTAAACTAAGATATATAAAATATTCTACATATTGTTCGTTAACAGTAGTGATTAATACAGTGGAACCCTGCTGTGTCAACCTCATTTATACCCCGGGGGGGGGGGGGGGGGGGGGGGGGACTCCCATATGAAACAGACCGGGATGCTCGTCGTCTCGCTTAGGGGTGTAAATTTTGGATTTTGGTCTCGCTTAGGGTGTTCCGGGCAAAGCGCCAATATTTTAAGCCCCCAAGGTCTCGTTTAGGGTTCCGCGAAGAACTTGAGATTTATGATAATGCTTTTAAAAACTACTTTGCGATAAAAGCATTCGATGATTATGTCTTTATATCATTAAAACTCATTGCATGTCGTATTTGTGTGTTTTTAAGCGGTCTCTTTTAGGGGCCAAAATTTGCTTAAGCCACGCCCAGATTGGTCTCCTTTAGGGGTCACAAAAAGCTTGAGCCACGCCCAGATGGTCTCCTTTGGGGGTTAAATTCAAAATCTGTTTCATATGGGAGTTCCCCCCCCCCTCCGGATTTATACAGCCACCTCATTATTAGGGTCACTTTGATTTGTTCCAAAATACAGTCCCATACATTTTCTTATAAGAAAACCGTTAAATGTGTCTTACAGCTTTATATGGCATAATTATTATATACTCCCAACTTGTATATTTCTCTTTTAATTTACCTTGTTAATAGGGCCAAACCAAACTATAGGTGCATCATTGTTTACAGATGAAAGACAAGTGCAAATGAACACCGATAATCTATTTTGATGATCAATATTTTTTACCTGTGTTGTCTTGTTTTGAGCCTGGAAATTGGGATACACCTCAGCCATTCCTCTTATTAATTTAATGGCTAGTGTCGTCTGTTTCTGGGATAATGGATCCCACACGTGTTCAAACAGACCTGTATAAAAATATGAAAAGAGTAAAATCAACACCCTGGCATCCACAACAGTTAGTTCATTGGAGAAGTCATCTCAAGGAGAGTACCCCCTCACTGCCTGGTATGACATTCAACTCTTTCCCGTCAAAAAATGATAACAGATAGATTTAGAATCACATTTGCAGCCAACAACAAATGTCAATTTGTACCATGTGGCCAAGTTTTCCTTCTACTTGTTGTTTGCAGTTCATTATACCCACAAAAAATCACTATAAATATTATTTTATGCCAGTTTCATCCATCACAATTAGCTTAGGTACAATAAATTTTATTAGACTTTCTAAACGACCTTTAAAACTTTTTTCCTGGTTGGTTATTCCTGACTTCACTCGACTTTTCTTGCTCGCTTCGCTCACTGAGAACTTATGAGAGGTCGACTTGTAAAAAGCCTACAATTTTATCTGCTCATTTCCAATTTTAAGAAATTGCAAAATTGAATCTGACGTTTGTTGTTTGCTGAAAACATGATTCTAAAACTCTCCAAAATGTCTCTACCAAAATCTCAGTACCGTTCTTCTTCTAATTGGTTGAAATGAAACACCCTAATGTTACATGTTGATCATAGTTGAAAGCCAGGGCTGTCACCAAGGTTTCAAGTTGTCAGCTGCAGTGACAGTATATGCAATTAGTTGGGGGGGGGGGGGAACTAAACAGCTAGGAAATTCTTTTGGTTGTAATTTCCTTGTTTCCTATGAAATTAGCGGTCAGTCATACTCTTACTAGCTGTGGGAAATCCCTACCCCCTTGCCTTTAGTGAAAGCCCTGAAAGCTATCTTTCAGTATGCAGCAGATCAAAACCCAGTCAAAGGTCAGAACAAAGGCATTGGAGTTTGTAGCAAGAAGGGTCTCATGTTGCCTGAAGCAGAGCCTGCTTAACAAAAGAGAAAGGCTGCTCTACTCATAACCTTCCTTGTAATTAAGCTTCAACAACATTGCTGACAATAAAATGGTACTGCTTATACTCACCAACTAGTTTTGGAATAAGAGTCTTCTCTAACACAGCTGGAATCAGTTTGACATCAGGATCTTCAACATCAATATCATATGGATCATCTCCACAGCCAAACAATACAAGACTTTTATACCAGCGGAATTCTTCAATTTCCATGCTCTTGGCCTAAAAAGAGAAATAAAAAGGTTTTAAAAAATAAACTTTACAACTGTATCTGCTTCTACTTGAAAATTGAGATAACAGAAAGAGAATTCTATTCATCTTGACACAGTATACAAAAAAAGTGCCTTAAATTTGCCACATTATCGCACACACAGTGAAGTAATAACTGCAAAGGATTGTTAAATGCTTTCAATTGTCCCCAAATGGTCCATTTTTTACAGTCCTTTAAATTGAAACAGTAAAGAATGCTAATTTTAAAAGCATGATTTGAGGCTGCCTGCACAAGGAAATTTGTCATGAAAACATTAAAAACAAAATCAGCCACAAATGTTTTTCCAAAAAGATAAAATTTTAGCTTTTTCCCCACTAAAACAAAGTCTGATGCTTTCCATTGAAACATAGTCACAGTTTTAGACCTCACTGAGAATTAAAAGGTCTGCAGACTAGAAATGATTCAACATTTGACGAAAACTAGGTTACATTTTTCACTACCAGCATGAATGATTGAGAATTGCAAAGTAATTCTAACTCTTAATTCTCTAGGCAAAATCCTGCTATGTGACCATTCAAATGAAACATCTTTTGCAGCCCCTTCAAGCGGTGCTATTTGTTTTTCAGTATTTTACAAAAGAAATTTTTAATTTTTGTCAGATTTTAAATTTGTCTACTTCTGGGAGTGAAAGGGTTAAAAAAACTTTAGTGGAATGCAGGTACACTGTAGAGTAGAAACCTTCAAAAGTGAACTATGCATTCATTTCCATGGTGTGCATCAGCAACACACACAAAGTTCTTGTCAAGTTCAGTTCCACATCCATTTGCTCACAATGTTCATAAAAAAGGTATCAGTTGTACCTCGAATGGATTCCAGTCCAAAAGTTGAAGTCTAATAAATGGAGCAAACAGTTTAGGAAGACAAAGTGAAATATATGCATTCGTATAACAGTCTTCATGTTTGTTCTTCCATTCTTCAAATCTTGACTTTATAGAGTCGATTGAACTGAAGTCCTCAATGACATCTTCAAATATGGCCTTCTCTTCTGACGTAATTCTCTCTAAAGAAAGGTAGAAGAAACAAAAGAGACAGATGATTGTATTAGTAAAGGTAATAGCATGATTTGTAGTGAAGTTTGGCATAAATACCACGAGTGATATTTCACAATTGTTATAGGTAATTTCACGAGTCGTTAGGGAAGTGAAATTTGAGACAACTTTGAAATATCACGAGTGGTATTTACAATGTATGCCAAATATCTTGTACAAATCATGCTATTATTTGTTTATACTACCACCAGCAAAAGGTTTACAATTTTCACATGTAGGTATTTCAAATTAAGCAGAAAAACCACTGTTCTAAGCCAATCAAATCGCAGAAATTTCTCATGTAGTAGTATACACTAAGAAAAATATGGTAAAGAACACTAAAACTGTAAAATCAACCAATAAAAATTATTGATTCAGCTTGAATTAACATGCATGTAGCGACCAGTATCCAATTCAATTCTGCATCCCTACCTGTGCAATGAGCAGTGATTTTTGGCTACAACTTCTCAGCATTTGGTCAAATTGAAAAATCTTTGCTTCATGAATAACATTGCTTTGAAGACATATCAAATTCAAGAAAACTGAGGTGGTAGAAGATTCAAAACTACCTTGTGTGAGAAATCACTTTGGATACATAGATGAATCTGAAATTTACAACTACTAACAGATGAAATTTGTAGATAATTAATTCATTAATGGGATGTTGTGGGAAGCTTGACCTAGCCTGAATGTAATAACACAAAAAATTACTTGTTTCTGCCCTGAATTTGATAGCATCTGTTTCAGTTTCTTCATCATCAGTAGACTGTCCTTCATGATGAGTATCAGGCTGGGATGTTTTCTTCTCTTTTTCTCTATGTTTCCTCCTACGCGCTCTTCTTCCTTCTCTCTCAGCAGCACGTCTCATCTTATTCTGATCAGAGGGTTTAGATGAACTTTGACTTTGTCTTCCTGTTAGATGAGATAAAAAATGTAAAAAATACACCCTGAAGTCACATTCTGTTTGGCTCTTCCAGGGGAAAGACGAAGGGAAAAAAACTTACCAAGGGATAAGGTATAAGATTCAAAGGGATGAAAGCATGTATTTGACTAACTCAGATCTTATGAAGGAAATCAAAAGTGGGATTTTAGGGAAAAGTTGACAAGGGTCCGTTGTGACTTAACGTTACTTTCTCTTGTCTTTAGGTGACAAGGGATCTCTTCCCCATGCACAAGTTAGAAGACCAAGTTGTCCTTGACTATTAAACCTGACAACATCACAAATTGGTACAATGGACATGGATCTGCACCCAAAGAACTTTCCTATCAGTTCAGGGCGAATGGAACAGCTACTCACCAGCTTGAGCATTTAAGAAATCTTCTGCCTGATCATTGACGTCCAGTTGTCTTCTCTGCACCAGACTACTGGCTCGATTCTTTAACAATGCATGCATTGACCTCTCAAGCTCGTCAATTTCTGGAACCTGTGCAAGAAGAGAAAGATGCATTAATCTGGATCCTCTTTGCCTTTAAAACGCTGTTGTTGTTGTGAGAGATATATATAAGGAAATGGTGACAGAGTGTGGGAAAGTTACAATGTATCTTTCTTGTGGTTGGTTAACTGCTGGCCAATTTGTTTTGTAGGAGCATAAATTAATCATAAATCAGTCAAAACAACAAAATATAATCAGACGAACTGAAAAAGTTATTAAACCTTACATGTTCATGTATTGGAATAGTAACACCAAAGTTTTCATGAAAAAAAAAATTATAGAAAGAAAAGAAATATGTGAAATAAGCTCCTCACTCATAGCAAAGACTGGTAAATCAAAGGTTTGTAGAAATTTACATCTTAACCCATTTTGAACAACAAAATATCCATGAAAGGACAGAAGGTGTAAGAAGTCAAGATCAAAGAGAGAAAAGCATTTGACAAGTCTCTTCTCATGATTCCATCTCTCATTCCATGCTTGTATCACCCACCTTGTTATTAAGGCATTCTATCAAGTCCCTGACATACCCCCTCATCTCTTGGAAGAAACTGAATCTCTGCTCAGCATTTCGTCCTTGGCGTTCAAGTTTCTTAATGCTTCCTTGCGCAGTTTCCAGCTGCTGTGTGACTTTTTCTTGTTCCATCTGATGTCCACGATGTACCTCCTGTAAAGAATTTAACTGTTGTTTCATCTTGTCACAAATCATGTCAACGGTAACGGCATGACGCGAATGTAGTGAAGTGGCAGTCAGAGCAGGTCCATATGTTTGGTTTCCATTTGTGTGCGTGTTGGCATATCCTGTTCCATATGAATAAGGTTGTCCGTGGGCATATTGAAACATTGAAGATTGGTCGTCAGTATATGGCTGTTGATAAAGTGAGTTTGTCACAGCAGTAGTATGTGGTAATTCTTGTTCCACCAAAGGAACAGGAACTCCTTTTACTCCTTTACGGATCTGTTCATCTTCCCAACGCTTCAATTCCTCATCCTCCACCTCCTCGTTGTCTGATTTCTCCTCCAGTTCTTGATTTGCAAGAGCGGCCTCGACTTCTCGTCGACGATCCAAAGCAGGAAAGCCTCGTTTTCGTGCTACAGAGAATGTTATAGCACCTTCTTCACCTTCATCATCACTGATATCATTTTCATCTTCCCTGACTAAACGCCCAGTGGAAGCAGAGTGCCCCTCATATCTCTTTGTGTCATCCAGAGGAATAAACTCCTGCTCTGTCTGCCTGGCCATTTCACGCCTCTTGCGTGCAGCATGGATTGTCGCTGCATCTGGAATACTGATATCAGAAATGCCTGTTTTTATATTAGAGTTTGTAACTGGCTCTTTCTTTATAGACCCTGATTCAACAGAGTCAACATCGTCATTGTCCGAAACTTCCTCATCTTCCCTTGCCATTTTACTTAGCTCAGCACGCAAAGCGGCAAGTTTCTCATCAGCATCATCTTGCCCCTGATCAAAGCTTCCATCTCCAACAGATCTCTTCTCGTCGATTTTATCTTTCTTCTTGCGTTCCTGCTCAATTCTCTTTGCCAAGCGACGACTTTCCTTGGACTTTTTCACCTTAAAAACTTCACCATCATCCGCAATGTCATCGTCAAAGCTCAACAGGGAATTAGCAGAAGAAGCTCCCTTGATCTTTGACTTTGCCTTCTCTTTTGGTTTGGAAATTTCAGTGTCAAAGCTGAGAAGCGGGTTTGCAGAAGAGACAACATTGGTCTTGATCTTGACCTTTCCTTGCTCTTTTGGTTTAGAATTATCGCCCGAACTTTCCGTAATGGTAGGAACGTTCTCTGTGTCTTCTTTACTCCCGTTTTCTTCATCTTCGTCAACAGCTTTTTTCCGAAAATTTCGTCTGCCATGTTTCTTGAACATGGTGGCCATGATAGTCTGATGAGCGCGCAACGCATCACGGGAATCCTCCCCAACTCACTTGTCTTTGCGCCTGACTGTTTTCATATTTTCGGAGACAAACAATTCTTTGTGTTGAGGATTTTATTTTTATTTTCGAGTTGAGATGTCTTACTTTTACGGCGGTGGCGGTGGCGGAGGACAAAGACAACCGAGACTGAATTATCAGCCTAATCTAGATTTTAACCTTCTGGCCACGGTACGCGATGAAATGCTTCGCAAGGAGGAGGAATACAGAAAGGAACAACAGAGAATCGAAGCTGAAAAGAAAAAGTTAACCAGCTATCTGACGCAGTTACAAGCCATGGTTCGAGATTTACCTGGGTGAGCACTTTTCTCATATGCATGTAAGAAACCTGTTAGGCCTGAGTATTAACAGTATTTAGGGAAAGTTGAAATCAATAAACATTTACAGTAAAAACATAGCAGCCATGACATGTTACAAATTTAGAATTTATTGTGGGTAAAGATACTTGAATTGCAGGGCAATATATTTCAGCCTATTAAATATGGAGAAAGCATGATAATTTATCAACACACTGGTTTAAACAATAGTGGAAACCATATAAACTTTATGCATATATTTTGAATTGAGTTTACAGTGCGACTACTGTATAGCCAGGGCCACGGACAAAGTTGACCTTTCACATTGCAGAAAAGTAACAATTCATGTCTGAGAAAGTTTGGTGTCACTCATACTCGAAAAATTACAAAAAACATGGATCAAAAGCAACCAATATTACAACCTACAGACATGATCTTTTGAACCGCTGAAGAAAGTCGGTTTCGTGAGAAGTCCGTCAGAGTGAATGACGGAGGCAAAAAAACATAAACATTAGTTACATTTTTGACTTGCAACACAATAACATTATTTTCAAAAATAATTCTGCTGTTCTTGATTTCCAGAGTTTCACCGTAAATCTTTGTACCATTGATATGTGCACTTTCAGCAGTTTAAAATTTATAGTCATTTAGCAAACTAAATAATTTCTATGTATTATATATGACTGCTCATTCTTTATTAACAGAACATATAAAAAGAAATTTACTTATGATGTGCTCTCTGGAATTGCCACCTGTCTCCTTGATGGTACAGTCTTTGAGATTGTGAAGGGACTTGAAGACATACAACAACTGTCTGAGAGAAATTTGCTCAACAAAAGAATGAAATTAGTTAACTCCCAAAAAGGTACTACTTCTATGAATTAATATATTTTATTCATGAGAATTAAAAGTTTCGTTTCTTTTGCATCCAGATAAAAACTAGTGTAAATGCTAGAAGTAACATCCTGCTTCAACCTCAACTTTAAAATAACAGAAATTATGGTCGCCACGTGAAAAAAAGACAAGTTCACATAATTTATTGAGGACAGAATTGGAAGAACAAAATATGCACCCCTGCCTCTATGAATTGGTTCCCTGAGCACTAATTCAATTATTCAACCATGACTGTTCATTCTATGTATATGTTATGGGTTAAAATTGAATTCAGGTTAAAATTTTTAAACCATGCATTCTTAATTTTCTTTGTCTAAACCCTAATTATTCATGAATTAGGGCTTAGGGGACAAAAGGGAATTGTTTGGATTCAGCCTACACAAAAAAAAATTTAACCTGAATTTAATTTTGAGCCATAACATATATACTTTCAGGTTTCTATGTTCTAGCCATTGCCTTGTTAGTCTTCTCTGTTATAACATTCACTAATTGCGTGAAATAGACCAATTTCGATATATTAAAGTAATTTTCATACTTTGCTCTGAGGTGTAAGGGAATGAAACAAAGGAATCAATCTTGACGTTCAGCCGTGAACATTTTTTAATCCCAGTTTTGTTCCCCTAAGCATTGTAGTGAGGGATGAATTTAAATATATCAAAATTGGTCTTTTGTCCTATTATTTTTAGCTCAGCGAATGGAATTATCCAAGAAACAAAGGGATGCCATTCAAAGCTGTGAACAACGGCCTCATAACCTTCCCCTTGTTGAGGCTTCCAATGCTCAGGAAAAGAAGGTATTGGAGCTGGCCCCTTGCATGTAATAAACAATTTTTTACTTATCTGTTAAAAAAGAACTTATTAATAAGTAAAATGTCAGGTAAAAGTAAATGTAATATTGTCTAGCATTCAAACTTGAGGATGGGGTGTACCTGTGAAGTGCTCACTGCTGTGCTACAGTTGATTTTGAAGTATGCATGTCATATAATAATTACTTTTTTTGTTAGTATGTTTTGTCAGTCTGACAGTGTGAAAAAAACTGATGGTTGATCCTACAATGTGTTATGACAAACAAAAAATACAATAAGACCAATTTTCTTTTCTATTAATAAATTGCGCCTTATTGAATTTTAAATTTCTCACATCAATTGCTTCTGATTACTGTCAGTAAGGTACTGCCTGGTCCCAAGTCACTCACAATCACTTTTTTGGGATATTTGAGTTAATTATTAAGGAAAGCCTGAAGTGATTTTGTTTCAATTAGTTATGGTGAGTCCTGGGACTCATCTTGTAAAGAATCATGAGTCCCTGTCCATAACCAATGAGTTCCAGTAAACTGTTCAAAAAAACTAGGAGTCCGAAATTGAAAATGCTTGGGCCTTTATGTAACCAGACAGTGAATCTGAAGACAGACAACAATACTCTTTATTACAAATGAATGTTTAACGGAAAAACCGTCAGGGATGTGTGACACTTGTACTTCAATAGCTTATAAGGTGATATTCAGCAAAGAAATATCAAAAAGGATGTATATATGTCCCAATTCAAATGAAACTGAAATTGATATTCAGTCCTTTCGGCTGAACAGTGCCTAGTTGAAAAATCAACCGCCTCTCACGTTGCTTTCATTGAATGTTATGTTAGTACCACTGCATAATGGCACACCATGCACCTGGACATACATGTACTGCGGCCAGTGAGTGTGAATATCAATTTCATTTGAATTGGGATGCTATATACATCCTGCGCATGCTATTACACGTGTGCATACCTTGATCATTTTTATGATGTCTGTGATCTTGTGTAGTACTGTACAATGTTTTTTTCTCGCGCTGAAGAACTGGTACCATCGTGTTTGCTAAATTAATAAGCCCCTCATCAAATGTGTTTGAAAGAAATAAGCCCCCCGAGGGGTTTAAAAAAGGATTTACTGTATGTAACCTTTAGGTAGAGTTTAAAAACATACAATGCACTGAGGCCAACAACGCTGGATAGGATGTTAGTCCACCATAATACTATATCTGAGTGGTGAGAGACAATGTGGAGCAAAGTTTCTTGTCTAAGAACAGAATAGTGAGGCTTGAGCTGCGACCTTACACAGATTAAGGCATTAGCCCCTTTACCACCATGCCTCTATTTTGTCAGTAATTAGATGGAATTTACTAAACATCCCTTTACAAATTTCTAAAACAATTTGTATTTGCCAAGGATTTGGAAGAGAAGTTAGAAAAAGAAATTTCTCATGTGGATCAGAAATTGGTTTTGGAACTGGACCAGTTAGTTAGTGATCAACAGGCAACTCTCCAAGTAAGTCTCATTTTGTATACTACTTTTGTGTCATGCAAATAAAATAAAATAGACCTTCTTTTGTGTAAATATAACCTTAGATCTTCAGGTAGTATTTTACTCTCTATGCAAGCTGTTCGATCGAAGATGTTAGGTGATAGAGCTTTTATGGTAGCAGCGCCAACGCTCTGCAACTCTCTTCCAAAAGAACTTTGTGCGATTTAATGTGAACAGTTTTAAGGCACATATTAAGACTTATCTTTTTAGAACTTTATATCGGTGAGCAATTTTATCTTCAGTTCTTACTTGCATGCATACATATTCTTTTTATTGTTGTTTATTTATTTATTTATTTTTAATGCATTATCTGTTGTTTGTTTCTTGTAAAGTAATGTAGTTGTAATGCGCAGCTGATCATTCTCATGTTAAGCTGAGTGCACAATAAGTTCATAAATTATTATTATTATTATCATTATTATTAAATGAAAATGCAGAAATCTCTGCTACATAGCTCTCTGTTGGTGATGTCCCACTACATTTCTTGCTCCATAGCGTAGTTTATCTTTTTTACCATGTGACATGACCATAACTGAAAGGGACCCATTTCATAACCTATCTTTTTAAGAGAGAATTTTGAGTGTTTGTAATTACATAAAAAGTACCTGGGATTAACTGGTGGACATCGTAGAAAAATGTTATGCTAAGACACTATTGATTATCCTCTTACAGAGAGCTGGTGTGCCACTGTTTTCAATTACAAATAATCCAGATGACATCCGAGTTCAAATGTACATTCTGGATTTCATACAGCGACTGGACCATTCACCCAGTTAAACATAAATGATGTGAGGAGAGTAGGGACACAATGAATAGAGGTTTCATAGTCACTCAAAAATACTCTACTGTTGAAAGGCACATGGGGATTTCTGAACATTGGAATCCTGAGAATTTCTTGCTGTCTGGATGGAAATAGATTAAGTCCAACAAAAGTACAGACTGACGAAGACCTTTTCGGTCTTGAAACACCACTGGAAAAATCATAAATTACTGACAAATTTTTGTGGTGGTCCAGACATAATCAGTACAGTATTTTGAATGCAGGGTTTGGATGCATCACTGGATGTATAAATATATTATAAAGATAGACTTAACCAGTAAGCCACCACTGGTTGTTGTCATGGTAACTAAAAAACAAATTTTTTGGTTTCTTAAAAAAAAAAATTTAGTCTTGGAGATTTAAATTTGTTTACGGTTTGAATCTGTGTAAAAAAAAATAATAAAAATGGAAAGATTTGAAGATGAAAAAAAGAGATTGGTCTGTTAATCATTGCTTAAACTCACTCTTTATTATTACTATAATATTTGTTATTCCATAATTCTGAAGGCGCCACTGGCCTTTTTTCCCATGAAAACTGTACCTTATTGACGACACTAAAATTAACAACTAACTACTGCATTTTCCTGCGTATTAATTTACTCAAAATTAATGTCCTGCAGAAAAAACTGGGAATGGCAGTTTTGAGACCCTAAATTTAAAAATTTTCTGGGTACCATGCCCCAGACTCCCCTAGGTTGGCCTGCCTTGAGCACTACATTTTTTCTTCCCCGCATGTGTACACCTTCAAAATCTGATGCTAAACCCCAGGCTCTGGTTGTTCAAACACTGGATAGCACCCCCCCCCCCCCCCGGATAAATTACTATCCAGCGGATAAATGTTAGGGAAACCAGTTGCCCTATCCACTGGATAGTGATTTATCCGGTGGATACCGTTATCCACCTTTTGAACAACTGGGCCTGGACTAGTAAAAATGGCTTTAAAAAAATATCATTTTTGTAACCATTTCAGAACTATAACTGTTTATAACTGTATCTAGGGTTTAATATTTCAGTGGGAAAAGTTTCAATGAAAACCTTAAGGGTCATTTAAGGTCATTGAATTAATTGGAAAGAAGTACGGCTGAATAGTGCAACAAGATTCTTACTGGAATTTAATTTGCACTTTTCTCAAGCATTCTTCACACAATCGATTGTGCTCATTTAGGTACGCTTTGAAACAGCCTGCTAAATTACAGCCGCCTCCATCTCTTCCTGCTTCTCAAAACTAAAATGGTGGGTTGCAATAAGAGGCAGCTGTAATATATGAAGTCTTAGATGAGCAACATGCTATTAAAATTCGCTTTATTCATCATTTATTGTAATGATGAATTAATCTTTGTCAGTGACTAAATACGTGCAAAAATGTCCTAGAACCCAATTTCAATGAATAAAAAGGTTGTTATTTTGCCAAAAAATATAGGCTAAATTTCAAACTAAAGCACAGAAAAGCACAAAAGTCCCTTTTTGCCGGAGATATTTTGGGTGACCTGTGCGGGAGGGTAGGAGACTAGTGCTGTATCCCAGAGACTCCCAGATAATCTGGGAGGGTTGGCATATATGAGGTCAAGATGCAAAATAGCAAAATTGTATACCCAGTGCCCTGACTCAGAACTGCAAAAATCATTCTCTTTTCAGGAGAACATACCCATTTAGGCCAAAATATGAAGGAGTACCTAACTGTCTGGGATAAACGTTTATTAAGGGGTTGGATGTCAAGGATGCTTAAGTCTCCCTCATGGCCATTTTTGTCTTGTCACGCAATGCTGAATGGCTGCAAAGGAAACTAGACGGAGCCTGCCCATAAAAATTTATTGAGTAGACCCTCCTCCAGGCCCTGACCCCGGGGGTACTTTCTTTATATAAGCCCTATAGGTATGTGCCGCCCAAAAGGGTATAGTTTTTGCGCCGTTTGGGTCTGAAAACGGGTGTAGACTTTACCCATTTTGGTCTGGAATCGGGTATGAAGGGAACTACGGGAGTGTATAAACGCATTTGTCGTTTCAATTCCAAAAGTAAAAGAGAGGAAAATGGCATTATTTTTTTGGTCTAAAATAGGGTCAGGATTTGGAGGACCGGGCGGCACACCCCAACCAACAATTCCCTGGATAACCCCCCCCCCCCCCCACCTCTCTCGGGGCACTGACCTACTCATGAAATAAAGTTACAGCCTGGTCCCTGACTTCCCTGTCTGCTACTAGCAGCTGCACGATCACGCATGTAGCCTGCGTAGCTGGTGTTTTTTGGTTGTTCTATTTTGTGGTTCGCAAAGTAAGAGGTACAGCCTCACATAAGCTGGACCAAGGTCGAAAAAGAAAATGATGGTTTTTCTCACTGCGTTCTTCCCTCGCCCGGCTCTTCCCCGATAGTTTTCGTTTTTGTCCTCGGCTCAGCTTTCGCGCGGCTGAATCTTTTACTTTACGAACAGCAATACAAACTAAAAAGAAGCCCACCAAAACCCACACAGGCTGACACAAGGGGTGTTTGTGCGTGCTTACATGACATACTACCCTCCAAAACCTATCCTCCGGCTTGGTTACCAAGGTACGCTGCAATTGTCAACATGGCGGACACGCGGACTCGAGGATCTTCTCGATCTCCTGCCAGAGGAGTTAGAAACCGCTCTCGATCAAGAGAAAGAGAACGCCCAAGGGAACGAGAGGCCAATGAAAACAAAGTTTCAATCGACAGGGAAAAGGTATAGGTTTTATATATCTAACTTGCGAAAACGCAAAGTCTGGAATTTACCGACAAATGTTCAAGTGAAGCTTAAATGTTATTGAATTAACAAAGGATGCTCACATTGCTTGTGTTACGTTCTTTACAGACCTGTCCCTTGCTTCTAAGAGTGTTTTGTAATCAAGGTCGACATCACAGGTAATTTCTTTAGTTTTTTTACAAGACTTTTTAACAGGAGAAAAATAATACAAGCCTTCTAGGGAAATCGAAAAAAGTTCGTGTTAACACCTGGTGTTAAGTTCGAGGGAAATAACCGGGAATAAGGAGATATGCAAATGGCTGGGGAGGGAATGAAAATATCATGCACACTTCACTTCAAAGGCAGCAAGAGATATAGATTAATTATTATTTTGAAAAAGGAATCAAGCAACAAAGCTTGATTAACATACTTAAAAGGACACTGAATTTGAACCGGGGAATTGACACAAAGAAGTCTTGCTTTGATTGTTCAGAGTTCAGTTCACTGTTTTTTTTTTTTCAACTTGTCACACGCTTGAAACATGGTTTGAGTTATCAAGGGTATAACTTTATTATTATATAGAAATGATCTGAAGCAGGGCGTTACCAATCGATGAAACCGATGATCGGAAAATCAATCGATCAATCGATGACAATCGATGCCAATTAATCGATTGATATCGATAATCGATGAACAATCGATGCTCGGGTTTTATGTGATTATCGATTTCATCGATTAGCAATTCTTATCGATTATCAATGCCAATCGATCAGTTAATTGTCATCGATCGGTTTTCATTTTTTATGCGTTTTATTTTCAGTGAAGATTTCCAAAAACACGGTCTCTTTATGCATTTTAATGATGAAAACTGCGATAAAACTTTAATTTTTTTTTCACAACGGTGATTGATACATCGTGGAGAACATGGGCATACGATTTTATGACAATATCAATTTTCAATTAGGCATCAAATTGATGAATTGTGATGAGACTGTGGCAAAGAATAACCAATATACGCCAGGACAATTAAGCCTGCAGTGAACTATATTCATTTTTTGCCGTGTTTACTTTGTGCACCTTTGTTGTGACAAACAAGTAATAAAGTGAGTGCTGAAGCCTATCCACGTTGTTTCTGGTTTATTTTATTACAGTTCCGTATAATTACATCACCCACCATTCAGAGCTGACTCGTCCCCAGGCGTCTCTCCATCGCCAGACTAAGAGACGGCAGGGAAAGATGTCAGCATTCTCGCAGTTCGTCTAGATATCTTTAAACACACAACACTACACTTAATTATTCTCAGAAATTTTACACGGATAAATCAGATAATAATAATTTCATCTTGCACGGCGTGTGGACAGGACCTGTTGGAAAAATAGGACATAGTGGAAATATAAAATTCCTAAAAATTCATATCAACCAGATATCAACAGTATAAAGGACAGCGGAAGGAACAGCTAAGCGAAAAGGTGTGTTGTTGACTTGCATTTCTTCAAAACACTGTTTCAAAGCGTGTTTCTGTTGTTGATTTTTGAAACCATGCAACAGCATACAAACAATCCGGTGAACGAATTCAAATGTCAAACATTTGTGCGTACTGCGAGTGCGTATACGTACAGGCTGGAACGTGTGGGATACCGAGATTTTTTCAACGCCAATCAATGACAATCGATGAGTTGCGACCACTTTTGTGTGATTATCGATTGGTCATCGATTGGCCGATGCCAATCGATGCCAGTTAACTAACAAGGCATCGATTGTCATCGATTGATCGATTAATTTTCCGATCATCGGTTTCATCGATTGGTAACGCCCTGTCTGAAGGAAAAGAAAGTTACTTCGAGTTAAAGGGAGGTTCGAGTTATCATGGGTTTGAGTTACTAAGGGTAAAATTACAGGAAATGTATGAAAGGTCCTTATTCCATTCTCCTAGCAGGTAAGGGTAATATGATGCAAGGTGTCTCGTCGGCTTGTTTTGGAAACTTACTGGTGCGAATGGTGATAGATGTTTATACAAATATTTTAACTCTCCATTTCGTCTGGATTTCTTCACTGAACTAGGATAGATGAATATTCTAGGACGGCATTACCTTCAAATGAACTTCAAGTTTACACTTGGTAAGATTTGATCTTTGACTCCTGGTATCTTGATGCAGTAACTGTATTTACTCATGGTCTGTAAATAAATGCACTGTAAATAGATTCCATTTTGCTTTGTATCTGTTAGGTTATAGATTACAGGTGACATCAAAATATGGTAAGAACAAAGTTGTACACTGTCACAAGCTGTTGGCGAAAAGTCTTTGATATTCTTACTACCCTTGCCACCCCAAACATAATTTTTGGCTTGTAATGGAACAGATGCAAACAAAATGGAATCTATTTATTACATACAAGGCATGGAAACAAAAAATCTGGAAACCTGCCTTGAAATGCTCAACTGTGTTCAAAGATTTTTTTCTTTTTAGGCAATTTTCCAAATCAAAATGACTACATTTAGTTTCAGTTGCTTTTGTCTCTTACTTGTAACTGCTCCAGTAAAACTTCCTTTCAGACCTTCTCTGTCAAACCAAAATAATCCTGTGAAGCGTTTGGAAGCTGTTTTCTTTTTTGGACAAATTAAAGCGAAGATTTTCTGTAAAGATGGCTAACCACACTTTTGTGCTCTATAGACCATAGGCAACAACTAATCACAGTTTACAAACTATTAATTTTGGTACTTTTTATAATAATGAGATGGCTTTTCATCACTGCTGAAAAAATTGAGATGAGATGAAATCAATGCATACGCCCCTTGCAGTTATTGTTGGGAATCTTTTAATGAAATTTCTCATAATTTTTAAGCTTTGGTTATTCTCCATTGTAGGAAAGATGCCACACTGAAAGAGCTGATGAGCCTTGTCAAGGAAGTTAATCCTGATGCAAGGCGTAAAGGCACGATGTTTGATTTTGCCATTGTATTTCCTGATGCTCGGCGTGGTGGCTTCATTATGAAGGAAATTGGTTCCACTGCAGCAGGACGCAAAGGCACTGATGACAGTGTTACGCTAGAGTCAAAAAAGTTTCAAATAGGTGACTTTATTGATGTCGCTATTCAGCCACCTAGATTGGGAAGACGAGATAGACCTTATTGATGTCACTAAGTAACACAAACATTTTTTATTGTCATTTTGCTTTGATGCTAAGTAAAAGATTCAAATCTTCTTACATTATCAACATTAACATCCCTCATTCTTGTTTTGAAAAACAGTCTTCGAATGTGGACAGATTAGCCTTATTTATTGTATCATTTTAGGAATCATTTTTTGTGAAACAAAAATGGTGGTCAAAGATTCACATTGGTAGATGGCATTTTTTTGGATGAGTTCAGTTGGACTAATATTGAAATGCAGTTTGCTGTCAAGAAGTACATGTATGTTTTTATTAACCATTTTTGGATGAAAAAAGTTAAACCTCAGATTGTCTAATGAACACAATACTTCTTTATTATTTTTGATTGTGTCACATGGAGTGTGATTTCAACAAAATATTACATGAAAAAATACCTCAATCTGAAAAAGGATAGGATAAACACAGGAAAAAATAACAGATTCCCATTTTTGGATACTTTAGGGTATTTGAAGAAATACCCACAAAAATCCCAAATTTGGAAGAGTGAGACAAGTCCCAGCCAGGGAACTTGGTTGGGAATTCTCTGGTTGGGACTTGTCTCACTTTGACAAATTTGGGATTTTTGTGGGTATTCTTTAAATCCTAAAATATCCAATATTGCGAATCTGTTACTTTTTCCTGTGAAAGAAGTAGCCTTACTTCGCTGTCCTCATTTTTCACAAATGCTGAAAGTGTACAGTAGCTAGCTGTAAAAAACAACTCTGAATATGCTTTAAGAGCCATAAGGAAATCATGTCTACACTCCACAATTGTGAGTGGTTGTTTCCAAACCAAGGAGCTGGAAATTGGGATTATCCTTGATCGTTGAATGTGCTTGATCCTGTTCCTCATTTTAGTAACAATGTGCACATGAACCTTTCATGTTGTTTAACATATTTTCTTTTCAAATAAAAGCTTAAATGTGCGAGTTAATTTGCCTAGAGTTATTTTGATAATCTGGCTGAACTTTTCATTTTTGGAACACTTGATAGTAATGAGTTCCCAACTATAGAACCAGACCTCTGTGCTGGAGACCTAGGGTTAGTGCCACCCCTGGAGATAGATTTGCTTCTTGTCTGCAATGAACTTCTCTGATGAGGCAGCATGAAGCTTTGAACTGGAAGGCTAACATCAGGGTTGATTTTCTTGTCGTGCACTTTAGCTGTGAATGAAGGAGGGAGTGAAGCTCAATTAAGTGCTTTGTGTTTCAGCTTATTCTCCAGACACACTTTTTAAACTGAGTCTTTCTTTAATTTATGAGATTTTGACACACATTTTCTAAAATACATTACAGCCAGAAATTTGTTGAAAAATATTCAGCTTCCAATCATAATAGGCATCCCTTAAGCAATGATTTCTTTTTGTAGTATAAAATCAGGTGATACAAAGGATAGATGGACTGGGAAAAAAATGAGAAGATAATGGAAGGGACCTCCAGGGTTTATTCTAGAGTATGGCCTCATGGGATTTCCACAATTTGGAAAAAAATGCCGCATAAAATTTACTTTGCCACGTAATGATTGGCCGATCTAAAAAGAATAGAGAAAGCTTTTTGTGAAAATACTCATGAAACCTGGACCCAGTTCTTCAAAGGCAGATTAGTGTTATCCCAGGGTTAAGTTTAACTTTTGCTCAAAAGCATTTTCCCGGATAATTTTCTCTCTTCTTTTTGGAGTATCCAATCATCAAATTGTAGGCAAAAAGAATAAAACTGAATTTGCTTTTTAAGCTCAGTTATTGAAAGGCCGATTAGCGCTTAATCCAGGGTTAAATTTAATCCAGGTTTCTTTTTCGTATGTTCAAAAGCATTTTCTCGGTTAATTTTCTCTGTTATTTTTAAGAGCATCCAATCATTAACTTGTTTACAAAAAGAGTAAAACTGAATTTGCTTTTTAAGCTTTCATATCTGAAATCAAATTTTGCACTAACCCTGGGTTAATTAACTTAACCCTCCTTTGAACAACCCGGCCCCGGATAAAAAGTTAACGCTGGGTTAGCGCTAATCCACCTTCAAACAACTGGTCCCTACAGAGGCCTCCCAGAAGATAAGAGATTTACGTCAACATCTTTTAAATTAAAAATCCACTTACACATTAACTCGGGATATAGTTCTGATACATTGTTCAATAGTGGCTCAAAAATGGAATACTCCTTCCCAGTCAAGCTGTCAGCCTTTTCTGTGGTTGCAAAGGAAACAATAAAAAAAGGAAAAAACTGTAGACTGAAGTTGAGGATGCTAGCAACAGGTCAATTTGCAGATATCTAAAACCAGTATTAAACAGGTTATTCAAACTTCTCAAAACAAACTTACTTAATACTTTTAGAAGGATGTAATTTGCTCTCCCCTGAAGATATTCCGATGCATATTGATCAGGTGGCCTCTCAGAGAGTATTTTTAACGAGCCGTTTTCGTCTGCGATGTCTATCACAACTGAAAAAAGCAAGTTTATAAAAAGGTGTCCTTTCGTGTTCTATAAATAGGCTTACTTTAATACTAGCTCGTATAAAATTTCTTTGTTAAAGG
>OZ037775.1:22019401-22099401 GCA_964035525.1 Porites cylindrica
AGCTTGTTTCAATAATTTATCGCTATCTTTTATCAATAAAGGGTAGATCCAAATGTTGCATAGGAAATCTTCTCTCCCAGCCACGCCCTTTGCGAGCCAAAATTCGCTAACCCTTGGTTACACTCACCACTTAGGTGTGATTGCAACCGATAATAAGATCATTTTAATATTTGTTATGAATAATGACCATAATCCAATAGACCTTTTTACCGATACGGCGGCCATTTTGAATTTACTAGATTTAAGGAGTATTATGGGATGCCCAGAGGGGCATGATCATGATCCGATATACTCGCTCAGTATTTACCCGCGATTTTCGGGCAAAAAGAGAACTTCGCTGTATATTTCTCGGTAAAAAGGCGATCATTATTACATCCAAACACGGCACAACGATCTTTTTTGCCCATTACAATCTTTTTTCTAGAAGAACTTAATGAAAAATTAGCCCGAAAAGCGCGCGTAAATACTGAGCGAGTATATTGGATAGTGCTCATGCCCCCTTGGCATCCCATAATACTCCTTAAATCTAATAAATTCACTATTGTCGCCGTATCGGTAAAAAGGTCTATTATGGGTTTTAGGTGCACCTGGTGAAGAAGTCTTGGAACGCAGCTCAAGCTACTTCCACGAAGAGAGACAGCACTCATTGGTGGTCCAGTTCTTACCTGGGTCTGGATAACACCGATGCAGAGGCCCAACCACAGTCAGAGACGGTCACAATCTTTCCCTACCGTCCGCGAGGCTATGTGGAGTTTGACATCACAGGCGCAATGAGGCAATGGAGAAGTGGTGTCCCCAATTATGGGTTGCTTATTCGCGCAACTAACGAGCTGGAAAATGGAAGAGGGATTAGATTTGCCAGCAGTGACATGTCAGATACCTCCCGGCGTCCTTATGCCCTCGTACTGTGTGCATAGAGTCAATAAACTCATTACTCTCACTGGGGAACCGTTATCAGTATTTTTTCACTAATTTTGAATTTTATATCAGTCTTATAAGCTAGGATGATATAAAGTAGCTGGATAGCGTTACTATCGTAGACTTATTGTACACCTCCCTATATTAATTGAGAAAATACGATAATCCGCGCAATGTAATGAAAGGTGGATTATAATTGAATCTAAATAAAGAAGTGCTGTTTTTTCGTTGTTATGAAAGCAACAACTACCTCATACTCAGTTTCAAACGAAGGGAATTAGAGCGATTTGACTGGTTTATCGAACGGATACAAACGCGCGTGGCTACTAACGCGCTACCGTTCGTAACAGAATATCTCCCCTCAGTACCTAATCTAAAAAACATCATCATGAACAAATGGCATCTCATAGAAAACCAACCGTTGCTCAGAGAAATCTTTAAAGATCCACCTATAATATCTTATAAAAAAGGAAAGTCATTCCAAGATATACTTGTAAGAGCCAAACTATGAAGCTAAGGTCAAAGATACAACAGCTCAGCCAAAGGGAGTCGTGTATGGCCTGTCAACACTATGACTGAATATTTGGTTAAGCAAACGCTCGGGTGAAAAAACTTCATGCCCGAGAAATTTCTAGAAATCAAGCGATACTCCGCTTTGACGTCGATACTGCAACACGATTGGTTTTCTTGATTGGTTTTCTTTGGCGGGAAAACGAAGAGGCCATGCTTTCATGATCTTTTCATCCACTGGCTGATAAAACAACAAATAAAGAACACTTACGTAACACTTACCGAAACCATTTTTCAAGGTCATACGAAAATCGCTCTAATAACATCTACGGGCGTCTTTAGGAGACGTGATCAGTTAACTTGCTTTTAGCTAGATGGAGGCATAGTGTCAAGAAAATAATTCAATTAAGGCGTTTTTCGGGAAAGTTTTTGGGGGTGAATGGGTTGAACAAATTTCATATTGATGGCAAGAGCAAAGAAGGTGCAAAACTATTTTAGGTCAATGTTTTGGGCTAACAAAATTAGCCTTCCTCAGGGCCAGAGCTGAGGAAGGCTAGTATATTGGGCTAAATAAATCAGTCATTTGCCGTAGTGCCAGCCCTACATTCAGTTTATTTCATTATACACATTAAGTCTCGTCTGGCTATAGCATCTCCTTTATTAGAGATCCGGCAAGAGGAACCAGTCTGTTTTATTTACGCGTTGCGTGGACCTCTGCATTCAAAGAGTTGCGGGATGGCATATTTGAATGCTTCCTCACTTGTGTCCTTTTTGTAAGCGGTTAAGAAACCATGGTCTTCGTTTTGCTTTGAAAGAAATACACTTTTGAAATTAAAACAATCAATAATAAAATGAGAGAAAAAGACGGCAAAACTTTTGCATCTGGTTCATAGCCGTTTCAAGTCATCACGCAACGCAATAGAGTGTTGCGTGACGATGAAAGTCCCAGACTCCTGCCGGTTTGACAGTAAACATGTCCGTTGCCATGACAGCTGTGCAAAATGCTAGAAAATCAGAAAGGCGCAAAGTCGAGCGCTGAAATGAACGTCGACTTTAAACGTGAAAAGACTTTCAACTGTATTCCTTGTGAAAAAACTTAGTAATGGTTGAAGATAGTTCATCACCTACCACAAATGTCGCCGAAGAAGATCCGTTTAATGAAGATAAGGTAAGATAAGAATTTGGCGCCATAATCTGAGTAAAATCCACGAGCCGACATGTTGGTTTTGCTAGCACCAAAGATCGGAGCAAAACAAAAACAGCCTTTTGTATGATAACTATCGTTTGAGTTTTTGATGCACACATGCCTTGCTTATTATCAAGCGAAAGCAAAGAGCAAAGCATGTTGACAAAGGCTGCAAGGAAAAAAATGCTTGATTTTTCGGGAATCTCAGAACGAGAGTTGCCAAGATATTTGCTGTCCTTCACAGTGCCATTAGAACTGTAAGCTTTAATCTTAAGCTTGCTTCCTTGCTTCTTGTGGGTTAAATCCGCTGTGGCTTCATGATCAAAAATCAAATGTAAGGAATAAAAATATATGTTTGGGGTCCTAAAGCTTCAGCTTGACTACTAAATATAAAAGAAGTTGCCAGTTTTTGTTGAAATATACTGTAGTTTCTGATCCTAGCTCTGAACAGAACGCGATTATTAAAACTTCTCTGATAATTAACTTTAAAGCTTAATACTTTTACTGATCTGTGAGACTGGTTGACTTTTTTAGGCGGAAAGGCGATTTCTTAACTCCAAGCCAACATGTTTTGTTGTCATTGGGAAGCCAGTAAGTAAATAAATCATACAGTTCCTCGATTGTTTAATCAAATTAAACCAATAAGCTTACAAAGTTATATATTTTTTTGATTAAAGATTTTTAACCTAGTATCAAAAATTCCTTTCTTCCACCAAAAATTCAGGGATCAGGGAAAACAACACTTGCAAAGAAGTTAGCCAGGGTATGGAAGTGTGAGCTCATAAATGGTGAGTATTTAAAGGAGTTTATATTAACATCTTAATTCTCCTTACCATATCAAGAACATATGGCAAAGCCAACCATGCATCTTTAGGTACAGTTAAAATTTGCCATAAGCTTTTATCTCAACAAATTTGATTCATCAGTGAAAATCAGCAAACATTTACTATCGAGTTACATGGCCATTACGTGTAACTATTATAGTACTGCTCTCACTTTACTCTGGACAGTATGCAGCAGGAATTCAAATGTCAAATTACTTGTTTATAAGCATATGGCTGTATTTAGAATGCCTAAGACATCTCAAGCATAAAAGATGCAGATGTCTTAGCTTTCTAGAACATAGAGTATGGGAATACAGCACACAAATTTTAAAAACTTCAGAGGAATCAAACAACAGGCGTCGATAGTTCAAACAGTGGATAGTGCTATTTACTGGATAAATAACTATCCAGTGGGTAAAGTATGAGGGAAATCAATACATTATCCAATGGATAGACATTTATCCGGAACAACTGGTGTCAGATGTCTTGGCCAGCTCAGATTTCCGTTTGAGTCCCAGGAGAGAAAGTCACCACATTTCTCCCAACAGTTTCATAACTTAGTCAAGAGAAAATGCATTGAGAATTAATAAAAGATCAGAAAATAGAAGTTGCTAAGATCTTGAACTGGATTCTCCCAACTTATACCATCTGAAAAATGTATAAGAATAGTTTAGAGAAATTGTACAATTATGTACATGTTGGAAACTGGGACCTTAAGGTTAAGCTATCAAGTATAAAGATATAATTTACCATCTCTCCCAGTCATTGTCCTCCACTATCAATTCCATCTAATGCATAAAAAGATATTAAATTTTTTTCAAAAGAAAGTTTGCTGAAGAACAAAACGGTAAACTTAGCCCCTAAAATACTGCAAAATATGCATGTCCTTTTAATCAACAGTTTAATTTCTGCCCTGATTAAGCAGGCATTCAAACTGGTCCTTAGCTTTACTCACATATAGATGATGTCAGCGTAAATGTACATTATACCAAGTACAGTCCAACCTGTTTAAAGTGACCCATCTCCCGTTATTGGTCCAACCTGAGAAGGACAAAATTGTGAAAGGTTTGAGCCAAAGATGAAGATGACTACTGCACAGGTTGTCGAAATGTCAGTCACTGCACTGTCAACAACAACAGTCCTATTCAGGACTATGTTCACCCAGACGATCATATTCAACTTACTTATGAAAGACAATATTTTCGCAAATCTACTGTGAACAACAGAATCTCAATCAAGTGTCTAAAAATTAATCTTAGTTCACGTATTTTGTTTTATTAAGTACCCACTTGTCCTTCAGCTAGATAACCATCAAGTCAACATCCATATTCATGTATGAACTAAATCTTTTTTTTTTCACACAGGCTCAGAAATAATAAATCAAGGAATTGAACTGCAGACCGAGCTTGGTGGAAATGCACAGGAAATTTTGCTCAGAGGTGAAGCAATTCCTGAAGAAGTGTGTGCCAAAGTTTTGCTGGATAAAATCAGTTCCCCAGAAGTGGCCCATCATGGTGAGTAAAACTTTCTGGTTTGCCGCATTCAAAAATTCACCCTTTCACTACTACCTGTACAATGGAAGTTCTCGTTAGCAGACACCATTGGGACACAAAAAAGGTGTCTGTAACAGGAGCTGGCTGCTAATGGGAATATAAAAATAAAGAGCTTGTATGGGAGTTGAGAAAAACAGAGTTTTGTGTTGGTGCATGTTCTTGCGTAGAGCTGTCTGCTAATGAGGGTTTCCGTTAGGAGAGCTCTCACTGTACATAACAATAATAGAAATTAAAACCCTTCACTTTCACTTTGTAAAAATTACTGAAGAAAAAATGGATAATTTTATGCAAATAAGGGTGTGCGCTATATTGTACCATCACCAGGTGGCCTCTCATCACACCTAGCTTTTATTCCTGGGCAACCAGAAAATCTTAGTTTTTTCATTGAAATCATATGCTGGACACCCTGGAAAAGATGGGATCCTTTGAATTTTTTCTTTCTAGAGTACAGCAAAAAGTTTCATTTTAACCGTCACTCTTAGCTATCAATACTTTGCATGTGATATATGTACAATGTTATTCTAGGGTATGTACTGGATGGGTTTCCTTCTTTATGTGAGGACTGGCTGTCAATGGCTGATCAACTTGACCTTGTGAAGAATCTTCCTCTCACACCAGATTTTATCATCAATCTTAAGGTGGGTACCAGCAATTTAGATTGCCATCCTTACCTAGTTGTAGTACGTTTTGATCCACAGATAGGGACTTGGAGTCACAAAGAACAACCCCCAGCTGGTAAACAGAGTGGTAACCTGCGAGCAAACTCTTGCATGTGTGGAGATGGGGCAAATGGTATTTGAACATAGGGAGACTGAGGGTGTGTTGGATTGTAGGCTCGATTACCAGCCATTGTTCAGGAAAATGAGGCCGCACTCATGATCATCCTCTGGAAAGAGGGGAGGATCAAATACCCAACCTGGGAGACAACGGAAATCGAGCCTAGTTTGATTGAAGCTCTTCCAGAATTAGAATACACCAAAATTTTGTTACAACTCTTTTACCACTACTGTTTTGGACCACTGGAATGTTACGTGCATCAGTAATGTCTTTTTTTCCGACCAGATATGCAGATGAGATGAATTGCCTTCATAATGTAGTACACAAGACAGTGATATCTGGAGTTTTTTCTATTTTATTCTTATCCCGGAGTACGGTGAAACAAATGCACCTGAGTTAAATTGAATCCATTTCCCAACACAATAATTACCCAGTGGATACTTTCAAAAAGCACCAAAAATTGAAGGAGTCATTCTTGCATTGTGCCTGTCAATTATATCGATAAAAATGTGTTTACACCATGTTGCTTCTCATATTTATCTTGCCCTGACTCAAATACATTATGTTGCTTTCAACTTACTAAATGAACTTTGCATACCATATCTCTAACCAGATTCCTGACAAAGATTTGGAGAAGCGGCGCTGTGAACAACGAGTAGATCCCCTAACTGATATCCTGTACACAAAAAGTGAATATGCACCTGACATGGCAACAAATGAAGAGAAAGACAAAGATGAAGAAGATGAAGAGGAGGAAGAAGAAGAGGAAGCTGAAGAGGAAATGATTGAGGAAGAAGAGGAGGTACTGTAGTGAAGTATTTAATGTAATGAAGCTGACTTTATATGAATTTCATATATGTAGACTGGTTTTTTGTACAGCAGAATGAGGAAATAAATACAAAGAAGATCATTGCAGTTAAGCCGATTCTAAGAACCCATGATTTTTGTCAACTGGTTGAATGGTTCTTAAAGTAAAGTGGAGGGTGGTTTTCACAGGTGTATATAAAACTGGTGCTTATAGTGCCGCTCACAAGTGGGTTGACAGTCACTCAAGTCTTGATCTCAAGAATCAAGTCTTGAGTCTGGAGAATTGATTCTCAAGTTTCAAGAATCAAGAGTCGAGTCAAGAAATATAATGAGCTTGTCACTTGACTGATCTCTTGAGGAACAAATTCATCAAATATACTGCTCTCTGTTTGAAGATTTGTGAAGTATGTGAACAGCTTTTGCAATCCTTGCTTACTTCTGTGATCAAACAAAATTTACACTTTCGTAATGTATCTGCATACAAAGGACAAGTCAAATGGCTGGCAGTTAAAATTCCCCACTTGTTCTGCACTTTTGAGACAGAAACGTTACACTTTTCTTTGTTTGCCCCTGGCTAAAAATTACATGTACTAATGATGAAAAGTAATTAAACAAGCACGAATGCCTTGTAAAGTAATGCCGCTGCAGTGCAGTTGCAAGTTTCTTGTCTAAAAATGACCATAAACGAAATAATCTTGGACAATCCTTCAGAAATCATGACTTTTGCTTTAGGAATATTACGTTGCTGTTGTATATAAAGTTGGGAATTGCGTGTTGAAGCAAGAGGTTTCAAATTACACGTGACATGTGCAAATTTTTCCTTGCATGTTAGCATTTTCTACTCACTATAAATAGGCACACTCAGAGATTTCTTATATCCTTTTTTTAGCTTTAACTTTGCTTTCTAATTTTCTTAGACATTTTGTAGTTTTCTTTTTGAGTGGCTTGCAAAAATAAATTACAGTTTTCGAAAAAGATTCACGGCTGCTATGATAAACTTCAAGATCATATTAATTTTTCAAATAAAGTCCTTCAGTGTGACGTCATTAAAAGTTAAATTTTTGAAATTATGGGATTTTTTGGGGTATTATGAAAGAACGACATCCCAAAGGCCTACTTTCCAAAAATTAGCATTCCAGGGCAAATTGTCCTTGAGATATATTAGTCCAGTTATGCTTTGAGATGACTCCATACAAGTCCTTCTAATTTTGACTCAGTTCATAACATTTGGAACCAAGTCAAATTTAGAAGGATTTGTGTGGAGTGATCAGAGCAAAGCGGTACTAGCATCTTGAGACAATTTGCCCACAGTTGCTAAATTTGGGCAAGTAGGCCAAGAAGAAGAAGAAAAGAAACCCTTTTGAGTGGTGAATATTCATAAATGCAAGTTTCTCGAAACTCAAACAAAGTGAGTTTTGAGATGTGAGAATCGAGTCTCAAGTCAAGAGTTCCAACTTACTTTTGAGCGGAAGAGTTTAATTAGCTAGACTACGAAATGTCAAATCTGTCATATGACTTTTTTTCACAGGAGGAGGAAGAACGCGAGGAGATAACACCAGAACTTGTTGCAAGGCTTGTCACCAGACCAGAAGACCTTCCCCAGAATGTCGCTGCAAGCATAAAGAAGTTTCGCGATATGATGCTGAGGACCTTAGAGGTATTTCCAGGTTGTATAGTGTGTATATGTCATTTACAATGAACGCCATGGATGTTCTTTCTCGTTAACATGATATAGAGATGGAACTGTTGCACAGGGAAGTCAAGATTTTCATGCATGCACAGGACCGTCACATCTAAAGTGCAGTTACATGTACATTTAACATTTCTGAGATCTCTTCCACCCATCACCACAGTAGCTTATTATTTTTTGAAAAACACTAGATTTTTGTAGGTTACATTTTTTTTTGTAGATGTTACTGCATGAACAAACTTTATGTTTATTTTTAGCTTAAATTGTTCATCTTCTATAACTGTAGGACTACATGACTGATCATGATCAACAATGGCTAATAGAGCTTGATGCAAATGAGCATCCAAAAGTAGTTTTTAAAGTGAGTTATCTTTTACTTCCTTCTTTTTGCCATACTGTATTTGCAGTTTTTATTATGGAAGGTCTCAATGCATTTTAAATTGTTTTGGTTTGTGTTTAATGTCTTCGTTAGTTACAAAAAATTTTAAAAACTTCTAACTACTTCTCCCCTAACCCAATCTTATTTCTCACGTAGGTCAAAATATTGGGCTAGGGGAGGGGTAGGTGCTGATCCAATATGTGCACTAGCCACAAGTTAGTCTAAGGTACCATATCAACTCAGTGAACCCACAGTACAAATTACATTGTTCCATTGATTATCAAAGTTTGAAACAATTTTCTTTTATCATAGTCCTTGATGATGAAACTAAACACTTTCAAGTTGAACCACGCCCTTGTCCCTTTACGTCTCCAAGGAGGAGAGGAGGGTGAGGAGATATCTGATGACACTGAGACTGATGACCTTCTTCGAACACTAGCAGCAACAGAAATGGTGGCACCCAAGTTCCGCTGGCGACGCAGCAAATGGGGCCGTGCATGCCCAGTGGCACTGAGGGAGGGAAATATTATGCAAGGAAATGCACAGTTTTCTGTCAGGTAGATGAATGTAACAACATAATAAATATAAAAAACTGTACCTGTCCAACAAATTAACTCTGGGATCTAATCTTATGGAGTAGTTACATGTAGTTTTGGAGCATTGGGGAGGGGCTGGGGGTTTTATGGTGTAATGAAAAATGGATGACTGTTGTTGAAATACGACTCCGTGACTTTCCAAACTCACCAAAAGGTTAACAAAAACAAACAACAAAAAAGTTCAATGGCTTGATAATTATGAAGTCAATTTTTAATGGAGAAAAAAGAAGATGAAAGGAAGGTGTACAGCTGGTTTGCTTCCATTTTACAGAATCACAAGTATTTGGATTCAAGAACTGGAATCTGGATTTTAAGTAATGTTATCCCACATACCGGTATTTCAACATTTAATCGATATTAAATCTGTCTAATTTCCAGTTTCTTGGACAAGCTTTATGTGATGTCGTCAAATGAGGCCCTGGCACACTTCATGCGAAATCCTCGCCCCTATCTAGCCCCTCATTTGCCCCGCCCACCCTGTAAAGTGTGTGTTTTGGGTCCACCACACTCTGGGAAGACAATAGTGGCTCATGCACTGGCAGAGAGATACAATGCAAAGGTAATATAAGTTTGAATTTGTACCATCCGTAGTTACATGTACAGTGCATTGTAAATATAAATTAATTTATGATTTCACCTAAAGTTAAAGGATTATTATGTGCATATCACAATTTATTTTATGAACCTGCAGAATTTTGATGAGTTGAATAAGTCATTTACATGTAGCACAGTTTGTTAACAAAAAGAAGCATTGGAGTTAACTGCATAATCAAGGCAAGAATTGACCTTCACAAAACTTGCACTTTTAGGAATAAACTGGGTTTTTTTTATTTAAATTTATTCACAAAACTGTTATAAAGTGACAAGTTTTGACTTGTGGTTTCCCACTTTTGCAGATCTTAGATATTGATGAGTTAATCAAGCCTCGGAGAGAAGCAGCCAAGAAGAAAATGTTGGATGAGATACGAGATGAGACAGTTGAATCAGCCATCTCCAAAATAACTGCAGCAAAGCAAAGTCAGCAGTTTGAAGCCACAGAGGAAGAAGAGAGTGAGTTATTTTTCAACTGTTTTGTTACTGGTCTCCTGTGCAGCTGTTTTTGTTTAGTCACTTAATTAACGCTCCTTCTCAAGAAGCTTGAGGAGGAGTGTGCATGATGATCAAGACAAAAATGGCTGCATGTGCCGACTACTGTTTTTCCTTCACACATCCTTTTCCCTGATTTAATCAAGGAAATAGATTTTTATTAGGCTGTATTTTGATGCAAGACAAAGGTTAGTGTAGTCAGTTTAATAGGCCATTTCTAGTTTCTGAGGTTGAGGTTAGGCTGGACAGTTTCGTACAAATCACTGTATTTTGACACCCCATTGTCTAGAGTTTGTGGCTTTGTTTACGGTAATGTGAGGATGGTCTATTGTGGCGTATACCATTTAAAATACTGATGAATTGGACAATACTCCTTTTAAAGTTTAAGGCTGTTTTTTTCGTGGTAGATATCATGGATAGCTTATTGCTCCAGCTAAGCTTTTGTGTACTCTTTCATAGAACCTGAGCCACCTCAAACAGAGGTTGATGAAGATAATTCAGAGAAGAAAGATGGCGATGCGGACGAAGAAGCTGAAGGTGAGAAACAAACAGAAGAAGGTGACGAGGAAAGTGTTGATGAAAAACCACAGAAAATTGTCCCAGAACAGCTTCCTATTGATGCTAATCATCCTGAAGTGCTTCAGATCGTGAATGAAGTCTTGGCTGAAGCTGAGAAGAGAGAGCCTGAACTCTCTCCAGATGAGTACACAGATGTGATTGAAGAGGCAATTCAAAAGATTTATGCTGAGCTGCAAGAAATGAACCCAGACGGGCCACAGTAAGTGCAAAACAGGGGTGGCCAGCTTTTTGACTTGATGTAGGCCTGGCTGACTTTTACTTCCACATGTCTGGAAAGATGCGTGTTTGTAAATTTTATATTGATTGCACAGATGATTAGTATGCACTGACCTCACCAACACTTTAAGCTCTTAAGCTTTTTAGGCCAGGGCCTACTGGTCAATGGGCTCGCTATGCCCCTGCAAAAGTCAATAGTTGTTATTCTACATTGCTGTCATTAAGGGCTGTGACAAGTGACACCTGTTATGGCTGAGTTCACTTGATGTTACTGGTGATCAATCAAAGTGGAAAGCTTGAGGTTACACTATAAATTTTTCGGTGAATCGTACCATTCTGCATCATTGTAACTGTTGTACATGTATATCAACAATACACTTTGGTTGCCTCCCACACCAAGTTTCATACAAACTTTTCTTTCGAAATGCTCCAGATAGGGCTACTTGGTGTCTAGAAGTTGTTTTTAAACAACCTTAACAACAAAACCTTTATTTCCTTCAAATATATGTATACGATAGTGCTTTGTCACAAAGAAACGTGAATGCCCATTCAAGGCGGGTCAGCCACATAGATAAAATATTAAAAAACGATTTAAAAACAACTAAAACAAATTTGCAAAGAGTGTTAAATGGGGGATTTGGAAAAAATCAATTTATCTTATATTATCTCCATCTTTCTTTTAAAAAAGAAAAATATTTACAAGAGGCGTGAGAAAATCTAGTAATTTATCTGGAGGGGTGCCATTGGGATCCTCAACTTCTTTCACAACTGCTCGACTGTGGCCCGAGCACGTTCACTGTAATTGCGCTGCCTTATTCAAAAGTAGGTAAAGTAATGTACGGTGCCCCCTCCCCCCAGGGCACGCCCCAGGGCACAGATTCGATTAAAACAACTAACGTATTACAAATTAAAGTCTTGCCATATGCCCCTCCCATCAGAAAATCTGAAGAAAAATTGAGTTTGGTCGCAGTCTACTTGATTGTCTATACCAGAATGATATCTATCCGTCAATGAAATCATCCATTTCTTTGGCATAAGTGGTTTTTATGATTTGCTTTCTTGCCAGTGCTGGCGGGTACGTGTTGGATAACTTTCCCAGAACACGCGAGCAGTTTACGTCTATGATTGAAAGGAATATTATCCCTGATGAAGTGATTTGTCTGAAAGATGACAGTGAGAATGGTGAATTTTTACTGAAAAGATGGTATCAGACGAACAAAGAAGGTGAGAACAATTTAGAGTTTTGAAGTCTTTGTTACCTTGTTGTCGACATAGTAGCCTTAAATGCTGAATTTCTTGCTTCTTGGTGGCCTGTGTAGCAGGCGCTTGGAAATAGTGGGCGCAAGAAAGAACGGGGCGCGCGAGGGAGACACGCGTGTCTCTCGCGCGAGCCCGTTTTTTCCTGCACACATTACTTCCAAGCGCCTGCTACGCAGGTTAGCTTCTTGGTGTTGTGCAAACTATTGTTGATTCCAAACTCCAAAAAAAGAGAAAGTTTTTAAGTCCTCAAGGGCTGTTAAGACACCTAATGTCCTAGATAGTTGATAGATGATTGATGTCAGATATCCAAATCACCGTCAAGGCAGTACGCTTTATTTTCCGGAGTGTTTTTTGCTACGCTGTATTGTTGGTTTTATACGTAAGAAGCAGATAAATTAACTTGTCAACGTGTCGTTTAAGATGCTGGACTACAAAACAGTTCATAGTTGCGCAGGTCTAGAACGCGTATGCAGTCAAACAAAAGATCTGGACTGAGGGTGAAAAGCTGAGAGTGAGACTGAAACACAGACTGTGCATAAGTTAAATTCGTTCGGGATTTTCTCTCCCCTCAGACTTATGGGCTTTGTACCTGCGAGACCCTAACCCCGAAAAAAACCGATTTTGTGAAAAACCCGACTGTGTTGCTGTCTAACGAAATATCTGATATTTCCCCCTCAGAGCTTCACAAGAAGTGGGAGACCAGACGTGCAGAGGAGAGGGCTCGCCTGGAAGCAGCACGAGCAGAGAGGGAGAGGAGAGAAAAAGAAGAAGCTGAAAGAAGGGCTGCAGAGGAAGCTCTGAGAAAGGCGGAGGAAGAAAGACTCCGACAGGAACAGGCAGAAGCGGCTGGTGAGGGAGAAGGGGAGGGAGCTGAAGATAAGGAAGAGGGTAAGGAGGCTGAAGAAGAGAAGGAGGGTCAGGAACAGGCTAAAGAAGAGGAAGAAGAAGAGGAGGCAGCTACTGGGCCTAAGGCTTCTGACTCTACCGAGCTTCAGCCATCTGCTGAAGACTTGTCACTTGAAGCAGCACCGGAAGAAGAGGAGTTCCCCCTGGATTCAGACATGCCACCTAATTTACCCGAGACTGAGGAGTTCAAGAATGTCAGAACAAACTATGATCGAGACTTTCCTCAGCTGCTTTCTGTGCTGAAAGGCACGAATAACCTTGATCTTATCTCGGTGTCAGTTGAACAGGAAGTAGATGCTCTGAACAAAGAGATTATAAGAAGAGTTGAAGGTATGCACAGAGTTTTGTTGGTTTTTTACTTTACCATACTTTCATTATATTGTTATATGTAAAGTTAGGTGAGGCTAATGGAAGACTATCGGTTAGCGAGAAAAAAACTGTGGAAAGCAAACAAGTGCTTAGAGCCCTCGTCGCTTATACGCTGTTTAATGACGAAGAATGCTTTGCATGTTTAGACTTAAGTATTTGATGAACAGCACAGGCAATAAGCTTTAATGTAGATTTTCTTGACAAGCAGGTTCGTGGAGGTCGCAAATCTATACTTGGGATGCATTCTCTCTGAAGGAAAGGAAATCTAAAAAGCTTTTAGGTCTTCACCATTCACTTATGAAAAACTATCTTTCTCTTTTGCTTCAGCGCCGTTCAACTACCGTGGCTGGGAATACACAGGAATGGACCAAGACGAAGAAGAAGAAGATTTCGCCGAAGAAGAGGAAGAAGAAGAGGAGGAGGAGGAAGACATTTACAACAAGGACAAGAAAAAAATATTTGGCGAGACCAATCACTACTGCCCTGTCATGCTTAAGGAAAGAAATGTTTTGTGGCCTGGTATTGCTGAATGCGCCTCCAAGTACCGTGAAAGAACGTACTTTTTCTCCTCGCCTGAAACTAGGGCTACGTTTTTAGACGATCCAGAGAGTTTCCTACCCAAAGACAAACCTCTCGAGGTGAGGAACAGTAGTTAATATTTGAGTCCCTGTTTTACTTGTAAAAAAGTAATGTTTTCTTATCGTTCCAAAGAAGTTGGCGGACCACAAACCCAAACCACAACAATAAGTAAATTAAACGAAAAAAAAAACCTGAACAAGATTTATTGTTAGAGTATATTCACACCAGTTTGTTAACGTTTATTAGCTCGAACCCACGGGACCTATCATGCTAAAATAACCAGAGACTGAAAGAGCACAAAAGAAATAGTAGGTCTGCCAAGTTTGAGGTTTTTGATCCTTAACACTGCGATTTTATGTTGGTTTGAATGACAGAGAAAATGGTATATGTAGCAATGGAAAAATTCGCCAGACCTCTAGCCCCTTCCTTTCGGTCCAGCATTTTTCCCAACATATACATTCCAGCACCCCTAAAATATAAGTCCTTTGGTTTGATCACCTCTCACCTCATAAATGGATTTTTAGCTTATTTTCTAATGCTCAACTGTCTGAACTTACTTACTCGTATGACAACGACAAAACTTTTTAGAATAAAATAATCTGTTGCAGGCTTGTCTGGTTGTTCTTTTGATCAACCGTTGTGGAATTATTTGACTTTAACTTAATGTATTTTGACCTTTAGCCTCCTCCAGTCCGTCTTCTTGTCATTGGTCCTAAAGGAGCTGGAAAAACTCTTCACGGCCGCCAACTGGCCAAGCAGATGGGCGTGTTTCACATTTCATTCAAAGATCGTCTGCAGGAACTAATCATTGCTAAGACTAAGAAGAGGATTGGGCCCGAGTATGATGATGACGACGAAGAGGAAACAGGGGAACAGGCCATCACGGCACCTGATGGAATGGAAGGAACTGGTAAGCAGTCAATGATCTTTAGTTTACCGTGATGATTCGATTTCATTACCTTGTGTTAAATATAATTATTATAACTGTTTTTCTTATAATATTTGCTGTTCCGTAATTGTAAAGGGCCAGTTTTTTAAATGAATTTGAACTTACACTACAGTTTACGGCAGCCAGTGGATCTGTTTACATTTGCGGGGTTATTCTATTTCATCGAATAAGCGCCCATGTGCTTAAAAATTGGCGTAAGAGTAGGCGTAATCGTATCATCAACCGACACAAAATGCTCATTGATAAAAGCAATCCTCCGAAAGCGCGGAAACTGGTATTTTCTTTACTTGCTAAAGTATTATTTACTTGGACTCTTCATGTAGAAGCAGAAAGTGCTCCGAAAGCCGAAGAAGGCGAGGGAGCAGCGGAAGGCGAGGAGGGATCTGGAGCCGAAGGAGAAGCGGAACCGGAACTTACAGATGAAGAAGAGAGTATCCGCGCCAATTTAGCTGACGGTGAAGCACTTCCCAACGAAACTTTGGACAAGATTCTTCCTGCATTTTGGAACGAAGAGCCATTTCGGTAAGACAAAATTCTACGACAAATGTCCTGTGCTCTTTGGCTGCTGGAAACTTTAGGCTAAATCTTAGACACGTCATATCACCTAATCCAATACAGTTTTTAAACCTGCTGTACTAAGGCCATCCCAATAAAATGTTTCGTTTCCCATCGCCCTCCCTCTCGTGAAGGTGGGTCGGTCGGTCGGGCAAAAAAAAAAAGAAAAGAATGAGCACATGATTGCATATTAAATCTCACGTTCAGTCTGCAAGATATAATCAGATGGTAAAAGATGTATATTAACAGGACTATCAAATGTCTAAAAAGGCTACAAAAACGAAGTATCGATGATAACTGAAGACAATTCGTGTTAATAAGACAAGATCGTGTGCTTGTAAATTAAAGTACTTGCTTCTTTACAAGTGATTCTGGAATTTTTTTTTTTTTTTTACTTTTCCAAAAAAAATGGGTCGGTCGGGCGATAGGAAACAAAGCATTAAATTGGGATGGCCTAAGCATTGCACAGCGTTCACATTCCGACGTCCCAGAGATCGTTTCCCTTACTGTGTATAAAGCGCACCTCTGTTAAGCGGCGACAGTCGCCGTTTCCAACGTCACAAAGAGTTATTTTAAGAGGCGCTACACAACTACACTAAGGTCATTTTTGTATGGCTTGAAATAGTTGGAAATTTCTCAACTTCCTAAGTTTTTTTTATGCGTCTCTCTGCCTGTCATCGATTTCTTCTTCTGGTGTACTTTTGGCCTGGTCAAACCTGTATTGAGCGGTCAGCTGACAATTCCTAAAATTTGACCGCTTATTTTGAAATATCATTTCCTACAAGGTCTACTGGATTCATCCTGGAGGGCTTCCCTCGTACTGAAGCCGAGGCTCGTTACCTGTCCACTTCCGGTCTGTTTCCTGATCTTGCTGTCATCCTGGTGGTTGAAGATACAGAAATCGCGGATCGACTTTTGCCTCCGATGCTCGAAAAGTGGCGCAAAAAGCGAGATAAGAGAGAGGCCGAAAAAGAAAGGCAACGAGCATTAGCTAAAAAACAAAAGGTGAGAGAAAAACCTTAGAATTTTCCTAACCTTGCCGCGCCGAAAAAAAAAATACAGCTTTTTTGTTTAGGAAAAATGTCTTTTTGCACGATTGAGTGTATGTTAAGAGTGTTCCACAATACCAACTGAAAACTCCGAGGCAGTCAATAGGGTAGTACAAAGAAATTTTTCCCTTCATAAACTCTTACGAGTATACATCTGTGCATCTATACATCTATTTACATGTATTGTTTAACTAGAAATGTCTGTAAACGGCTTTGTATTTCCAACGAGTTCTGGCTGGTCTTGTCTGCCAATTTTCGGTTGGAATCGAGCAGTGTGATAACCTCGGCTTAGTTTTACGATACTTAAGTAAACCCGTTTTTATTTAATAACTAAAACGCGGACTTACATTTTCTTTACCTTGTTTTCCGCCAACAGGATGAAGACCGAGCGCGTAGACGAGAAGAAAAGTTGGCAGAGATTGAAGCAAAAAAAGCTGAGAAAATGGTAAGACCAAACGAATTCAAGTACGTCATAATCGTAAGGACTTGTTTTCGGATTCGACTGTGCGTGCTTGTTTGGCCTCGTGCAAATTCGTGTCAAGTAGTATTGCGTCATAATCGCAAGGACTTGTTTTCGGATTCGAATGTGCTGCTTGTTTGGCCTCGTGCAAATTTGTGTCAAGTAGTAGTGCGTCATAATCGTAAGGACTTGTTTTCGGATTCGAATGTGCGCGCTTCGTTGATTTCTTGCAACTTCGTTTCACGTACTTAGTAGTGCGTCATAATAGTAACGACAATTATTTTTGCATTAGAATGTGCGCGCTTTTTTGACCTTCTGCATGCACTTGGAGGCTCGAAAACTATAGTTTGTGTACATTGTTGACATTGAATAGATACATTTTGTTTGTTTTGAACTAGCATTTAAACCACAAGGAACCCGAACGCTGTGAAAGCTATATCACATTTAGATGTTATTTTAATACCTGTTCCTGAGTCTTAAGTCGTCTTTGAAGGGATTTAAATCAGATCGAAGACGGTTTACCCTGCCGATTTCAAATATTAAATCTTGTTTGGCGCGTAGTGAATTGGACACGACGGTTTAATTGAAACCCAAAGGAAGACTGTTTCCAAAACTTGAGTCGTAACTGTCCCTTGACCGACAAGACTAAACATTTGAGACCGTCTTCGATCTGATTCAAATCCCGTTCCAAACTCAGGAACACAGGTATTAAAATAACAACTGAATATGATATAGCTTTTACAGCGTTTGAGTTCCCCTTGTGGTTTAACTAGAAGATTATGGATTGTGTCGATAAAGGCAAACAACAAGCAGAATAAATAGCGGGAAAATCGTCGCCGTTTGCCACAGACGCAGCGCTTTAACTCTGTATTGCGTTACTTTGACGTCAGGCTCGCAGGGCACAGAGAGACAGCGACGACAGTGAAGAAGAGGAGGAAGACGACGAAGAAGAAGACATTGAAGCATTGCTGGACGCCGAGGAAGAAGATGAGGAAGAAGTTGAGGAGGAAGAGGAAGAAAGCGAAGAGGACGCCATTGAGAGACTTAAGACTGAAATTGGAGATCGATATGATGAAGAGACGGGCAAACTGGCCATTGTACAGGTAAGTCTAAAATCAAAATTCAAATTCTCATTTGTTGTCGCTATAAATCATCTTCTATAGAAGTACATATGTAGCGGTGAGAAGTTATTGAAGTATCAGGTAGATTCATCTCCTGTGATGATGTCTTCAATTCTCATAACCACTTTGTTTTATAAAGCACTGATCTTACAAGGAGAAATTTCCTGCTGAACATTCTAAGGGCTTAAAGGGTTAAACTGTATCTGGACAAGAGCTGTCAAAAGCTGAGGGGAAAAGCCAGTGTAGGTTTTCCTTTAACAGTTCATTTATGTATGAGATGTGATTGGTACGAGTGTGTTATTTATGAAGCAAAGACACTGCTAAAGCTTCTGAACGCATCTAGGCCGTTACGATTGGCCTAGAAAGAAAGAGAGGCATTCTATTTTAGGTGTTCCATCAGCTGTTTATATTCTGTGAGAGATGTCAGCGTGCATTCAGAATCATCCCCATGCAAGAGTATTGAGATTCGTTTGTATTGACAGAAAAATGGGTAAACTAAACAATCTTTTGAAGAAAATGAGCTTTCCACGGGGACAAAGACGAATCAGCGGAACTTGAGATCCCCTCTCCCCAAATTTAAGTTGTTTTGGTTTATAAAGTAACCCTGGGTAGGCTGGGTGGGGCCCGTTCCTCTATCTTGTTTGATTAAGGGGAGGGGGAAGGAAAAAAGAAACGTTTGTGAAATTGTTCAGGCAAAAGCATTGCTGAAGGTATTTTGCATTCAGTTTGCCATTTTGTCGGGTACGTTTGTCCTAGATTGTAGGATGAGATGTTTTCCTAGTTAATTCGACGAAACCACGATTGCGTTGAAGTTTTATACAAACGAAGACCTTGAATGAAGATTTTCTTTCATCTTACAGGAAACACTTGAAGAACTTTCCATTCCTCGAGTGGATATAAATGGAGGACGCAAGCCGCGAATTGTTGAGTACTGTATTAAGAAGGTGCTGAAACCGGTTGTAGATTTCAGGGAAAGCCTGTTTGACCGCTGCTTTGCTATTGATGGTTATCTTGCCAACAGGATGATTATTATGGGATACAAGTTTCCAAGTCGCTTTGGAAGGTGGTGTCCTGTCAAGGTATTACGCCCATTACTTTGTTTAAAACAGGTCTCAAAAAAGCTAGCTCTTTCAGCTTTCCAGTGAGAACATTGAGTCTTCTTTCCTGTATTTCCATTAGTAACTGAAGGTTCCTGTTTCAAAAAACACAACCCAATATATGACGACACTATGGACTTGCCCGGAGAGGCAAGTTCAGAAAACAATAAATGGCCTAAGAGGGCTAACCATATGCAGGGGGTGCGCACCCCGCCCCCCCCCCCCCCCCCCTCCCCTCGAGATGACCTGCGGTTTTCTAATACAACTGGTATTCTGCCAAAAAAAAAACTATGTGCTTTCTTGGTGTTGAAGTAGAGCAAGAGACGAGTGCACCCCCTCTTAAAAAAAATCCTGGATCCGCCCCTGTAAATTAGGACAAGAACAAATAACTGGAAAAAAAAACGGAGTACGTAAGAATCCCAGCTGACCGAAGGCAAACCAGTTGCACTTGTTACAAGCAAGGCCGAGGAGTTAAACTCGGGACTATCGAGAACAAATTCAATTAGCTGTTCGGGACTCAAAATCAGAGCCTCCAGATTTGCAAATCCATTGCTCTAACTGCTCGACCACGCTTTCTCTCCCTGCCTCTCTTAGTTCTGCTGAGTTGAACCCATTTACTTTTCAAACCAGAACAGAAGGTCCAATATAAAAATTTTCAGCTAACTTCAGGACACCCACTCATAGCCAAGTGGTCCTAAACAACACTAACCTGTTCCACTTTCTTCTTAGCTCCTCGACGGAGAAGTTCTCCCTCCTCAGCAAGGTCCCGGAGCTTATACTTTTCCAGTAGTGTATCGGCAGCACGTTTACTTCTGCTCGGGACGGGATGAACGGGACTCGTTCATGCAGTGCCCGTCCCGCTTCTTGAAACAGCCCTCGCCAAAGCCTGTAGTGCCTATAAAGATGGCGATAATTGGACCTCCCAAGTCTGGAAAAACCGGACGTAAGTATTAAAAAAATACGTGAACTCTTTTTTTTTTATCTCGGCTTTTTCGATAAATCATGTGCCTGTTACTGTATTGGTGAGGGAATCAACCCTTTGGAAACCCGTGGATTATTCTTTAGAAAATCCTCTTTCCCCCTCCCACATCTTAACCTGCCGTTCAGCCAGCCCACGCACTCGTCTAGACCCTCGTCTAGACGCAGGCAACCCACATCTTTGATCTCAGAACTTTCGCTCCCCTGTATCTTAACCACAAACGAAAAACTCACCAAACAACCAGCCAAATAACTACCTACTAGGCAGGCGAGAACTGAATTGCTCGGAAAGCGAAAAAAAATACCGATAGAAGGTGCAGGTTGTATATTTCAACGCCTTGATAAATTTGCAAGATCAAGAAGTTATTACTAGTATCTACTAATACAAATAATGTTTCAGCGAAAATATATCGGGCAGTGAGTTCGGGTCGGACTCGAAGAGCCGATCTCTGTCAACGTAAAGTGAGCGAGTGAGACATTTGCATATCGAAACCCATCACAAAAAGCCTTTGGATGCCCTTCGGGTATCCACGGGTGAAAAACGGAATGCTATTGTGTCCGGCAAATCCAAGTGTCTTGCTACAAAAAGTGTCTTCTGTTCATAGTTTGTTCATTCTAAGGGGCATGTAGTAAGGCTACATGGGAATTTAATTACCTTTTAAGGAGCAAAGTCTCGAAATTCATAAAAATTCAAACAGTGGGTGCTGCCACCAAATTGAGTGACACTTGGTAATAACCGCCCAAAACGTATCACCGCAAATGCAAAGGAAGGCAAGGATGGACAAACGTGAAGAAGATTGAAACGAATTGCAGTTGTGGTTTTTGAATATTCATAACAATTTTGTTTTGTTGTTTGTAACGTTTGAAATATCGCCTGGGAGGTATATTTGTTTTACGCAAAGCTGTGATTTTGTCATTCACTAGTGATTTCTCGATGTTCATAGCGAATAAGGACGAGCAATTGATATTATAACCAAAATGAACTCGCCATCTGTGACACAGCTCCTATTTTCTCCACGTTGTCAACATGATTTTTCCCAATAAACTTTGTCTTTTTGCAGTGGCAAATCGTTTTGTGGCAGAGTATGGGGTTGTCAGACTATCCATCGGTGAGGCGATAAGAAAAGTCCTTAATTTCCAGTCTTATACGGAATTAGCGCGACAAATCAACTTACATTTGAAAGCTGGTACAACTGTACCCGATGAATTGGCTGTTCAAGCCTTGGAAGTGGCGCTACTGGACATGCAGTGTCAGACACGAGGGTAAGGGCATGTAGCACTTGCTATGATTGGCTGGCTAAGTTTGGTATTATATAAAACGTTCAGCGATTAGTTGTCCATATTTGAAGGCTTATATCCGCCTTAATGACTGGTTATCAGCTAAAAGCTGGTACGTGCGTGTTTGATGTAGACAGACTTGCCATTCACGCCCGCAGTTAAATTTAGTTCAATAAGGTGTTTTTGTAAACCACTTTTCCCGCTTAACCCTCCCCCAATCCCTCCCTGTAATGTTGTACCGTTGTACGAGTAACCTGTAGAAAAACACCCCAACTTTGAATGGAGAAGAGGGGGGAGGGGTGTGGATTGTTTTTCTCCGAAGTTACCCCATATGAGGACAATGTCTAAACAAATTTGTCGCTGATTGTAGGTCCAGAGTGAGAAGTCCGGATGCAAGCAGCCTAATATCGTTGGGCTAATTCAATTTTGACTTCCTCTGGCCAAAAAAAAAAACAAACAGGGAAATTTTAAGAATTTGTGTGTATACTTCACCATTCAGCCTTCGGCCTCATGGGCTATTGACTCAGAGGCCATTCGGGCTCGAGGAATAATTGTTTTAGTAAATCCAACTAGCTGGTCCCTTTTTGCCGCCAAAAAGCCGGCGCTTTAGCTACTAGTGGGCTATAACATATAGCCTAGTAGTAGTTCAACCAATCAGAACGCAGCTTTGATAATAGACCACTAGTTGGATTTTACTAATTTCTATGATTCTAACATTCGTTTTATTTCGTTATTAGCTATATACTTGATGGCTATCCAGTAACCAAAAGGCAAGTGGAGCTGATGACTGAGCGAAAGATCATTCCTGTCAGAGTCCTGGAACTTCAAGTAGAAGACGATGAAGTGCTAAGGCGGGGAACCGCTGACCGACACGCTCCTTCAAGGTGAAAAAAATAGTCCCATAAACACATACGTCCGCGTCTTGGACGATCAAGGCAGCTTAAACAACGACGACGGCAACGGCAGCTAAAGCGTCACCCAAAAAGTGAATAGTCCAGTTTCTAATTCATCGCGGCCGCTGAATGGAAGCGCTGAGGGCTCATTTATACAGAGTTAACCTCGACCTAAGGTAAATATATTCACAAATTCCAGTGAGAAGAAGACCTGTGTACAACTGTGTCTATTGTTTTGAACACAAATTCAGGCACCTTCTCGCCCGTATTTGCGAATATGTTTCTTAAGGTCGAGGCTAACCCTGTATGAATGAGTCTTAAGTGTTTCTGTTCAGTGGCCACAAAGAGTTCGAAACTGGACTATTCGCGCTGTTTAAAACTTCATCGCTCTTTTTCCAACTCTTTTTAATTTGTCAAATGTTTCCATGACTTGAATTCTGATGGACTGTATCTACGTTCACAAAAATAAGAAATCGTTGTCTTGTATTCCTGTCCTTCAGAAAACGTAAAATCAGGAAGTTTCACGTCGTAGTCGTGCAGCGACGGCGAAGAAATGTACAAAAAAGCGTGGTGCACGTGCAAAGTTGTTGTTTTGCCAATTCAAAGCTATGCCGTCAACGTCGTCATTGCTTAAGGTTCCTAATATCTTAAACAGGTTAGGGATATGTAATCTTTTGAAAATCGTGTGACGTGTCAATGAAATTCAATTACTTTTGAATCCCAGAGTTCTTCCCTTGCACGACAGTCAGCAGATACTGGGTATCAGGCTTAACGCCTGGCAGCGGGAGATTTCGTACGTGAGGGAATGGTACCAAAAGGAACACAAAAACTGGGTTTCTTTGGATGGTCAGCGGTCTAAGTGGTGGGTGTGGAACCAAGCCCTGGATGAAGCCAGGAAAAGTGTCCGTCAGATTCAAACCTACTTACAAAGATTATCTGAAGGTATTTCTAATCACCCAAATACTTTTTTCCGTGAAACGCAGATAACCGTGAACACCTGAAAAATTTCAGGAATGTTGATTGTGTACTGGCCAATCGCAATAAAGTTCAGGACATGCTAGCAAATCTCAAAAGCACAATATAATTACCGTTCATGTTTGCGGTTCAGTTATCTCGCGTCTTATTGGCTTATTTCTCGCAACACAATAACATTCCATAAATATTTCTGGTGTTCACGGTTTTGTGAGTTTCGCAGTAATATTAGAAGCTATAACAGCTAGTCTGCAGAAAGACCAGGCCCGGGTTTTTTTTAACGTTAGATAGTGCTATCCACTGGATAAATCACTATGCAGTGGATAAGTATTAAGGAAACTAACTGTGTTATCTAGTGGATACAGATTTTTCCATTGGATAGCGTTATCCACCGATTGAACAACTGAGGACAGACCCTTTGTTTTTGTCTCTTGCCTTTTCTAAAGAAACAAATAACTCGTCTATGTATTTTGTACCCAAAACTGTGGTTGTGACAGCTGCCGAGAAACGTACAAACCAACCAACAAACAAAAAAATACCTTTCCTATAAGTTTAGAGGATACCATTCTGTTTGGCTTCACTCGTTTCTTTGATTGTTTGGTTTCCCCTTCCTGCACGTACTGCCACCAATAGGGTTTATCCCTCTTCGGTGAGAGTAACTCCCCCACTCACCTTTAACGCTTCACTAGGTTTGTCCACTTCATTGTGAAAATTAACGTCCTTATAAGACTACCAAATCACAGTTAAAAACTCCACCTAACTCTCCCCTCCCTTATGCCGTCGCTGTTCTCTTTTCCAGGCAAAGCCGCATCAGTGGCTGACATGTGTATCACACCTTCTGAGTGCCTGGTCAGGCTGGGCGATTTTGGTCAATACTGTCCTGTCAGCCTGGCCGACCGCGGAGAACTGGTCGACTGTTCCGTCAACCCTTCCCTGGAGTTTGCTGCTGAGTTCCGCGGGCGCTATTACAAAATGGCGTCAAGAGTTGAGTTGGAACTCTTTTTGGTGGACCCCGCTCGTTATGTACCGCCTTTGGCTCCTAGAAAACTCCCCGATTTTGAGCTCCTACCTAAGCGAAGGACCGCAGCTGAGGTGAAGACCATGTTTCCGAAACAAATTGAGCTGAAGGGATACTGTCCAGTAACTTACTTGGATGGCAAGCTAAGGTGAATAACTTATTTTAGTTCCAACAATGAGAAGATACAAGACAGCAGCATCCAAAGTATAACAAGGCAAAATTCAACCCAATCCTCGAAAATCAGAACGCGTATCTTTGTAGACATGTTGTGAAGAACTTAGAACACGACGAAAGTACCTGGCATATTTCAACCAAATCTCTTGATGTTCATCAACCGATAGACTGCAAAACAGTCCGTATTTTTGCGTATTCAAGTACGCGAGAGCAGTCAAACAAAAGGTCTGGAACGAGGCTGAAAACAGAGAGCAAGACTGGGGAGAGACGCTTTTTTCCTCTCGCCTCACACGCCCTACGGGCGTGTGAGGCTCTCGCGCTGCGCGCGCGTAAGACTCTTACGGCACGCTTCACCGATTTCTTTACTGATTTTGAGAAAAAAAAACCGACTGTTTTTCAGTCTAATCAACCGAATGAATAGCGGATTAGTGACGGTCATATGACCAGAAACGATCATGTGAGCGAATGATGCTACATACTGACCTTTGTGTGACGCTACTTATCGTTTTCCTTTTTGTTCTTTTCTTGTTTGGAATATCATTAACAGATACGAGAATATCGTCCCGGGTGAGCTAGATCTAGTCGTCGAGTACAGAGAAAAACTCTTCTGCTTCGAGTCCGAGGAGAAACTGCAGAAATTTATGAGGTAAGTTAAAATTGTGCGCTCAAAGCACCCACAAGTCAAGTGATATGTACATATGTTTGGTGAATGAGCAAACGTGATCAGCAAAGGCTGTAAGGCGATAACGACTTTCCCGCCTCTTTTCACGTTTGCCTTTCCCGACTCAAGTGAAGTTTGAAATCTATTCGTATATTTTGGATCTTCTACTGAAATCAAGACATGGAGCCAAGAGCTTTAACGAGATTGAAATTGCCTGGCAATAGATATCACCAAACTAAAACTTCCATTTTGTTGTTCCTAGTGTAACTTGATTAAACACAATGCTTAATGCATTAACCTCTCTATTGTTTACACATCCTTTGCAGATTACCAGAGAAGTATTATAGTCTAATACTCCCACACAAATTACCCCCCAGAAAAGAACCTATGCTTGTCAGTGGACTGCCCATGTTAGGTTACATGGAGCAGAGTGTCGCTACAGCACTGACCAAAGCGTTAACTGCAGTGGGATGTTTTAAACCCAAATATCCGTTTGTTGACGCCAAGAAGTCAGCTCTTCTCTACATAGCCTATCATCTTAAGGGTAAGTGATATACTGTTGAAAACACATTGTTTTTTAAGAATTCGTCCAATCATATTGCGTTAGAAACCAGTAATTTGCTTAAGAGCAAATAAGTGTGCATGGCGAAATCGCCAAACAACCCTTGACTGGATTCTTGTGTATGCTGTTCCTGGCACAATCTCTTATTTAGGCATCCTTTCATATTAGTAAGCGTCTCTGATGGCCATTTTTATCAGGCTCATTCCACCCCCTTATTGCGGGAGACCAGAGGAGCCTGCAAACCTAATCTCCAGGTTGCTATTACGCGTGCGCAGCACGTATGTAGCCAGGATTCGTTTGTATTTGTATTTCATCGAAGAATGAACGTAATGCATAGAACGCAATTTGACCGTGCGCGTTGAGAACGTTCATTACTTGTATTTTATCACGAACGTTTTGATCTTCCATCACGTTAAACGTACGCAAAACACAGCGTTGAGCCTAGAGCGTTTGAACCTTCGATCGATCTCACACGAACTCCCTAATGTTTGGTTATTACTAGCTTTAGTAATAAATTAAAAGGGCGTGTAAAATAGTGAGTCTGCTGTCTGCAATTAGGGAATTTACGCAGCAGGACGGGAGAGGAAAAAAGACGGCAAACCTTATGTGAAAACCGTAACAACAACTGCGTTTGCAAAAACTTTCCGCCAAACTTCACCCTCCTTTTAACAGATTGTTTTTACAACTACACCAATAACATTCATGTTAAGTGAAGATGACGAGAAAACATGCAAGTAATTGCTCGGTCACGTTTGTCACACACAAGCGTTTTTCCGTCCTCTTCTTTCGGTCGTCCTGTTGCGTGAACTCACCATTGAATTAAAGTTCCCGACAAATAAAAGCGTACAGCAGTGGGTTTCTTTTACATTTCAGCCTACAACCCAAAGAGCAGTGAGTACGTCCGGAAGAAGTACAAACAGAAACTAATGAGATTTGAAGAGGAATGCGAGCTGATTGGCTACCTTGGTAAAGAAATGACCAGTCGTTATCGAGAGCCAGAGGATCTCCCTATTGATTTTGAGCATAAGTTGTCAACATTTCTGGCGCTCAAAGACATAGAGCCCACAACCACGTGGTGTGCGTGACACTTCACTATCAGAGCGTGACCATTTTGCATGACCTAGATTACAGTTTATTTATTTTTAATAAAGGGAGAAAACACTGTGCATACTTTTTAATTTTATCACGGCAGTAACATGTCGGCAATCAACGATGTTGTATAATAGATATGTAAATAATCTGCAAGAAAATGATAATTGTAAATAAATTTGTTTGACCTCAAATGCAATATTTTCCGTTTCGTTTAATTTTTGGAGCATATCTTCTTTTTAGCTTACTGTCTTTAAGCCCGTCACTTCTATTTCGAATGCTATAGGAATAATTTTATAGTTATCCGGAAAACAACTCGAAACTCTCGAGACAACTTCGAGTTCTTTCGGATAAGTTATAGATATGAGCAAATAAAAGGCGGTAGTGCCTTTTTGTAATGATGTATGTTGTTGTTTGTTTTTTGCCACACCTAAGTTTTAAACCCACGATCTCTTTCCAACAGAATGCCTACACTCACCCATTTACTGTACGCCGTGACTCTTCACAGTTAAGTATATAGCGTCGCCAGCCATCATGGCCAATTTTTTATTTCCGTTTGTCTCTCTGGTACAGTACAGTACAGTTTAATCCTCCAATCAGTAATCTTGTTCATGGAGTTGCACTGACGACTGACTACACGGTCAAGCAATGCAGCGAAACAACCCTGATCTTGCGTACACTTCTTTGCCTGTTCAATAGAGACGTTTAATATTTTTGCGATAATTAACCAAGGGTGCCGTCGGTATGGACGCTTCGACTTCGGGACAGAAGACATGATACCTGTATTTGTCAGATCACATGTGAAAAAGCCAGAATCTGGCGTTTTTTCTGTTCCGTTTTGTTCAGAAGCAATACGCATGATACAGGGTGATACAGTTGTTGTGCAGCAAAGATAAATACAGAGTAGGCACTATTTTCTTTTGTCCTAGTGAAATTGTATACGCCGTTTAAGAATTACGATCCTAAAATCCCCACTGAGTTCTGCGGTATATCCTTGGAGTTAGGCCAAATACGGAAGTGATCCCGCCCACGGGCGCCCTTTAAATATTGATAGATTGCTTTCTCAGACACTGGATGCAGCAGACGTTTATCGCACCCTGCCTCCCCTACAGGCTTTCCAAGGACCTTGTGAGGAACAAGAACAAGCGAGAGGCGCGAGAGCTGGAGACAAGCGAGAAGCGCGGGAGAATGATATGAACGAGTGCAGCGAGTGCCCCCGCTTTCGTTAATAATTAACTCAAATATTCCCCAAAAAGGGACCGCGAGCGACTGAGGACGAAGCAGTAGCAGTGTTGCACCTCGTAGAAATCTTATTCTCGTCATGGCAACGACAGGTTGATCATATGTTAGTTTATTTACACTGGAGGGTGGTTTCCCCTTTTTACTCAATAAGAAAAAAAGATGGAGCGCAGATTTATAATGAAATAAAGGCACGAGCCAAAGGAGACATTCTTATCGTTTCTCAGAAGAATTTAATTTTTCACATTATATTACCGCAAAGAATTACATCATATGTCTACCGGCTCATATCATTGGCCTGGGACTTGCTATTATGGCCCTGATTATGAATAATAAACTATGTAAAAACTTGGTATAATAAAAGGAGACTAGGTCTGAAAGCAAAAATGGTTTACATGTGTCTTGCGTTTTCGATGCCTCTGGTTTCTATAAACCTGTCGACAGGAAAGTCTCCTTTAAGTTTCTCAAACAACAAAAGCTTTCAGCGGCTAAAGAGGCTCAAGAGTTTAATGTGTTCATTTAATCAATCTCAGGTCCGTGAACATTTAGAATGACAATTTTGTCCTCAAGAGCGACACAGACCTGCGCATTCAAGGGAGAAGTAACGAGTCCACGAAGTTTGCCTTCAAAGCTCATAAATCCAAGCACACGTTCCCGAAACACATCCCATACGTTAAAAGCACCAGACTCGTGCACGCCCACAACGACGTCTCCAAGATCTTGAACTAAGAAACCGCACCCTTTGACCATTCCATCTCCAGAAGGCAAAATCTTCTTTATTACAAAAAGGCTACCCTCCCAAATCCGTAATGTGCCATCAATGTGGCCTGTCACTACAGAGCGGCCATCTGGTGAAAACGTGCAGCACTTGACAATTTGGTCATTAGGAACCTTCTGTGTAAAAGTGCGACTTTTGAACGTGTCATGCAAACTTAAGCTACCATGACGATCACAGCAGAGAAGTCGATAATGCCAAGTGCTTATGTCACCTACGCTCTTCTCCAAGGTAAAGACGTCGCAAAATTCAACCAAAGAGTTATTCGAGTTCAGCTTTTCAACAAATAACTTACTCTCAGCGATGTTCCACACTTGAATGTCTCCCCTTTTAGACAAGAACAAAACTCTGTCATCGTCAATGAATTTGAAGAAAGAGTGGTGTGCAACTGGATGATCCAATAGAGACCACTGATACTCAAGCTTGCAATTGTATATTTCAAAGGCATCTTTGGTTTGAATCAGAATGAATTCTCCGTTGGGTGACAGAGCAAAGAAATTTGCTTGGCAAATGTTCGTGTTGTTCCGTAGAAAACGACCACTTGAAGCTTCGTACATGCTCATTCCTACCTTGGACAGAACGTAAACTTGTTTCCCATCCACTGAAAAGGAAATGGCTTGCACACCTCTGTCAGTCACAACAGCAGACTCTGCCTTCTCTAAGGACTGGCACATATAGACGGTCTCACAGTCCCGTAGAAGAACCCTTTCCAAGTCCACCTCTTTAAGATATTCCCACTTCGTCGCACTGGAAATTGGAACAATGCGAACCTGAAATGGTACATTATCACAGCTGATACGCTGGGAATCACCGCACACATACAATAGGCCTCCACTGCTTGATACCCCAAGGCTTTTGTGAGTCGACCCCAGGTGTAAGAGCGTTGTCTTCGAGGCCTCGCACGTGGATGTGTTTATCTCACACACCGTTAACGACTGCTTCTTTGAAGAGTTTACAATAACATGCTGGGAACTTCCTTCCAAACTCGCCAGACAGTCAATTATAAAAGGTTGGTCGCCGTCCAATGGATTGTGCTGACATCGGTAGTTAGGTGCTTCATTTATGTCCCAAAGAGAGACGCCTTGGTCAAAGCTACCCGAAATGACAAAGTTTCCGCAGGATGAGATTGTGCAGCAGGTAATGCTGGCAGTTGTTTGCTCCAAACGGGCCAGCATGTTTCCTGTGTCAAGTTCCCATACAAAAAGGGCGGCAGTCAAATGTGTCTGTCGAGTCACCAACTTTTTCCTGTCTTGTGAAACACATGAATCGATGAAAGAATGACTGTTGTCCGGAAACAGCTGCATGGACTCGCCTTTAAATGTCACAGCACTATCGAATCGACCATAGATGATTGCGCCATGATGGGGGACAAATACACAGTAGCTGCAACGTTCCTCCTCTGGCCATACCTCAACGTCATCACTTTGGTAGGACCATAGTTCCCTTCCTGTCTCCAAGGAAAACATGTGAATGAAGCCCCCTTTACATCCACAGACCAAAAGCAAGTGTTCGCGATCTTTCAAAACATCACAGCAATTCACGTAGGTCTTACAACGAAATTTAGAAGTTACTGGATTCTTCAACTGGGCTCTGTTAACCACCTCCACACGAAGAGGAATCTTAAATGGGGGTTGATGCATTACAGCACAAGCCTCAAGACTCATTGCGGTTGTTTCGGCCTCGTTTACCAAAAACTGAAAAATCATTTCAGGGTTCTCCACCAGAACGTAAGGATGTCGCTTCAAGCAATTTATGCAGTCATCCAGTTCCATAGAGTCGACATTTGGCAAATTCAAAACTGACTTGATCCACTGAAGCTCTTCGATGATCGAAAAGACATCACAAACTTTGCTCTGTAACTTGGCATACAGGAGCTCTAGGTTGCACGCATGGCGAAAGAGTTCATTTCTTTGCCTTTCACTTATTTCCACACATGCATAGGCAGCAGAGTGGTAAGTTCCATGTTGCAGAGCATAGTTTTCTTCTGTAGTTTTCTCAGCAACGACATTATGACGATTCTGAATGGCCTGGTAGATCTTCATACATTCACTAGAAAGAATGGCGTTGCCTCGATTCACGTCAACTGTGAATCTGTGGTTTCCATATAATTCAGGGACAGAAAACCAGTCAACGATCGACTTGTGAAAAACATCAATGCACTCGTTTCGAATGGGCAGTAGGGTTGAGATGGATCCAGAGATCTTTTGAATCTGACCTGAATTACTATCTTCAGTGTCGCGGCAGAATCCTAGTATTCTGGAAGCAACTGTGACGGGCAACGGAGACCGCGCTGCGGCGATTGAAGCTAGAAAGTCGCAGAAAGGCCCATTCTCGACGCCAAGATTCAACTGCAGGCGACCAAAGTACTGGTCATAAACGGATGCAATTCCACGAGGGAAGATGTCGCTGAGATCCTCAGGCTTCACAGTTTCTTTATTTTCTTTGACAAATTGGACAAAGTAGTGCGCGTAAAGCATGAGCCCTTCGGCTTGATTGACAAAGCGATGAACATTTTCCTTCACGTCACAGCTTGGCAAGATATCCCTTAAACTATCCTCCAAAAACACCTTAATGTCTTTCTGATTCTTTTCGTCCCGAGCGTCAAGGACGAGGGGATTTAAATGCTCAAGCTTTTTGGCCATCTGGTTTTCTGGTCGGCCTGTCACGAGAAACTTTATCCAAGTTGGCAGCTTGTGAAACTGCGACATAATAACGTCTAACAGTCTGTTCCTTCCATAGTACTCGCATTCATCTAAAGCATCGACCAACAACAGGAAATTCGTACCTGGGTCCTCGATGATGTTTGTTGGTTCCTGAAGGAGATGGGTAAACAGCTCTTCTATGTTCATACTCGCTAGTTCGTTAGCACTTACGGAGGCCAGCTGACCTATCAATAAAAGACAATGTCTCACTTCTGAATACTAAGTATAACTTATCACGTGAATTTTTACAAAGACTAAAAAGTTAAACACAACGGAGGAAATGAATATATAAGTATTATTCCAGCTACATTAATCATACAATTGTTGAGTTAAACGATTCCAACAGTAACCTTAAGTACTTTCGCCTTTGATGATTTTCACTTTCCACAAGAAAGATGCTTTAATAAACTGACCTTGAACACTCGGTTTTACTAGTAAAAATTAATCACAAAACGTCAATGCGATCATCGCAGTTTTGGTAACCTGCTGTCAGTAGCAATTGACAATGAAAACGAAAATGAAAATAAAAATCCGACCTGGTAAGGTATCGAACTCTGATCATCGCGATGACCACAAAGAAACGCTAATACTGAGATTACAAGGCCAACGTCAATTATAATTTCGTAATAGACCTGGGGATAGTGAGTAAAAAAAAAAAATGAATATATGAATATCGCGACATACGAGCTTGGGTTGTAGGAAATAAATAATAAATGCGATCCCCTCAGCTGCTAATCACATTAAACACTTATTTGCCTTATCTTCTATTCCTTTTCTATACCCACATGATATTTTATAAGGTTCTTGACCAAGTAGCCATATAACAAGTGGTCGTGATAAATTCACGATCATCAGTAACCTGTGGGTAAGAGGGAAGCACAGCTGCCTCTTCTTTGACCATACCCCTTTGCACTTTTCTAAATGCTAAACAAATACGTAATACTGGGAAAATATTTCTTCATTTTTTCTCCTTTGTGTTTTAGGAACCTCACTGTTTGCAGCTCTCTTAGCATCCTTATTCTTGAAGCCTTCATTACATCATTATATATCGTAACTGCTTTTAAAATAAAAATCTTACCGGTTAAAATTTCTTTGAATCCTGGAAGTGAATCACATAAATGCTTTGCAAGTGACTGAAGCATCAGCTCTGGTTTCCGTCTTCTCTGGTTATTATGCTGGCAAAAGTGCATACCACCAAGACGCCCCTGATCCTTCATTTTCTTGCACAACTTTGCTGCAATAACTGTCTTTCCCATGCCAGCATTTCCAGCGACGATTAAAACACGCGAATCTGAACCCCGATCGAGAAACCACGAGTCCACGTGACAGAAAACCCACTCGCGGGTTCCACGATGATGTTTTGACGAATAACACTCGACTTCGGCGGAGAAATCAAACTTCGCGAGCCTTTCTATGCAGTTTCCGGTCAACAGTGACGCAACTTTGAGGCTTGCTATCCGAGATGCATCTTCACCAAGTCGTTGCATCGCTTCAGAAATTTCTCTCCATGAGGCATCGAAAGAAGTTTTATCAACTTCGACCACCGAGGGATGACTGTACTTGTTACGATACCAATGAATCATCTCTATAGCGCCTTGAACTGTGCGATCCGTAGAGGCAGGCTTGGTTCCCCAGCCAGTAGCGGGAGACGGTAGTCCACAAACGTTTCGAAGTAAATTGTAAAGCAGAGAGATATCGAAATTCTTGGACGAAGGGGATCCAACGGGCGGGTATAATTTGTCCTTCTGTGACTTGTTAATGATTTTTTTTTTAATCAGCTTTTTTATGTCAGCCTCTTTGATTTTGAGAAATTGCTGCAGGTTTGGCACACGGTTGTCGAAAACATTTCTTAACCTCTCTGTTCCACCATTAAAGAGAAGTTTAATGAGCCTCAGACCACAGAGAGTGTCCTCTGTTATATCCAAGCTGTGCTCCATTCTGAGGCACTTACTGATAATAAAATAAAATAAAGACAAAATGTTAAAAACGTCCAAAACGAGCAAGTTACCACAGTTGTTGAAATGCTAACTACGCACCTTTTTTAACACTTCTACAGACTGACCATTCGTGAAACTGTTACAACAGTTGTTAGAACAACTGTGGTAAAAGAATGGAGGTTCACCCTTCCAGCCAAGTAAACATTAGCGAGCCTTTATATGAGAAGCATACAACGTTGGCTCCTTTTGTCCGAGCCAAAAGCTGACAACAGCGCTCGCGCATCCTCTGATTGTCTCGCCTTTACCTAGTTGAGCAGGCTGGGCGAACCGAAGTGTTTATATGGAGAAAATTTGGCCCGGTCAGGAGAATTACCCTACCATCGAAAAAGAGTGGCCCGGTTAGGCGGAGATATAGGAAAGTTAGCTCGCCCCAGGGTAGCATGCGCACGGGTAGGCGAGTAAGCCTTGTACCTGCCTTGATTGCTACCAGGTATGTCACGAAGGTTTTCTTTTTTTGCATTAGAAATTGATTGCTTACAGAAACAATAACCCCTAAAAAATTTTTTTTAGACTGGACGAAAGTTTTTTTAGACAACCAAATATGAACTTTGTCAAGTTACTGTTCATATTACTCTGAAGTACAGTAGTAATGTCGATATGTTTATCACTTGGCATCATCTTGTGATTTATAAGTAATTTCTTCACTCGCTCGCGCCAAAATCCATAGCGAGTGAGGGCGAGTATTTAGCGGCAGCACTAAAACATGGAACAAGTCCGGAGTCCGGAAACGGAATCATGGGAACGGGAACGAAAACAGAAACGGAAACGGAATACGGAATCAAATATCAATGATAGAAAATTAAAGAATTTCACATTGCATAATTTAGTACAATCTAAAGAGAATTTGCTTTAGTTTTCTTTGCAGTTCCCTTAAATGTATCCTTGTTAATTTGTCTCGATAAGGTTTGCCATAGTGTGATTTATTGCACTGCAAGGCCGATAAAAGTAATTTTACAAGTAATTTTTATTCACAAGTTTATGGGTTGAATAATACAGTTAAACATTACCTTTTTAGCTAAATATCAAGAGTAGTAGTAGTTGGCCTCAGACCACAGTACATGATTGTTCCCCAAACTGAATACTCAGCACATGACCGACCCGTAACGTGACCACACAGTGGCAGTTCCAGGAGAGGGGCCCGGGGGGCCCGCCGCCCCCCCCCCCCCGCTTATTTTTGACTCGTGGGTACGCGCGAACTTACCACGAGTTATTGCAGGGACAGGGATATGCAAATGAGTCACTCGCTCACTCGTAGTAGACGCACTTCGTAATTAATCGGGTCCGAACTCGAGAGCGCGAAGATCTATCGTTTCCAGAGAAGCACGCGCTCGCCGAAGTTCGGTGGCATCAAATTCCTCGCTGAGCGTGCGCTACAGCACGGTTAGAGGATAGAGGTCTTACCAAATTTAAGACACGCAGGAATCTTTCAGATTAGTACGATTCAAGAGCCTTTGACTCGTCCAGGCGTTAAACTTGACGAGAAGATGAGCACTTGCTCTTCGACTCTTTCAACTTCGACGCTGGATTGATCTCCTACCTTGTAGTAATGTAGTAGGTTATGTGTATGAATGAATGTATGGTAAATAAAGGCACTTCTTCTTCTTCTTAAGTGCTCCTCAAGGTCTCGGCGGGAAATGGATGCGATTTTGAGCATTAGCTTTAAAATGACAGCGGAAATCGAGATAAGAAAACATAAGCTTATGTTTTGCGTCCTACTTCGCGGAGAAGTTGTGTCGGCTTTGTATCGCATGTGTTCTTTCATTGCCATGAAATGCGTTTACATTGTTTTTTACTGTCAGTAGCCTGGTTTCGATTAGCCTTAATTTCATCCGATTGCTTCGAGTCGTTTTTTCAACCGGTTAAGTATGGCTCGAGCGTTTGTGGGCGGAAGTTCCATGGAAAACACATTAAATTTGAGACTTTTCACCAAACCATGAGATTATCTTCAATGGCGTAATGGCTGTGTGAAGCTATATGAGGTCGAGTCAACTCGGAGGCACCGGGTTCAAATTCTGCTATGTACCTTCTTTTCCCTTCTTCCTTTTTTTTTCTTTTTTGTTTTGTTTTGTTTGTTTTTTTGTTTTGCTGTTTTTTTTTTTTGTTTTTTTTGTTTTTAAATATATACCTAAATAACTGTTAATAAAGTGCAATAAACAGCAAGAAAAGTATTGTGTTTCCAGAACAAGGATAGTATATTTATAATCTGAATTTCTATCATTTCCTAAAATTTACTGTGGGAAAACCAGAGGTGATATCTGATTGATTATTTTCTAAACAACGTACCTACGAGTTGACGATAGTCTTTCTTTGATTAGACCAAAGTGAGGCCCGAAGGGCCGAAAAACAATTTCTTTGAGACCCCACCCCCCCCCCCACCCCCCCCCCCCCCCCGCCCCCCAAACACCTATCTGAAGGTCTAGATACGCCACTGCCACAGTTCCGGCGTTTTAGCAATAACTTTAACACTTTTTCGCCAAGCTGAATGCTGATGGAATACTGGTGTAATTGAGTTTGTGTTAAGTCCGTATTTTACGTTGAAGAGGCTTATTAAACATGGCGCATTATTTTGATGTAATCATTTGCGGAATCAAGCAAATGCATGCGCAATTCTCTCTTCTCTTTGGACTCCACAATGCCGTGGTTCTCTTGAGTAAGTTGTCTTGATAAATAAAACTGAACACTGTTGAAGGCAACCCACAAAAGACACCCAGAAACAACTTGACGGCGACGCCTTTCAGTTCAGACTCTCTCTAAAGGAACTAGTAATTGTCAGTGACGTCTACTCAGCTATAGTTTTTCTCCTCGCATTGCTGTCCCATGAAAATTTGCATTCATTGCCGGAAGTGATATGAAGAATCTTTTCACTGGAATCGATTCCTCTAGTCATACATCAGTCTCCTCTGCCCAGGTATTAAATTTGTTCATTTATTTTTATGGTCATTGCTAATATATTTTTATGAATTGATCGCCTGGAACCTTCTCTCACGGATTCCGTATTCCGTTTCTGTTTCCTTTTCCGGATTCCATCTTTTAGTGCTGCCCAGTATTTAGAAAACTTAAGGAAATGGACAGGACTCCCGTGACAACCATCACAGCTTTAGCAGTTTCAAATTAGTTTGACTATTTCTTTTTTCAATTTTATCTCCAGTTGGAGGCAGAGAGGAGCTTCATTTTTGGTCTCAAATAACCGTAGGAATGAGAAATTTTCTTCATTTCTATGCAAACTCAGGCTCTAATTTGCCGATGGCGACATAGAAACGGTATCAGATCACTTGCCGTCCTGTCAAAGGCACGCTCAGCTGTTTTATAGCTACAGTCCGGCGATAAAATGTTTATCCACTGACGGCATTGGTCTGTAGACCAAAATCAGTCACAATTCAAAAACGCAACATAAATAGTAGAGAAAACCCCGCGATATAACTTAATAAAATGTTCCATAACGGGAGTAGAATGCGTGACGTGCATAACCCAATCGGTCAGTGTAAAACGAAGCCTGCGGACGGCAGACTGCAGATTGCGGACCAGGGGTAAAATGCAGACTGTGTGTAAAATGCAGACTGCAGACTAAGAGTAAAATGCAGACCGGGGTAAAATGCAGAATAAAGACTGCAGACGTTTTTAAACATTTGTACTCCTTCTTCTCCAAATCGGTGAAATAGATAGCCGGTATCAGTTACACACTTCGCTTCCTAGTCGAAGTGCATTGCCCATTCGCCAGAAGTTTCAATGAACATCCGAACAGCTTAAGTCTGCGTACCTTGATTTGCAATACTTTCATAGAAGGTCATCCAAATTTCCTGCAGAACATCTTTCTTTGTTGTTGGAATGATTTACTCCCTTTGTTATCGCCATAATTCTTCCTGTACAGTATTTTGGGTCAGCAGCTTTCATTTAAGCGTAAACATCGTGGTGTTGTAGCAGTTCACGGTCCCTGGTCACGTATATCGAAAACTTCGCGTCTGAAGTTGAAGCGTGAAGTCTCTCGGACGGAAAAAAGATTCAAGATTGCGATTATGTTTTCGGGTCGTCGACGACGTTCCAAAGAAGAAAGGAATGGATTTGTGCAAGCAGATGTCGTCAAGTAAGTGTTCGTTTACAAGTATTTGCGGGCTTTTTTTGCCCTTAAACCCTTCCACGACTACAGTTTATGCTCGGTCTGCATTTTACCCCAGCCTGCGTTTTACTCTTAGTCTGCAGTCTGCATTTTACACACAGTCTGCATTTTACCCCTGGTCCGCAGTCTGCAGTCCGCAGTCCGCAGTCTGCGTTTTACACTGACCGATAACCCAATACCGAGTTAACGGTATCAAATTTTATTTTGATCGAACAAAATAGGTTTGGGGTTAAAAAAAGGTTAGCGTAAAAAATAGTCGGAAAGTCAATAAAAGAAGTTAAAAGAAAATAAATATCCCTTGAGTTCTTAGAAAAGATTGTTTTGACGCCAAATGATATTCCTAGAAATATAGGGAAGAAGTAACAATAATTGTCTTCCGGTAACAAGAAGTACAGTTGAACCTCTGCAAGCGGACACCTCTCATAAAGTGACAAGCAAGCAGTTAATCAAGCCAGTTACATACACACACTACTTCCCTTAAATGGACATGTCGCCCAAGTGGACACTTCTTCTTGTCCCAAGGATATCCAGTCACTGGAGATTTCACTGTATTGCATAGTATTATTTCGCAGAATCGCTTCCGGTTTTCCAATTGCGCAAAAAGGGCATGCAAATTGTATTTGGAAAACAGAAGAAATACACTGGTTTTATATCACTCTGAGCATTAAAAAAATATGTTACTTTTGCAATAAGGAAGTTTGCTTTGATCAGCTTTGATGAAGAATGTGGACTAAGAAGTTGACCGACCAACTTGCCGGATAACAACAGAATATGTGACAACATCAAAATGATTATTGACATTTCGTAAGAGTTAACCTTTTTAATAGTCAAACAAAGTTTTAAATTTGTTATGTCCATCATAGCATGAATATTCCTCGTTGATCTTTTTAGCTTAAGGCTGTCAAAGGAAGCGAAAACCATTTAGAGCCTCGTAGGAGAGGCGGCTGATTCAGTCTACACATCCTCAACTTCACAGTAACTTTACAGACTATCTTCTCTTGATCACTGCAAAATTATTTAAGACAACTAATACATACCATCCAGTGACGTTGAGGATTCAAATCTTCAAGCGGTGTTGGCCAATTTACGAACATTTTCAGGGCAATAATGTTGCGAGTCCGGACCCTTTCACGCCTCGACACGAATAGTTAATAGTCGCGTGATTTTTGATCTTTGGTCGTCGCTGAGGAAAAAGCCTGACGTCATGCCAAGGATCTGGTCACGCTAACGCAATACCTTCAGGGGTGACACGCATGAGTAACTGGCCATCTTAATAAACCCACAATTCTTAAAACTAGCAATGTTGATTATTTCACTATTTTGAAATCAGTTTGCAAAAGCTTAATTTCAAAGCGTTTTTTTTTTCTTTAATTAAACCTATATTTACGGTGGCCCACAACGGCAATACACAAATATCTATTATATTACTGCATTCTATATCTTAGAACACAAACATATTCATTGTCTGTGCGAGTATATTTACCAGTACAATAAAATATACACCAGTACAACAATATGCATCCCAGTACAGAAATGTTAATTTCAGTACAAAAATAGAAACTCCAGTACGGAACGATATCTCCCATTCTTAGTACACGAATAACAGCTCCAGTAAAAAAAATATCAGTCTCTCAGTACAAAAACATAAGTTCCGGAACAAACATATTCATCGGTTGTGCGACTATATTCTTCAGTACAGTAAAATTCATGTATACAACAGTACAACAATATTTATCCCAGTACAAAAATATAAATCTCAGTACAAAAATAAAAGTTGTGGTACAAAAAATTAACAAAAAAAAAAAATGGAAAGAAAAATATAACAACAGTACAACAATGTGCATCCCAGTACAGAAATATAAATTTCAGTGCAAAAATAAAAGTTTCGGTACAAAAAAATATTTAAAAAAAAAATTGGAAAAAATCGGTAGGTACTTTATATATGATTATTACTATGTACCTAAATATATGCTTATTATAGTGTACCTAAACAAACCTTATATATTTCATTATTAGCTCTTTGGCATTACAAAGCTTTTGCTTTCATGTCCAAATTGAGCACTCTACTAGGATGAGTCATTGCCGCTAGCAATTGCGCACGCTCGTAGCTCGCTAGTTTGAGCACTCTGGCATGGCTTAGATGTACCACATGTGTGGGACATTTGGGGTGGCTTTTTAAGCTTAACCCCCATCCTAGACATCAGTTAGTTATATTTCATTATTATAAATTATCTCGACTATACAACACTAAACACCACCTTACAACTCTATGCCACACCATACACCCCTATGCATCACCATACGTCCATGTACAACACCATGCACCTCTCTATCTCACATACACCTCTATACATCACCACACATCCATGTATAACACCATAACCATATACCTCTTTTCATCATCATACACCTCTATACAGCACCATACACCCATGTATAAAACCATGAACCCCTATACATCACCATATACCTCTATACAACATCTTACACCCCTATTCATAACCATACACTTGTATACAATGGTCATGTGTAGAGGTCTGTGGTTATGTATAGGGGTGTAAGGTGATGTATAGAGAGTACATGGTAATGTATAGAGGTATATGGTGATGTAAGGGGTTCATGGTTTTACACATTGGTGTATGGTGATTTGTAGAGGTTTATGGTGATGAAAAGAGGTATATGGTGATGTATAGAGGTGCATGGTATTATACATGGGTGCTGACATGGGTGTATGGTGATGTATAGGGCTGTATGGTGTCATACATGGATGTGTGGTGATCTATAGGGGTGTATGGTGATCAGTAGAGGTGTATGGTGATGAAAAGAGGTATATGGTGATGTATAGAGGTGCATGGTATTATACATGGGTGTATGGTGAGGTATAGAGGTGCATGGCGTTATACATGGATGTATGGTGATGTATAGGGGTGTATGGTGATGTATAGAGGTATATGGTGAAGTATGGAGGAGCATGGTGTTATAAATGGGTGTATGTTTAGAGGTATTTGGTGAGGTCTAAGGGGTGCATGATGTTGGATGGTGATGCATGGTGTGGTATAGAGGTGTAAGGTGGTGTTTAGTGTTGTATAGTCGAGATAATTTACAATAATGAAGTATATAAGGTTTGTTTAGGTATGCTATAATAAGCATATATATTTAGGTACATAGTAATAATCGTATATAAAGTACCTACCGGTTTTTTCCAATTTTTTAAAAAATATTTTTCTGTACCGAAACTTTTATTTTTGTACTGAAATTTACATTTCTGTACTGGGATACACATTGTTGTACTATTGTTATATTTTTCTTTCCATTTTTTTTTTGTACTGAGATTTATATTTTTGTACTGGGATAAATATTGTTGTACTGTTGTATACATGAATTTTACTGTACTGAAGAATCTAGTCGCACAACCGATGAATATGTTTGTTCCGGAACTTATGTTTTTGTACTGAGAGATTGATATTTTTTTTACTGGAGCTGTTATTTGTGTACTAAGAATTGGGGATATCTTTCCGTACTGGAGTTTATATTTTTGTACTGAAATTAACATTTCTGTACTGGGATACAGTATTGTTGTACTGTTGTATATTTTATTGTACTGGTAAATATACCCGCGCAGCCAATGAATATGTTTGTGTACTAAGATATATAATGCAGTAATATAATAGATATTTGTGTATTGCCGTTGTGGGCCACCGTATATATTATTTGTTCCACGGCTTTCGGAAATCAAAGGGCAAAAAAACGTGTAGGGATTTTCCCATTTTTCGGATTGCGATTACAGGGCGAAAAAGTCGGGTGATCACTCATTAAATGTGTCTCGACAAAAAAGTAATAAGAAAAAAGAAATTTCCCAAAGCGTGTGACCCCTCAAAAATTGTACGTTAATCGTCGAACAAATTCCCTCCGAGTTTTAGCTTCTTTCTGAAGGGTCCCTTTTAGTGAACCGAGTTCCAGTCCAGAAAAAAGAGATTTGTTTAAAAAAATCCCTCGCTTCGTAAACAAACTCCGCCCACGAATACCTCTGAGGAAAATAGGCCAATCAGCGCTTGGATAACATAATACTTCCGGTCAATTTCAAGCTTTCTTTTTACTTCCAAATAACAACCTCGTGTTTCGAGACAGACTTTCGAGCCCCGTTTGCAGTGGGATCAAATATTAAGATCTCCATTTTGGTTAGGTTTTCTTTTCCAAGGACGTGGAGATGAAAATCGAAAAGACCACAAATGGAGCCACCGCTCGGTCAAAACCTGCAAACCAACCGGGACAAGGAAAGCTATTTCAAAAAGTCAATCCTGATTCCGTTCCATACCTTCTCTAGTTCCTAGGCTTCATCAGATCATTATTCCGCGCGGCCAAAGCGTTTTGGGTCACGTGGCCCAAGCGAAAATGTGAGGTTTCCCGCCCGTTCGCCTCGGATACGTCATCGAAGTGAATAGCACTTTGCACTATTACTAAAAATAGGTTTTGTCACCCTAGACCCCCCGCGTGACTCAAACAAACTTTGCAGTCTACTCAAAGGTTTTGTATGAGCAACCCCGGTGAGCAACATGCTTCTCCGAAATGAAAAGACGGCCTGAAAATTGTTCATAGAATTCGCAATGAGCCGTTTTAAAATGTTTTTTTTTTTAGCTTTATTCTAATATATATAAAAGGCATCACTGCTATAGGGAGCAAATACTGGTACAAGTAACTCAGATAAACGGTTAAAATCAGACAATAAAGCAACTTGATCGCTACTGAAATCGGATCCCTGGCTGTCTTAGTCAGATAGCACTCTATGCATCGAAACATAACATAACATTTCTGGCTGTGTAATACTCCAAAACCGATATTGCTAAAGAGAAAATCTGGTTTGTATGTGCTTCTCGCTAGCCTGTGGCAAAATTTCTAAGCTGAAAAGCACACCAACATTAGCACAAACCGGAAATTGTGTAAGTTTGTTCTTCTGTTGTGCAGCCAGGTAGTTACCATACAGCACTTCATATCCTGTAGTAGTAAGCAGCGTAATAAAAGCACTCGAAAAAAAATTGAGCAACCTTCGCCTATAAATTCAATTAACCAAATACACCGTTCTATATATGAACAGCTTTGAAGCCCTACTCTCCATACATTTCTCAGTAATGACACTGGGCTCGATTACCAGCCGCTTTTCGGGAAAATGAGTCCACACTCATCCCCCCTCTCTTCGGGGAGGATCAAAGACCGGACCCGGGAAACAGGGGAAATCTTGCCTTTAATGACACCGCATAAGAAATAAAATCACTCATTGAACTGTACAGTTTTTTCCATGTTTAACGTTGTCTTGGCACACGTTAATTAATTTCAGGATACATGTTATCCAAACCAAGCTGGATTTTGTTTCTTTTGACGATAAAAACCTTCAAAGACGACGAAAATTTGTTGGTGAATGTGACTTTCCCATACAAAACTCTTATACTGGTCAGGTTTAATGTCTGAGTTACAGCAGGGACCAGAAATTTGTGACGTCATCAGTGCAAAGCGCTACAGGGACTAGGCAAAGAGGACTCCAACCGATTACCGACGGTTTTTATCGGTTTTTCACGATTTTGTCCTGGTACAGTAAAGTAAGAGACAGTGAGTCACTTTTATTTCAGTTGGCTGTTAATCGTGATTAACCGTTGAAAACCGCTGCAAACCATCTTAAATCACACAAAAACCTTTTGTAAACCGTCAGTGAAACGTCGACCGTGTCATTTTAACAAAGTTCGAGTGCGCTGCACACAGTTTAAAAGTTTTAATTAGTAAAGTTTTAGCCTTTCTTCGTTGTTGGTATTTCAGCGAGGTATAAAAAGTCCACAGTCTAGTGACTCCTGAGAAATAACATTAATGTTCCTTTTTACCCTGTTACAGAAATCTTTTAATGATTTGCGAGTAATGCCATGTTCAAGAGCCCCAGACACGATGTGCAAAAATGTTCTCTTAGGGTATAGTAAGTATGGACGTCCTCGGTGACACTTGTGACTGCGGGTCACAGACCAGTGTTTTCAACCCATAAATGTGTTGAAAGATGACTCTCTAATTAACACAGTGACCACTATTTACCGGGGCCCAGCCGAAGGCTGGCACCGGTCTTAAAATGCAGACGGTCCGTTTTTTCAACGTTACATTGTTAGGGATATATCGCTGACTGAGATATATCGCTGGCTCATTGAAATCTCATCCGCCATTTTGAAAAGAACAAGGCATAGAGGACAGTCAAGAGAAAGATTATAGCTTTTTGGGGAACGACACGTTCCCCAACCTTTACGATGCACTAGTTTATGAGCGAAAATTTATGAGTGAATATTTGGAGAGACAAATTTACGAGCGATCACTTAAGAGTGAACCTTCCATCGTGAAACTTATCGAGAAATTGAGTGACTGCCTTCCATCGTGAAATTTATCGAGAATCAAAGCGAACACTTATCAAAATTTGTCTTCAAAAAGATTTCAATGATTGACATATCGAAGTCTTCAAAGCTCCATCGCTATGTTAATAAGGTGAGAAAACTTTATCATGCACGATATAAATGTAATAACAAACGCGATCCAAAGATAATTAACTTAAATAAAATGGCTATACCCAAGAAAGCTTATTTGTTGTCTTTCTTTAGCAGGCATTATCACAGGATAATGAAACTAAAATGTAAAGCACGTCGATATTTATAATTGTTTTCTTGCAATTGTGTGAGTCATATGACCAATTATGTGAATTTCAAACTAAGTAAAGATGTTGAGAAGAATCCAGGACCTACTCAATACAACACTGATCATCATGAAGTAATGATTAGACCTTCTATGCAAAATCACAGCTCAACAATGCAGTTGAACCCTCCTATTTCCTCTGAGAATTTGATACAGTCAAGATTAGGTGCACTTTGTTTACAATCAATAGATGTTGGCGGTGATTGTTTCTTTAGATCTGTATCACATCAATTATATGGCAATAGCAACCATCATATGCATATACGTACTGCTGGGGTTCAATTTATGAGAGACAATCCAGAGAGATTTATTGAGAGCAATACCGAAAAATTCATGGCTAAGATATCTGAATAATATGTGTATTCAAGGTACATGGGCTGATGCACTTATCATTCAAGCAGTTGCAGATATACTACTGTTTACCCAGTTCAGGAAAGAAATACTTCCTCTACAATTATTATAGGTCATATTGATGAATGCTACTATGTATCAACCACTGCCTTACAATCAAGTGCCTCCATTTCAATGTGCAATGAATTAACAAATGATACTCAGTCATCAATAAATAAGCACGGCTAGCCTCGTTCTTGCTGCGAGACAAGCCGTGCAAATATAAAGCTTTTTTTAATCTCCTAGGGCAAAATGACCGCCGCGTGACAAAGATCTATTGCTTTTGATAAACATAAACGACTTAACAAAACAAATTGCTAATCTAACTCTTATCCATAAATGTATGCTAATGTACACATCTACATAGGCTGATAACGATGTGTCATTCAGTCCTGTCTGAATGAAGATTTGCAAAATATCACAGTGATATCACCTAATGGCTGCTCGCAAACAAACTCACACTGAATATGACCAAGAAGTTGGGAAAATCTTAGTACTCAGCGTGACATTCAAAAAGCCTCAAAAAGCCTCAAAAAAGCCTCAAAAAGGCCTCAATGGTTTTTAAATCCGTCAACGGCCCTGCTCCTGGGTACCTAAGCTCCAAATTTATTGGTCGACCTGATAATATTCCATAAGCATTTCGAGGCTCTATAAATATAATAACTATTGCACAGCCACGAACAAATTACCTTCGTTATACTACTACATGAGAAATTTCTGCAATTTGATTGGCTTAGCGCAGTGGTATTTCAGCTTAATTTGAAATACCTGCGTGTGAAAATTACAAATCATGTGTGGGTAGTAGTATAAACAAATAATAGCATGATGTGCACTTGATATTTGGCATAAATACTACTCGTGATATTTCAAAATTGTCGCAAATTTCACTCGCCTAACGGCTCGTGAAATTTCGTATAACAATTTCGAAATATCACTCGTGGTATTTATGCCAAATATCACTACAAATCATGCTATTACCTATACTTATAGTTTTCGTTAAAGTGGTGCTGTTCTTTGGAATAGTCCTCAAAATTTAAGGCAAGCAGCATCCCTGAATCGTTCGGGACAACCTTAAATAATTGATATTATTCATTCAAAATATTTATCCGTTTCTGATCGGCTAAAAGCACACGCATAATTCATCAAAAGGAGCTACGGTTGACCATATTTGGAGTTCGAGGAAACTTTGTCATTTTGAACCGATGACGTCAAAAGCGCAGCCAAAAGTGTCATATTGGACCGTTTACCGAGAAAACCTGGAGACAGCAGTTATGTATGATGAAATTAAACATCCGGTGCAGTCTCTTGCCTATTTCTGGACTTTTTTTGCGTACATCGTAATTACCTTTAAAAAGAGGGTCTGAATGGGGGTATCTCGATGACACTAAACACTTCTTTTTCCGCTCTGTAACATGAAAAAGTAACGTTTTAGGAATTTTAGCACTAGCAGTAAACCGAATTCACTGTAACGGTAAATTTTTTCCAAAAAGAAACAAAAACGGTTCCAAAAAGGCCAATATTATTTTGTTTAGTAAGTCTGAAATGACCGAGTCTACAATCTCACTTGTACCAGCCATCTGCCATCGACGGTCATCTCACTTGAGCTCAAGTTCCTTCGAGAACGATGAACCCGCTAAAATCTACGCGTTGTATGAGCCCTCCCACAGGAGAAGACCCCCATGGAGACTGCATAAGTCCTTTTCCAGCCAATAGACCTTTTCATGTTTTTTTTTTTCAACTTTTGACATGGACAAGTTCGGGAAAATCCGTTGACAACACTCAACAGAGCGCCTTAAAATGAGTAAAATTGCCAAATTTCAAAGTGATTTGTTGAAATTTAATGAAGATACCGCTCCTCAAAGTCGTGACATTTTTGAGGCTCTTTTTTCAGTGGTGTCGACGGATTTTCCGTAATTGGTCCATGCAAAAAGTTGGAAAAAACCGTGAGAGATCTATTCCAGGAATGGATCGAACCAAATAATTTCTCAGAGGATGACATCGTGCGCATTGCCCAATGTTAATTTTGTTTTGGAAAAAACAGAAGGATTTGGCTGTCGTCATTTTACATAAAAAGTTTCACAGAAACCTATCCGATATGTGACGTTTCACTTAAAGACTTTCAAGATCGAACAGGGGGAGCTTCGCTCCGTTACAGAAATCGCGCCAAAACCCCCGTTCTCATGTGAGAACAGAAGCCCCATCTGTAAATGCTACAGTCTCAGACAAAAATAGTTGGGACACCTTAACCAAACGCTGTTTTTTCCCTTCTCGTGCTCCCCTCGTCCCTCTCAAAGTTGTTTATCGCGGTTTGGTCACCAAATCTTGTACACCAACATTGAGGGGACAAGGAGACCCCAAAGTGTCCCAACCATTTTGACTGAGACTGTAGGTTTCTATGTTAGGTGTCCTGTGCACTAGGCCCCAGTCTCTGCAAGGTTTTGTCAAACCTCAACATAAATGTGGTATTTTTCGCCTTTTTTCGGATAAGGATCGTTTAACTGGTCTCACACATCGAAGGAATTGAACATTACGGAGTCATTACGGATATTGCAGCAATTTTCAATATTACGGATACGGAGTCTTGCTTGTTTTTATATGGTATCGTATTCGAACAGTGTGTTGAGCGTAGTTGATCGGATCGAATAAAACGTGGAATTGTCACTGAATTGACGGCTGTTACATTATGCGATATGGTTTTCGTGCCGGCGCAAGAGCTATTCAGTACAGTGTAGACCGAGCCTTAAGCTCCACAAATCCACACTACGCTCAGTGTTCCGTTTTTCTTTTTTATTCTAAAGTGGGTTGTGGCCAACGCGAGAGCATATGTTACTTTGGCTATACTGGCCCACATCTTGTAAACTTTACTGTAATTTATCTAATATACCGTAAAATTCTGAAAATAAGCCCCTCCATGTATAAGCCCCTCCAAATATAAGCGCCCGCAAACCGGTGACGTAAAAAAACCCCCGTTAAATCGCCTCTCCAAATATAAGCCCCCCGGGGACTTGAACTTGAAAAATTGCTCTCAAATACAAAGTAAAACAAAGCAAAAACGGTAAATTTACTTCCAACTATAAGCTAGCCTAATCAGTTTTGAAACGCTAATTCCCCTCCGTAGATAAGCTCCTGCGAATATAAGCCCCTCCAAAAATAAGCCCCTCAAAAAGGGCCTTTGAAAAATATAAGCCCCGGGGCTTATATTCGGAATTTTACGGTACATTATTTCTCAAAATGTCTGCCATGTAAATTCAATCTCAGGGAGGAATCCAGGATTTTTCATAGGAGGGGGTGCACCACTAAGGAACTACCATCAAACTACCATTTTTACCGTGTTTAACAAAAATTCTTCAACCCCGTCTCATGTTTTACTTAAACATCAATATATCACAGGCTTTTTTCCGGAATACCAGTTGTATTAGACAGCCGCAGGTCATCTCAGGTGGGGGGGGGGGGGACCTCTGCACCCTTCCCCTAGATCCACCCCTGAATGTCTCCTTTACTCAGTCCACCTTTCAGTTGCAGTCTGCCGACAGTTTTTGGCAAAAACTGAGTTGTACTGAAAACAACTTTTCTAGCAATCAGTGTGAAATATTGCTCAAACGTTGCTCCAAATGCCCAAAAGAGCTCAAGTAAGCTTCCACTATGCAAAATAGTACTCCAAAGTTGTTCACCGTAGTCGGCGAAGGTCTGATGGTAATGAGGCCATAATTGGCGTCTAAAGTAATTAAGAAGTTCTTTAATTTATCAGTAGAGAGGCCTCTCAGTGACATGCCCTCACAATTGTCATTTCTGTCTTTAATAGTAACGAGAATTCAAATCTAAGAATATCCATTCTGTATTAAGGACAACATACGTGCCTGACTATCAGCCACGAAATCGATGAGGTACCGTAGCAGGCCAATCTCAGTAACAATGTCACGAAAAACAATTTGTAAACACGGAGAACGATGGAAAGCCGACTTATTAAAATAACTTGTATATCATATTTTTCATTTGCTGAGGTGGACAAATCCAACGATGAGCCTAACGAGTTTTTACAGGTCAAAAGATACAGCTGGTTTCCTAGTAGAAGAGCCGAGAAGACGGTGATGACAAAGTTAGTAAAAATTCCTTAAAACAATTCAAATCGCAAGGAAATCTCAAAAAAATTGCACTTTTAGGTAAAATGTTTATCTTTTCACAGGTAAAAGAGTATAAGGTAATAAATGTAAAGAAGATTAGTTAAGCGTTCCCTTTTTCCTGTGTCAAGTTCTAGCGTCTGTAAAACATTTTACAATATAACAAGGCTGAAAGAAGCAAAGAGGATAACTGATTGCCGTTTTCAAATTGCCATTGAAAAAAACTTTTATACTATATTTTAAGCCAAATGTAAGATGGAGTTTCAAGGATGTGGCTGGGAATTTTCCAGAAGTACCCTAAGTTTTTCAAAACCACCCTACCCCGTCTCCCAAGTGATTTGAATAAATTTCCCTTTCAGCAGCAGGGTTAGAAATTTATCTCTTGCATGGTCGGAGGTGGCAGTCACCGCCTCCGGGTGTTCTTGCGTGGCATCCGGGAAAACACTGCTGTTAAAGCGGAGATATATAGGCAATTGCTTCTTTTTTTCTTTCTTGTTTTTTCTATTTTGTTTTTCTATATTAATCTTTGACATTTTTTAAGACACGTAAGCGAGTACTGGCGTACAGTTAGCCACGCCCTTGAGTCGTCCGATGCCAAAACTCAGTGCTAATTGCGCTCACTTACGCCCCAGTATCTCCACTTGCAGTTTCAATAAACCACAAGCCTTTGTTATTTTCATATAGAACATGGAAAACCACCCCTTTATTTCCAAAACAGTAAACTGGTAATTATTGTGAAACAGAACTGGCAATTCTTTGGTAAATTTTCTTCAAAATCTTGCCAAGCAAACTTAAAATATGAATAACGCGCTTAGCCAATCAGGAAACAGAGATTTAGATGGTTGACCAATCACGATCAAAGAATTGTTTACTTGTTCATTGCCAATATAAAGGAATAAAGTCCTTAGCTCCAGCCAATGAGAATTGAGTGATTTTGCCCTCTATGTTAAAAGACGAAACTAATAGCCCTTTAACTTGTCTAATATACATCTATATAACTCACTGGTCAATCTACATTGACATACGTATTGACAGGTCCTCAAGGCTATATACACTGCATATCGGTTATGACCTATCAAGTTATAAAAAAGATAGTATCCAGCTTCAAACACTCCAAAATTGCTCCCATAAAGCTGATTATGTACTGAAAGTATCTCTTCGGAGGAAGATAACTATAGTAGCATTTTCAAATAGATTAAGCCCCTCTTGATAGAATACGATCACGTATGTTATACGGGACGAGGAAAAAAAGGAATAAATAAATATGAATAGTTCAGGGTAAAGTAAATGGCAATCAGCACTGATTGTATTCTGCAATCTTGTCTTGTTTTATTTTAAATAAACTCGCAAAAGGAACTCGTGATCACTGGGCGAAGAACAAAAATAGAACGCAATTGATCATTTTCATTTAAGTGCCTTAAGGTGATTCCATAGTAAAAGAACCTAACATAGATTTTAGCTAAAACTTGGTACACTGATGTAACAAGTCAAGAAGATGATAAAAAAGTAATAAAAAGTGGGGGTCACCGTGCTCGTTTTGACGTCACAATGTTGACAAATACGGCTATTTAGGACCCTTTTACAAAAACCGCGGGCAGCGCAAAACTAGACAAAAAGGAGAGATTTTTTCGATGATGCATGTGACATCACACAGAATTTGACTTTAATGTATTGTTTATCCACTTACGTACCAGAAAAATGCCTTTTAATGCCCTTGTTTTTACTTTACGCTCCAAAGTAGAATTAAATTGGACGCGTGCTTTTCGACCCGTGATGGCTCAATCCGCACAATTTAGTAAAATTGCAAAAAAACTGAACATAGATTTGTGCCAATTTTTTTCTCATAGAAAGGAAGCACTGTCCTTATTAAAATCATGAAATAAAAAATGGGGGTCACCGTACTCGTTTTTGCGGTAGAGCTGCAGAAAGTGCGCACCAAACGCATCTTCTCCGATTTTTGAGAGAGGACTGGGGCGAGTTTCAAAATAGAATGTATGTGAAAGGGGGAAGGAAGTATTGAAAAATCCGTTTTTACAGAATTTACATCGAGATATCACATTTAGGACACAATGTGATAACGAAAGTGTTTAAATGAAAATCAAAGTGAGTAAGCACAAGTTAAACATCCACTATCGAGGTTCTCCGAGAGGAGGTCGAACTCAGCAACACGCGTACTGCTTACGTTATGCACATTCCCAACACATTGAGTCTCACCTCGGCAAGAAACAACACCAAGCAAAAATTCCAATAGTGTTTCTCTTCAGTCAGCTTCATTTTAATAATATTACTTCACATGCTCTTTTTTCGGCGGCCATCTTGTTATGCGCAGTAAAAGATGCGCAGTGCAAAACTAGGGAATCACCTTAAGAGGCTATTATGATCTGATTTTAAAGATACCAAATCACAAGTGCTTGTCTTGTTTTCGCTGGAATAAAGGTATCGAGCCTGATTGAAATTTATAGTAGTAGTAGTGGTACCTGATGTTGTAGTAATATCATAGACTTCATATAGATTTCACTATGATCATTCCTTCCGAACAATCCCTAACTAGCGAGTATTTTTTGGAAGTGTTTGCGTTCAGTCCCTGTGCGTGTGAACCTCTTTGGTAATGTCATGAAAGCAATAATCTTAAAAAGGGCTTAAGCAACCATTACGACGATGGCAGTAAAACGTCGCCAAAAAAAATGAATTTGCGTTCCTTTCAGACTTTATGGTGTTTATTCATATACCCCCTCAATTTGTTAAATGCTGGCGATTTTACTGGAGCTAAATTCTTATAAAATGCAGTGCCGGATCCAGCCCTTGAGATAAAGGTGGGGGGGGGGGGGGAGGGACCGGTCTCCCAAAAAAATTTTTTCGGCCCTTCGGACCTAAGTTTGGTCCAAAAATTAGGAGGGGGCCGGGCCCCGCGGCCCCCTCCTCTGGATCCGCCACTGGACTGTATCCAGATTCCAAAAAAAAAGGAAAAACAGTCGTCGTGTGTTCACGTCCTCCGCAAAAGGTCGTATTAACAAGTTTTCCCTGTTGCTGCAACTTGGAAATACTTCCCCATTCTCTTCCCCTATTTCCTTCGAAATATTTTCCTTACTTTTGTGCACTAAGTCCTTTACTTACTAACTTCAAGACTGACTTACTATTAAGCAGAATACACATCGAAACAATCACAAGACGACCCTATAATACGACCTGTCTAATAATAAATATATCAGGGGCGGATCTAGGGGGAGGGTGCAGGGGGTGCGCACCCCCTCCCCCCCCTGAGATGACCTGCGGTTTTCTAATACAACTGGTATTCTGCAAAAAAAAAACTATGTGGTTTATTGGTGTTGAAGTAGAGCAATAGACGAGTGCACCCCCTCCTAAAAAAAACTCCTGGATTCGCACATGTTTATCATTATGTAATTAATTGACCAATACACAGCTACTTGGTGAAAAAGGTTCTGAGAGGATCTCAAGGATCCTATATCTATTGGGCGTAAATCAATTCTTCCAAAAGATGTTATCAACAACCAATACCCTACAATTGCACCCACAAAGCTAATACAGTGCCTCTTCAGCTAGGTGAAACTGACAACAAAACAAATCAAAATATATAGGATGTCTGCTAGGGCTTTCCACAAGCTGCTTGGCAACTTTTTGGCAACTTTTTTCGTTTCGGGCAACGTTTTGCATTCTTAGCAATTTCTCTAGTTATTTTCTGATTCTGAGATATCGGAGCAGCTTTAAGTGCTTAAATTGGCCTTTCTTCCATATTTTACAATGTTTCAGTAGAAAAGTTATGAGTTTCCTGTAAAAAAGGAGCCAAATTCTCCCCCCTGGGGCAGACCATGGGCGCAAGATAAAAGTAGCCGGGCTGCTAGGTCAGCGGTTTGTAGAGAATATTTAAAATGGTGGCGAAGATTCACACTCGACTGAATTGAGCGTCTCAGGTGAAGAAGGTTATTCAACAATTTTATTGGCTCATTACAATTTTCGGTTTTAACTGAGGACACTACGCTATTTAGCAAAGCTGGTTACGCCGCAAAATTGCACAATTAATGCTTAACAATCTTACTCATGTATGTTGAACAACAAGCATATTTTAGCATCAGACCAAATATAAGTAGGTTTTTGTTTTTTTCGAGCAATTTTTGAACAACTTTCCTTGCAAAAACCAGTTTTCGATTGTTTTTTGAGCAACTTTTTGAGAAATTACGGGAAACTTTTTGGAAAATCTCGAGCAACTTGTGCAAAGCCCTAATGTCTGCATTTAAAATCCGATTAAGCATGCGTGCAGGTACTGGCGCGCTTGCGATCAAGCATGTGGCACCCACAACTTCAAGTTTAGACTAAGACGTGCAGCGGAATATACCCAATAGGGTTTTTCCCATTTTACTGGAATTACTGAGGTCATTGGGACAACATAAGCCCCTATAGGTATTTTAGGGGATAGCTATGAGTCGGCAATAAGCGCTGAAACTCGAGGACGGCGATTGAAGGAATATAGTGTTCCAACTACATTTGCATCAGGAGTTATTTTCATCGTGTTGTCTAAAAAGTTAACACTTTTTGAGCCCCCAAGGATCCCTATAATTCGGAACTTAACGTTTTAATTCGACAAGTCCCGCTGATTGGAGCTTGAAGGTTATTTTGGTAAAAAAAAAAAAGAAGAAGAAGAAAGTAGTGGAAACGCACGAGTGAATACTGTTCAACATCGAATCTTGTACTGTTCATCGATTGTTACGAGATATGTATGAGGTTAAATTGAAGTTACTGTTAAAGTTAAAAAGGACGACTAATATACTCTCTCTAACAACTACGTGATGCTCAAGTTTCGCGCCTTAACAATATAGTATTTAATTTCCCTGTTACCAGCCAAAGGGTATTAGACACAGAAATTGGTGTAACTTTGAATCAGTTGGCTCTAGGCGCTCATCTGGAGACAGTTGCAGCTGGAGGCAAGGACTGTGCGAGCATTTCTCAGAATAGGTAAGTTAGTGTATGACACACCTTGAAAGAAAGGTATTTTACTACTCATTTATCTCAAATCTCGCTTTCTATGAGCAAGTAAGTCTTGTTTCGCTTGTAAGCTTGTTTTGATTGTGAATACCTGTGGCTTTGTCTTTAATTATCGTTTTAAAAACCCAAATAAAGGCTTTTAAGCATTCTCTAAAAGTCATTCGAGAACCTCTTTTTCGAAACTATGGGACATAACGTGTGAAAGACTCTTGAGAAGTTGAACACACACTCGGCAACACAGAGCATGTCCGCGCCGGTCATATGGACGAATCAAACGTGTTGACCTTTCACTCAGTAACGTGTTATAAAAGTGAGAATTTTTTTTTTTTCTCTATCACAGTTTTGATCATTTTTGAATCCGATGATTTTAGGTTTTCTTTTTTCTGGGAAAAAAGTCTATCCTGGGGAGTGAAATGTGAAATTCAAACTTCAGAAAATCGTAAGGAAATTTATTAGATAAGCTTCAAAAATTGTTCATAAATGGAACGCGGTCACTAGAAATTTTTAGCCTTTCTCAAGTAATAGAAAATTCCAGGCAATATTTGCTTTCCCTAACAGATATTTTGCAGAAAACAGTACTTCGCTGGGCGTCCTTCTGAAATTTCAAAGCGGGTTAACGCGAAACTTCAAATTTTAACAGGGAAGATGTTTGGTGTGGTAGCCGTGATAATGCTGGCGATAGTTGCCAAGGAGACGGAAGCTTATCGGACGTACAACACTGGCCGAGGTATGGTGTACAGACTTGGAGTAACGCAAGATACCACCTTGGAAGGTAGCACACAACAACTCGACTACCTTCAGTACCTCCTGGTGTCCAAGCACCCTCAATTTCCTAACAAGCGATCGCTGGTTCAGTTTGAAAACCTCTCCAGTGCCTGCGGCCCATTACAGATCATATCCGCTAAGATGTACCTATACTACTTGTTTGCTCACAAACCGAGCTGGCAAACCATCCAGGGAACTCCTTTTATCCCTCGCCTTATGCAGGTGCTGCAATAAGTCTATTAGATATCTTGGTCCTTTTAGTTTACTTCGTTTTAATCCCGGTGCATATAAAATAGATCTAGTTGCGGTACAAATCCAATCTGGAAGCGCTGTTCACGAAACTACATATCAATACTAATTGATTTCAGCTTGTACAAAACAAATGATTTTCTCCTCAAGTCACATTAAATCATCAACAAAACGTTGTGCTTTTAAAGTTGTTTTAGTCTATTTTGCTAAAAGCTGTTCTATTCCTATATGTAGTCAATAGTAGACCCATAGTAGTGTGTCCTTACCTTTAAAACAGCGCTTCCAGGCACTTAGCGGAAACTAGCTTAGCGACTGGGACAATAGTCAAGACAAACAATGTCAAAGTTGTACCATAACGGCAGTCCTCAAAAGTCAGTTTCGATTCATCTTGTGCTTTTTGCTTTTTTGTTCGTTTTTAATCGCATCAAAGGGAAATAAACGCACAGAAGTCAGAACAAATATGTTATTTATTCAATTGCTTGATTGCTTTAGATTTTCTAGCTTGTTTCCATAATTTATCGCTATCTTTTATCAATAAACGGTAGATCCAAATGTTGCATAGGAAATCTTCTCTCCCAGCCACGCCCTTTGCGAGCCGAAATTCGCTAACCCTTGGTTACACTCACAACTTAGGTGTGATTGCTGATAATAAGATCATTTTAATATTTGTTATAAATAATGAACATAATCCATTATAACATAACAACAGTAAATCGCGCTCTGATTGGTCAGTTAGCCACTACCCTTTGCCCGTGGGTGCACGCCAAGAAACTGAGCTAGCGCGGTAAAATTTAGGCAAATTCAACAAATCTCCTCTCCTGACGGTAAGGTACACCGATGAAATGCACAGATGAAAAGTGGAAGTTGAAGAAAATACTAAGCTGTCGTTTTGAAGGAAAAAAGACAAACGATCAAGCAACAAATTTGCCCTGGATGAATTAATCACTGGTTTCCTCGCGGCTAGAATCGGCTGAAGGAAAATCGAGCGAGCGCAGATTTAAGGTACATTTTGTGTGTTTTTTATAGAAGAGAAAGTCTGTTTGAAATGTAAATTTATCAGTTAGCACTGTGTTATTGATCTTTTCAGGTCAAGCTGATGTTAAATTCAAGCAAATATTTTAGGAAACACACTCAAATTCGAGACAGCTTTGTTGTGAAGTTTTCACCGCATCGATTAAAAATTTTAGTTGAGTTTAAATGGGCACATTACGCTGGAATAAGCGAATTTCATTTGAGTACAGAAACATTTGGGTTTTCAAATAAATTTTTCAAAAAATAACTTCTGTGTGTATTATTTTGTTCCTCAGTGTTCATTCATAACAGTCGTTCAGAGAACGGTCGAAAAACAACAGCTTCAGCGCCAGCTGTGTGTTGGCGAATTTCAGTTGCAACGTTGACTTTCATATATAGCTGGATTTCCCCAGACAGATGTCGATACAAAGCCAGTTAATTTCTTTTTAAAATTAGTGTTACCTGTTATTCTAAAGGAATTACAGTCAAATTTTCTCATTTCTACTTTACGTTTATTTCAAAAATTGTCACATAAATAAGCCTGATAATTATTTCATTTATTTAGTTTTAGCTTATTTTTTAGTTGGTGTTTATAGTTGCAGCTATAGTTTTCCCTCAAAGTTTTTACCCTAATGTTAAGAGCAAGTAGACAGATGCCATTCAGAATAACAACGAAAAACGTTTTGCAATTTACCTGGAGACGGAGAACGGTTGATTCAGCGAAAGAAAAACTCAAAGGGGCGGGCAGATGGCAGAATACATGAACTCGGAGCGATGACTCAACCGAAGGCAAATGGAAAATAATGTTTTTCTCTTTTGATTATGTTATGAAAGAAATGGTAAACGTTGTAGCTGTGCAACCATGGAGTTATGGATGCACTTGGGAGATTTGCTAAGCACTCAAGAAGCTAGAGTCGTACTCGGCTATCGCCTAGGGCGACTCTTACGCTTCTTTCGTGCTTAGCAACCTCCCGCGTGCATCCATAACTCCATGGTTGCACGCTGCACGTTTACCATTTCTTAATTAGACCTTTTTACCGATACGGCGGCCATATTGAATTTACTAGATTTAAGGAGTATTATGGGATGCCTAGGGGACACTCGCTCAGTATTTACGAGCGCTTTTCGGGTAAAAAGAGAACTTCACTGTATATTTCTCGGGGAAAAGGCAATTATTATTACATCCAAACACGGCACAACGACCTTTTTTTCCCATGACGATCTTTTTCTAGGAAAACTTGGGAAAAATTGGAAAACTAGGAAAAATAAGCCCGAAAAGCGCGCGTAAATACTGAGCGAGTGCCCCCTGGGCATCCCATAATACTCCTTAAATCTAATTGATACAATATGGCCGCCGTATCAGTAAAAAGGTCTATTATGGGTTTTAGGTGCACCTGGTAAAGAAATCTTGGAACGCAGCTCAAGCCACTTCCACGAAGAGAGACAGCACTCATAGGTGGTCCAGTTCTTACCTGGGTCTGGATAACACCGATGCAGAGGCCCAACCACAGGCAGAGACGGTCACAATCTTTCCCTTCCGTCCTCGAGGCTATGTGGAGTTTGACATCACACGTGCAGTACGGCAATGGAGAAGTGGTGTCCCAAATTATAGGGTGCTTATTCGCGCAACTAACGAGCTGGAAATTGGAAGAGGCATAAGATTTGCCAGCAGCAGCATGTCAGATACCAACATGCATCCTTATGCCCTCGTACTGTGCGCATAGCGTCAATAATCTCATCACTCTTCGCTGGGGAGCCGTTATTAGTATTTTTTCACTAAATTTGAATTTTGTATGAGTCTAGTCTTAAGATGTAAATTGTAAATTGTAAATATCTTATTATCCACTCCCCTCAGGGCTTTTCAGGGATAATTTACAACACTGGTTGGGGGACTTTGCCAGACTGCTTAAGGTGCAGTTTACAAGTAGTGAAGGAATGAGTAATGATGCCCCCATACATGAGTGTGAAAGTGAGATAGGCCACTACACCGGGCACTACGTGCCCTACTCTTTACGAAGAGTGTGTGGGTTCTTTAACGTCCCACAGATTTAATACATGTGCAAGGGCTTGTGAGACGGGGCCTACGGTTTATCGTCCTTATCCGAGAAGACTAGAAAGTCTAGCCGTTTGCAGATATTATTACAAAGGCAGCACTTTCTCCTCAGTTATTTAAAGACCCTGAGTGTTGGTCCGGCCGGGGTTTGAACCCGCGACCTCCCGCTCAGTAGACCGGCGCTCTCCCAACTGAGCTAACCAGGCGGCGGTAAAGTAGCCGGCTAGACTATCGTAGACTTAATGTACACCTACCTATATTAATTGAGATAATACGATAATCAGCGCAATGTAATGAAAGATGGATTACAATTGAATCTGAATAAAGAAGAGCTGTTTATTCGTTGTCATGAAAACAACAACTACCTCATACTCAGTTTCATCAGATCGTTTACACAATACCGTTAGATGATAATGAATTGACACCGTCGAACCTCTGCCATAGGCCACCTCTCTAGTAAAACGATCACTTTTTTTCGTCTCGACGGACGGTTGCCACGTAGGGTATATATCCTTTCCGAAAGTTTATTTTTTCCAATTAACAATTATTCGCCGAAGGCGAAGTTAATATTGTTGAATTCGTCTCGGGGATTATTCAGCAATATTAACTGAGCCTGAGGTGACTAATTGTTTTAGTATATTCACACGAAGTGATCTCAACAGAATCGGAAAGGAAACCATTAAAAAACGATTAGTTTGATTGACGGGTGAATTCATGCGTGAACACGAAGCCGTAAACAGTGGATGCGCAAAAGTTGGCTCTTTACAGTATCTTCAAACATGGCCAATGATAGTTTTAATCTTTTTGTATCGAGTTTTGTAAGCTTTAGCATCAACGTTTTAAAAGAAAAATGCCGAAAATTTCAATTACACCCAATTCTGAGAAGAAAAGTAGACCTTTATTTGTTTCTGTCAACTCACCGTGAATGAGAAAGTTTTCTTTGTCGCTTCTTGAGTAGTTATAGGAGGATGCTTTCTGACGCAACTTTAACTCCATCATTTTTCTGATTAAAATTTCCGCTTTCTCGATAACCTCATTTCACTCCATTCACTCCATTCACTTCACTCCGCTCGCTCCGCTCGCTCCGTTCAGTTCATTCCGTTCATTTCGCTAATTCGGTTTATCTCGCAAGGGAAATTTTAATCACAAAAATGATGGAGTTAAAGTTGAGTCAGAAATCATCCTCCTATAACTACTAACATGTAATTAAATCAGAAATCAGGGAAATCCCCATTTGCTGAATTTTTGATGAGTTGTATGAATGGGGGGATTTCCCACAAATTAAAATTTAAAAAACCAGTTTAAAGATATCTAAACTGTTATAAAATATGCAACTCACAAGTATTGACACTCTGTCACCAGACAAAATTATCTTCAAAGACCGCAAAAGAGTACCAAGTAAAGGATTCGAAACTTAAATACAAACGAATCAAAATTGAAACAGTTCACCCAGATGGTAAGAAAGGTGATCTAGTAATCGAAACTCCATTTCTTTTCTCTTTTGGTGTGAATGAGAAGAGAAACCAAGAAACAGGTAAGTTAGTCGGTTATAGCATCCCCATATGTCTCTGGGCTAAAGATAGCGAGCCAAATCATAAAGAGCAATCATTTTTTGAAGCTATAAACAATATAACAACTATTTGCCAGCAACATCTAGAGAATGAATACGGCGCAGGTTTAGCATCATCTCTGTCTTCATTATTATATTACAACAGGTTGAATATCTTGACAAAAAAGGGTAAAAAGAAAACTAAGAGAGACCCCTCAGCTGCACCAGTTCTCTACGCCAAACGTATTTATTCTGAAAAATCAAAGAAAATTCTTTCTTTATTTTCGATAAAGGGTAAAAAGAGGGTTAAACCTTTAGATTATCTTAAACAGTACTGCAATGTAAAAATGGCTTTGATTATTGAAGGAATCTTTATCAGTAAAACTGTTACATCTTTGCAGATAAAGGTACATGAGTGTTATGTTAAACCATTGAAACCTAGGCAGTCTTTACTAACAATAAAAGACAATGATAATGAGAATAATGATGAAAGTGACAACGCACTGTAATTTTCAGGGAGTTATAATAACTCCTCTAGTGGGGCTAATTTAACTCCTTACAGTGGAGTTATTTTTCGTGGAGTTACTTTAACCCCAAAAAGGAGTTTAAAGAACTCTTTTTCAGGAGTAAAAGTGACCCCAGATATTGAGGAGTTAAGAGTGCATCCACGAAAGGACCTGGCAGGGGCGGCACAAGCCATCTAACCGATTTCGATGAAACTTGGCCAGTTTGAAGGGGTCTGCCCAAAACTGCTTCACTCTAAGTTTAAGGAAATTTGGTCGAAACCGGGGGGAGTTGACCATCCCCCTTGTTTTTTTTTAAAAAAATAACCAAAAAGCACCTAAAAAATTGGTCAAAAGAATAAAGCTCTACTGCTAAAAGAATTCCACCAAACCTTTTCATATTTTCAGTGAATGTTATCCTACCCAAAGACAATTTATTGTAACTGTTTCGTTCTTCTACGACAAGTTCCTATGACACAAGTCATCTCAGCCAAGACCCCCCCTCTCACCCAATAGTGAAAATTTTTGAAATATCCTAAGTTTAGGCCAAAACATCTCCAATGCCGGAGCATGCTTCCAAAAACGGAGCATACCGTCTAGAAGGCGGGACTTTATACTAACATTATCTGCAAAAAAATCTTTGGGCACTCATTTAATTATTCCACAGGAAGACTGCAAACACGTTGTCCACCACAGGGTACCTTCGTCAATTTTTTTCCATTATAACGCGCTACTTCGGTAATTATGGCACAGCAACAGACAAATAATGCCACAAAATGGTTGCACACCATACACTTTGATGAAATAGAACCATTTCTATCTAACAGCTTAAATTAAAAAAAACTTGGCCCACCACAGGATACCCACTTCATTTTTTTTTTCATCATAACTCGCTAATTCGGTAATAAAGACATAGCAACAGGTAGAAAATGCAGCAAAACGGTTACACACTATACAATTTAATGAAATTGAACCATTTCAAAAGCTTTTGTTTGTCTTAAGCCATGAAAATGACAATCGACGGCTTAATGATGACCTCTATTATTGTATAAGTGAACTTCGTGACGGAACTTACTCATCGCTAAGTGAAACACGAGAGTCACAGAACTCTATCAAAATGCTTACATTGTCTGTATTTGAACGTTAGAATGATCGTATAATGAAACTGACTTTTGTTCATTTAATAAAGGAATAATACATTTGCTTGATACTTGCACGCCACATTGCATCTTGATGCAGAAAACTTTATCAGAAAGACCTTGCTATACTGAAAACAAAATCAACTGCGTGTTTTTGTGACTTGTGCCCTAAAGAACTGTCCTTTGTAAGAACTATCAAAGACAAAAATCAAAATAGATATAATCAAACAGACAAACACTCTCATCGAAAGTAAAGTTACAGTTGTAGCTCCCTCCTGATTTGAAGCCGTGTTCTGATAAGGGGAGCTTCAGCCTCATATGGGTCTTTCTCCTCATCTTCGCTTTCTCCTCCCTCGGGTACCGGTTCTGTTGGCGCTGGCCTCACCTCCTCTCTTCTATGAAGACCCCTACTCCTGTTTAATGCGGCCATTCTTCTGAAATATCCGGAGATCTGGGTAGATGTCAGCCACTAGTCTTTGGTAAATACCTTCGTTCCCTCAGCGGTTCGCACGGACCTCATTCGTGCTTCTACATCCTCAGCCGCTGCTTTATTCCCGGTGTCCTCTCCTTGAAGGAAGACTTCACGCAAAAATTGGCGCACTTTAGTGGTGAAATGAACAGTCTTTTTTAATGCCCAGCCCATGTCAGCTGTTGGCAGCGGGTCTTCCGACTGGCTATGGGAAACTGAGGCGGATATATACTATACTATATACTAACTTTTCATATATCCAATAAAGGCACGTACACGAGCAATAAATAAAAAAAATTACGAAAGTAAAATCCACACCGTGCATGACTGAACCCTTTGCTTTCTCGAATGCGATTCTAACTCAACCATCGGAGTATTACCATTCAAATGAATGCTCTCGAGAACTGCTTTCATATATCATGTGAACTGCTCTTTGAAAAGGAGTTATCCTGTACCTAAAATTTTTACTCCACTTTCAGAGTTAAATTAACCCCAAAAAGAGTAAAAACAACCCATGTAAGGAGTACAAGTAACCCCATTTCGGAGTAATTTTAACTCCAGACTGGGAGTAAAAAGAACTCTTTTTCAGGAGTAAAAATGACCCCAAATTCGGAGTTAAATTAGGAGTTAAAATAACCCCAAAAAAGGGGTTATCCTGTACCTAAAATTTTTACTCCATTTTTGGAGTTATAATAACTCCCTAAAAATTACGGTACGGAGGCAACACTGAGACCGTTGAGCAAAGCGAGGATGATAATATTGAAGATCTAATTATTTCTGATAAAGAAGAGAAAGAATGAGAAAAAGGATACTACAGAAAATAGAAAAGTATTTAAACATTTTTAAAAATAAAAAAAAGTTTATATTTTTTTAACTAATTGTAGTAACCTTTTTCACTAAGGGATAGGTTTCCAGATGGATTTATTTTTAATACAAAATTTTGTGTTAAAAATCAACCAAATCCTTTGAACTCACCCATGAGTTAAATTTATCAGGATAACCACTCCATTTTACTAATGAAAACTTTTTCTTGTTATCTCGTCTGATAACTTTTTCTATTCTAAATGTCTGCTGTTTTGCTCTCTGTAATTCTTGCTCGTAGAAAGAGCCCTTAATTGATTCTCCCTTCAAATCAACGATGCTATACGTAACAGGTTTTGTTGCCAAGATTTTATTAATCACAAATATCTCCTCATTCCAGTTTGGTGTGTAGCCTTTATCAAATACTTGCCTCTTATAGTTTGAAATTCTAACTTTGTCGCCAATCGCAAACTTTGGTTTACCAGGTTTTAAGTAGATCAAATCGCCGTATAAACTAGACCAAACTTTACTCTCATTTGCCTTTTTAGTTGCTTCAACAGGAGTCATTTTTATGCTAGAATGTCTCGCATTATTGTAATCATTAACTAGTTTATCTATCTTATCCCAGTAAACAGTGTTGTTATTCACTGTAAACATCTTCCACATTCTGTTTTTCATTGTTTTATTCCATCTCTCAACAACACTCGATTTCTCTTCTTTTTCACTGTGATATAATCTGATTCCTGCTCTTTTCAAAAAGTCTTTGAAATGTCTACTGGTAAACTTAGAACCTTTATATTTCATCAAATGCCTTACTAAAGTTTCTGTCTTTTCATTCTTTAGAGGTTTAATCCAGCCATACTTGTTAAATACGTCTATAACCATCAGCAGATATTTAATACCTTTGTTCCACTTACTAAACTTTTGCATTTCTACCAAATCAGCAGCCCAGATTTCATCAATCCCGTTTGAGATTACTGATCTCTTTAAAAAGTTTTTTGTGATTGGTTTGTGAAGTTCGTCGGCTAATTGTTGAGACCAATCACTACTCAACGCCGACGCGCGTTTTTTTGAAGACCAAGTCCAAGTTTTTGTTTTGTATTAATCACTGCTCTTGCCATAGCATGCCCCCATTGTCTTTCTTTCCAAGGAATTGCATCTAATGATTTTATCATTTTTCTATCAGCTTCATTCTTACATTACACGTGTTCGCTGGGTGGTTTGTTACCACAGACAGAGTAATCAACATCGTGTTGCATAGTGACAGCATCTGTTCGTCCAGTTGGTTGTTCATATATTTCTAGTATCTCACCAGTTTCAGGATCGTATTTTAATTGAGACTCGAGTGGGTTACCAGGTCTAGTATAATTATGCCCAGGCAGTACGAAGCTTTTACGTGGAGCTACTTTTAGTATTTGTTTGTGGATATCTATTGCACCTCCAGACTTACCACGTACTCGTCCATAAATAACTGGAGCCATGATTCCACTTCCTTGAGTTTCTAGTAATGGATTGTTTTCCCAGAAGTGTTCATCAATGTTAATTCCGTATTTGTTTCTTATAACCTCTGGCCATGAATCTGGATTAGATGAAATAATGTTGTTCATATCTGTTAAAGCTTCTGAGTTTTTTTCAAAGAATTTTGTTTTATATTGCCTAAATTTCTTACCATCTTTGTTAAACGCAAAGAACAGCTCAGGATTACTTCCTTTGCGTATTATTCCTTTTACTTTCTCTTCTTCAGCTGTCGGCCGCCTCCAAAACTTACTAGAAGTAATTCCTTGTTCGGAGCCAAAAGCGGATTTGAAAATATCCCCAGATTTATACCTATCATAAACTGATTTTAGAGATGGAACAAGTTCTTGCGTTGATTTCATTGCAATATCTGGCGCTTTTTTGACCACATCCATTGGGGTGATTCCTTTTCCTGATCTCCCTTCTAAATCCTTCCTATCAGTTTTGTATTTCTTTTTTGGTCTTACTTTAGCTGACAGCTGTTCCATTGCTGATCCAACAGAATCTTGAATAAATGGAGTTAGTTTACTCATCCCATAATTAACAGCTTTACGCTGTAGTTTTTTATTTCTGAGTGCTTCACTTGCACCATAACGACCAATCTCAACTGCTTTGCGACCCAACTAAGGCAGACCATGTTCAACAAAAGCTTCTGTGGCTCTGCCAACTACAGTATCAAAAACATCACCACCTGTTTGTTTTCCCGCCCCTTCAGACGGGCTGGCTAGTTTTTTGAAGATCGTTTTTTTGTTTTTCTTTTTGTCTTATTTCCACTTCCAGTTTGAGGCACTCCCCCCATTTTCACATATCTAACTTTTTTGGTTCCACATACTGCGCATTTACAAAAGAATTGAGTTCGCCCTCTTTTATCCTGCTGGTAACCACTTGGCTCTGTGCAAGGAGTTACTCTTTTATCTACAATAGAATATGATTCCTTCATTTTATATATTGATTATATAAAATGATGAGAGCTAAGTTTCTAAAAAGTGAACCAAACAAAATATATGATCTGTTAAACGTGAGTTATGAATATGCTGATTGTGCTAGATTAGAGGATAATAATCGCTTTGTAACAATATTTGAGCTGCTTATGGAAATAACTGATATAAAGCAAACTGCAGAAATTTATGAGGTAACTTAAAATTGTGCGCTCAAAGCAGCCACAAGTCAAGTGATACATACGTATGTATGGTGAATGAGCGAACATGATCAGCAAAGGCGTTTGCCTTTCCCGACGCAAGTGAAGTGTGAAATCTGTTCGTATATTTGGATCTTCTACTGAAATCAATACATGAAGCCAAGAGCTTTAACGAGATTGAAATTGCCTGGCAATAGATATCCCCAAACTACAACCTCCATTTTGTTGTTCCTAGTGTAACTTGATTAAACACAATGCTTAAAATGCGTTAACCTCTCTATTGTTTACACATCCTTTGCAGATTACCAGAGAAGTATTATAGTCTAACACTCCCACACAAATTACCCCCCAGAAAAGAACCTATGCTTGTCAGTGGACTGCCCATGTTAGGTTACATGGAGCAGAGTGTCGCTACAGCACTGACCAAAGCGTTACCTGCAGTGGGATGTTTTAAACCCAAATATACGTTTGTGGAAGTCAGCTCTTCTCTACATAGCCTATCATCTTAAGGGTAAGTGATAAACTGCTGAAAACACATTGTGTTTTAAGAATTCGTCCAATCATATTGCTTTAGAAACCAGTAATTTGCTTAAGAGCGAATAAGTGTGCATGACGAAATCGGCAAACAACCCTTGACTGGATTCTTGTATATGCTGTTCCTTGCACAATCCTTTATTTAGGCATCCTTTCATATTAGTAAGCGTCTCTGATGGCCATTTTTACCAGGCTCATTCCAACCCCTTATTACGGGAGACCAGAGCAAACCTAATCTCCAGGTTGCTATTACGCGTGCACGGCACGTACGTAGCCAGGATACGTTTGTATTTGCATTTCATCGAAGAATGAACGTAATGCATAGAACGCAATCTGACCATGCGCGTTGAGAACTTCTGTCACTTGTATCTGATCACGAACGTTTTGATCTTCCATCGCGTTAAACGTACGCAAAACACAGCGTTGAGCCTAGTGCGTTTGAACCTTCGATCGATCTCGCACAAACTCCCTAACGTTTGGTTATTACTAGCTTTAGCAATAAATTAAAAGGGCATGTAAAATAGTGAGTCTACTGTCTGCAATAAGGGAATTTACGCAGCAGGACGGGAGAGGCAAGAAGACGGCAAACCTTATGTAAAAACCGTGACAAGAATTGCGTTTGAAAAAACTTTCCGCCAAACTTCACCTTCCTTTTAACAGATTGTTTTAAAAACACCAGAAACCTTCATGTTAAGTGAAGACGACGACAAGACATGCAAGTAATAGCTCAGTCACGTTTGTCACACACAAGCGTTTTTCCGTCCCCTTCTCTCTGTCGTCCTGTTGCGTGAACTCACCATTGAATTAAAGTTCCCGACAAATAAAAGCTTACAGCAGTGGGTTTCTTTTACATTTCAGCCTACAACCCAAAGAGCAGTGAGTACGTCCGGAAGAAGTACAAACAGAAACTAATGAGATTTGAAGAGGAATGCGAGTTGATTGGCTACCTTGGTAAAGAGATGACCAGTCGTTATCGAGAGCCAGAGGATCTCCCTATTGATTTTGAGCATAAGTTGTCAACATTTCTGGCACTCAAAGACATAGAGCCCACAACCACGTGGTGTCCGTGACACTTCACTATCAGAGCGTGACCGTTTTGCGTGACCTAGATTACAGATTATTTATTTTTAATAAAGGGAGAAAACACTGGGCATACTTTTTAATTTTTTACGGCAGTAACATGTCGGCAATTAACGATGTTGTACAATGGATATGTAAATAATCTGCAAGAAAATGATAATTGTAAATAAATTTGTTTGACCTCAAATGCAATATTTTCCGTTTTGTTTAGTTTTTGGAGCATATCTTCTTTTCAGCTTACTGCCTTTAAGTCCGTCTCTTCTATTTCGAACGCTATAGGAGTAATTTTACAAAGTTATCCGGAAAACAACTAGAAACTCTCGACACAACTTCGAGTTCTTTCTGATAGGTTATAGATATTAGCAAATAAAAGGTGGTAGTGCCTTTTTTAATGATGTATGTTGTTGGTTTGTTTGTTTTTTGGCACACCTAAGTTTTAAACCGATGATCTCTTTCCAACGGAATTCCTACCCTCACCCATTTACTCTACGCCAGGACTGTTCATAGTAAAGTATATGACAGTGTCCCCTGCCATCATGGCCAATTTTTTAATTTTGTTTGTCTCTCTGGTACAGTACAGTACAGTTTAATCCTCCAATCAGTAATCTTGTTCATGGAGTTGCACTGGCGACTGACTACACGGTCAAGCAATGCAGTGAAACAACCCTGATCTTGCGTACACTTCTTTGCCTGTTCAATAGAGACGTTTAATATTTTTGCGATAATTAACTAAGGGTCCCGTCGGTATGGACGCTTCGACTTCGGGACGGAAGACATGATACCTGTATTTGTCAGATCACATGCGAAAAAGCCAGAATCTGGTGTTTTTTTTCTGTTTTTTTCCAGAAGCAATAAAGTAGGCGCTGTTTTCTTTTGTCCTAGTGAAATTGTTTTCACCGTTTAAGAATTACGATCCCAAAATCCATACTCTGTTCTGCAGCACATCCTTGCAGTTAGACCAAATACAAAAGTAATCCCACCCCCTGGCGCCCTTTAAAGATTGATAGATTGCTTTCTCGGACTAATTAACAATTATTCTTTGAAATCGAGGTGAATAGTGGAAAAAAATATATAACGAGCCGCGAAAGCGGCGAGGTAAATATTCCCAAAGCCACTATTCACCGAGATTGAGAAGAATAATTGTTTTAGTATATACACACGAAGTGATCTCAACAAAATCAGAAAGGAAACCATTCAAAAGTAGGATTTGATTGACAGATCAAATCACGCGTAAGTTTAAAAATAGATCTTTGCAGAATTTTCAAACATGGCAATTCACAAGTTTACTCATTTCGCAAACAACAGCGTAATGGCTTCAATGGAATCGCTAAAAGTTTGAACTGTTTCCTTACCTGAGGAAAAAAGTAGAGCTGTGTTGTTTTCTGTTGACTCGCCAAGTTTATAGCCAAAAGGGCATGTTGTGTCGTTCTTCGCATGAAGTGCTGACAAAAATGGCGGCTCGGTTGCTCGAGGTAAGAGGTCGTCTTCCTGTATCATTCTTTTTCCTGTTTACTTGAAATGTAGAATTTCTGCAAACATTTCCTTTTAAATTTGTTTGTCATAAATAAACTTCGATTTTTGAGCCAAAATTTTCTTCTTAGAAAACGCTGAGTTCACGAAACGGCTTCTTCTACGCGAATACACGGGAGTTGTAAACAATCCATCGAGCACAAAACTCCTGCTACAGTAAATTGAAAAACGCCGTATTGAATCCTTCCAAGTCTTTTCTTGCCTTAAAAAAAGTCAGCCCTAGGATTTTGTCGACTTTTAAAAGATCGTTCTCTAAAAAAAACGGGAAAAACACCGAGCTCACACATTATCCACTCGCTAGGAGGTGAATATTGTTGAATAGTCCGAGATAGCGAACCAATCAGATTGCTTAAATCACCAAGATCACTGAGTGTGTATATACTAACTAACAATTATTCCTCGAGCCCGAACGGGTTCTGAATCAATAGCCCATGGGACCAAAGGCCGAATGGGCTATTGACTCAGAGGCCATGAGTGCAAGAGGAGTAATTGTTTTAGTAAAATCCAACTAGTTGGTCAAAAATATGCAGAATAAAAAAATTTTAGCTCGTTAAAGCTAGACTTTAACCCTTTTTTGCCGCCAAAAAGCCTGCGCTTTTCGCTACTAGTGGGCTATAACATATAGCCTACTAGTAGCTCAACCAATCAGAATGCAGTATTGGTAATAGACCACTAGTTGGATTTTACTAAAAAATTTTACACTGGATGCGGCAGACGCTTATCGCCCCCCTGCCTCTTCCACAGGCTTTCCCAGGGCTTAGTGGGGAACAAGAACCAGCGAGAGGCGCGAGAGCTGGAGACAAGCGAGAGCGAGAAGCGCGGGAGAATGATATGAACGAGTGCAGCGAGTGCCCCCGCTTTCGTTAATAATTAACTCAAATATTCCCCAAAAAGTGACCGCGAGAAACTGAGGACGAAGCAGTAGCAGTATTGCACCTCGTAGAAATCTTATTTTCGTCGTCATGGCAACGACAGGTCGACCATATATTACATGATTTAAACTGGAGGGTGGTTTCCCCTTTTTTTCTCAAAAAGAAAAAAGGATGGACCGCAGATTTTTAATGAAATAAAGGCATGCGGAAAATCGAGCCAAAGGAGACATTCTTATCGTTTCTCAGGAGAATTTAATTTTTCACATTATATTACCGCAAAGAATTACATCATATGTCTAGCGGCTTATATCATTAGCCTCGGCCTTGCTATTACGGCCCTAATCATAACTATGACAAAATTGTCAAATCTGATTGGCTATCAACTGCCCTGATTTCAGCCTTAACTGGACAGTTTAAGAGCGACGGTCTGGAAATATCGACCATCGAGTGGCAAGAGTTGAAAAATCGATTTCCTTCATTTTTTGTCCATAAATAACTTTAGGTAGATAAGTAAACTGATGTAAGTTGTTCTCGCAAAAAGCCTTTTATTTTCGAGGAAAGTAAGATTATCAGTCTTTGTGGTCGGAGTCTCAAAATGGCCGTATTTTCAACCCGAAATTTGCTAACATCAACTCTCCTTGCGTTCGCAAATAAAGCCGCAAGGAGAAATTGGACACTTTCCATCAATAGAACAACTCTTCTTCTTTCACTAAAGATACTTTCAAAGCAATATCAAGACTCGATGAACTAACATAATTCAGAAACGAAGAACAGGTTTTTACGGTGACAAAAACTTTAATTTAGTAGTTGTTTTCTGCGGCATTTTTCTTCATGTGGTATAGCTCCAAATTTTCCCGGTCCTCGCTTATTCACACATTTACACATTCACCTAAAGCGTACCTGAGAATTGGCTTGGGTTTCCTTAGGCAGCCTCCAAACGAAAGCATCAAAGTCCGGTAAAGAGTAAATTTGGAGTTATACAACACGTTGAAAATTGCCGTCGAAAATGAGTAACGAACTTAAGTTCTTGTTATCCTGAAAACGTATCCCTCATTTTTGAATTTATTTCATTACGACGAGCTTCGCCATTGCCCTGAAAGTATCTTTTAGTGGAAGAAAAAGAATTTTTCTGTTCATGGAAAGTGTCCAAATTTCTCCATGCGGCTTCGTTTGCGAACGTGAGGAAGGTTAATGTTAGCGAATTTCAGGTTAAAAATTAGGGCAGTCTGAGACTGCGACATCGAAAACCGATCTTCTAATTTTTCTCACAAATAAAAAGCTTTCGGCAGGAACAATCTACTTTAGGTTTCTTATCTACCTAAAAGCTACCTATGAACAAAAAATGAAAGAAATTGATTTTTCAACTCTTGCCACGAAATTAAGATATTTTGGTCGATTTTTCCTGACCGCCGCTCTTAATAGGACAGTACCCGTCATGCCTAAGTAATTGGACAGTACGCGCCATCACGCGCGCGCTTAAATGGCTTTATTTTTTCACTGCTAGCAAAACAAAATTTGGAATTTCTTGTGTTTTGATTTAAAAAATAGTCGATTATATCACAAATTTTGTCAAAGTTATGATTAATTGGTAAGAGGACTGAGTGGAGTCCAATTCGGTCTGTAATCATAACTATAACAAAATTGTCAAGTCTGATTGGCTCTCAACTGCCCTGATTTCAGCCTTAATTGGACAGTTTAATAGGACAGTACGCGTCATGCCTAAGTAATTGGACAGTACGCGCCATCACGCGCGCGCTTAAATGGCTTTTTTTTCACTGCTAGCAAAACAAAATTTCGAATTTCTTCTGTTTTGGTTTAAAAAATAGCCTATTGTATCACAAATTTTGTTAAAGTTATGATTAATTGGTAACAGAACTTCGTGTCGTCCAATTCAGTCTGTAATCATACTCGTGATTAAACAAATCGGACTCCCGCTACGCGGTCGTCCGATTTTGTTAATCACTCGTATGATTACAGACCGAATTGGACTCCACTCAGTCCTGTTACCATCGCGGTCGTCCAATTTTGTTAATCACTCGTATGATTACAGACCGAATTGGACTCCACTCAGTCCTGTTCCCATTACTAATTATGAATAATAAACTATGTAAAAACTTGGTATAATAAAAGAAGACTAGGTCTGACAGCAAAATGATTTACATGTCTCTTGCGTTTTCGATGCCTCTGGTTTCTATAAACCTGTCGACAGGAGAGTCTCTTTTAAGTTTCTCAAACAAGAAAAGCTTTCAGCAGCTAAAGAGGCTCAAGAGTTTAATGTGTTCATTTAATCAATCTCATATCTGTGAACATTTAGAATGACAATTTTGTTCTCAAGAGCAACACAGACCTGCGCATTCAACGGAGAAGTAACGAGTCCACGGAGTTTGCCTTCAAAGCTCATACATCCAAGCACACGATTCCGAAACACATCCCATACCTTAAAACCACCAGACTCGTGCACGCTCACAACGACGTCTCCAAGATCTTGGACTAAGAAACCACACCCTCTGATCATTCCATCTCCAGGAGGCAAAATCTTCTTTATTTCAAAAAGGCTACCTTCCCAAATCCGTAATGTGCCATCAATGTGGCCTGTCACTACAGAGCGGCCATCTGGTGAAAACTTGCAGTACTTGACAATTTGGTCATTAGGAACCTTCTGTGTAAAAGTGCGGCTCTTGAACGTGTCATGCAAACTTAAGCTACCATGACGATCACCGAAGAGAAGTCGATAATGCCAAGTGCTTATGTCACCTGCACTCTTTTCCAAGGTAAAGACGTCGCAACATTCAACCAAAGAGTTATTCGAGTTCAGCTTTTCAACAAATAACTTACTCTCAGCGATGTTCCACACTTGAATGTCTCCCCTTTTAAACAAGAACAAAACTCTGTCATCGTCAATGAATTTGAAGAAAAAGTGGTGTACAACTGGATGAAACAATAGAGACCACTGATACTCAAGCTTGCAATTGTATATTTCAAAGGCATCTTTGGTTTGAATCAGAATGAATTCTCCATTGGGTGACAGAGCAAAGAAATTTGCTTGGCAAACGTTCGTGTTGTTCCGTAGAAAACGACCACTTGAAGCTTCGTACATGCTCATTCCTACCATGGACAGAACGTAAACATGTTTCCCATCCACTGAAAAGGAAATGGCTTGCACACCTCTGTCAGTCACAACAGCAGACTCTGCCTTCTCTAAGGACTGGCACATATAGACGGTCTCACAGTCCCGTAGAAGAACCCTTTCCAAGTCCACCTCTTTAAGATATTCCCACTTCGTCGTACTGGAAATTGGAACAATGCGAACCTGAAATGGTACATTATCACAGCCGATACGCTGGGAATCACCGCACACATACAATAGGCCTCCACTGCTTGATACCCCGAGGCTTTTGTGAGTCGACCCCAGGTGTAAGAGCGTTGTCTTCGAGGCCTCACAGGTGGATGTGTTTATCTCACACACCGTTAACGACTGCTTCTTTGAAGAGTTTACAATAACATGCTGAGAACTTCCTTCCAAACTCGCCAGACAGTCAATTATAAAAGGTTGTTCGCCGTCAAATGAATTGTGCTGACATCGGTAGTTAGGTGCTTCATTTATGTCCCAAAGAGAGACGCCTTGGTCAAAGCTACCTGAAATGACAAAGTTTCCGCAGGATGAGATTGTGCAGCAGGTGATGCTAGCAGTTGTTTGCTCCAAACAGGCCAGCATGTTTCCTGTGTCAAGTTCCCATACAAAAAGGGCGGCAGTCAAATGTGTCTGTCGAGTCACTAACTTTTTCCTGTCTTGTGAAACACACGAATCGATGAAAGAATGACTGTTGTCCGGAAACAGATGCATGGACTCGCCTTTAAATGTCACAGCACTATCGAATCGACCATAGATGATTGCGCCATGATGGGGGACAAATACACAGTAGCTGCAACGTTCCTCCTCTGGCCATACCTCAACGTCATCACTTTGGTGGGACCATAGTTCCCTTCCTGTCTCCAAGGAAAACATGTGAATGAAGCCTCCTTTACATCCACAGACCAAAAGTAAGTGTTCGCAATCTTTCAAAACATCACAGCAATTCACGTAGGTCTTACAACGAAATTTAGAAGTTACTGGATTCTTCAACTGGGCTCTGTTAACCACCTCCATCCGAAGAGGAATCTCAAATTGGGGTTGATGCATTACAGCACAAGCCTCAAGACTCATTGCGGTTGTCTCGGCCTCGTTTACCAAAAACTGAAAAATCATTTCAGGGTTCTCCACCAGAACGTAAGGATGTCGCTTCAAGCAATTTATGCAGTCATCCAGTTCCATAGAGTCGACATTTGGCAAATTCAAAACTGACTTGATCCACTGAAGCTCTTCGATGATCGAAAAGACATCACAAACTTTGCTCTGTAACTTGGCATACAGGAGCTCTAGGCTGCACGCATGGCGAAAGAGTTCATTTCTTTGCCTTTCACTTATTTCCACACATGCATAGGCAGCAGAGTGGTAAGTTCCATGTTGCAGAGCATAGTTTTCTTCTGTAGTTTTCTCAGCAACGACATTATGACGATTCTGAATGGCCTGGTAGATCTTCATACATTCACTAGAAAGAATGGCGTTGCCTCGATTCACGTCAACTGTGAATCTGTGGTTTCCATATAATTCAGGGATAGAAAACCAGTCAATGATCGACTTGTGAAAAACATCAATGCACTCGTTTCGAATGGGCAGTAGGGTTGAGATGGATCCAGAGATCTTTTGAATCTGACCTGAATTACCATCTACAGTGTCGCGGCAGAATCCTAGTATTCTGGAAGCAACCGTGACAGGCAACGGAGACCGCGCTGCGGCGATTGAAGCTAGAAAGTCGCAGAAAGGCCCATCCTCGACGCCGAGATTCAACTGTAGGCGACCAAAGTACTGGTCATAAACGGATGCAATTCCACGAGGGAAGATGTCGCTGAGATCCTCATGCTTCAAAGTTTCTTTATTTTCTTTGACAAATTGGACAAAGTAGTGCGCGTAAAGCATGAGCCCTTCGGCTTGATTGACAAAGCGATGAACATTTTCCTTCACGTCACAGCTCGGTAAGATATCCCTTAAACTATCCTCCAAAAACACCTCAATGTCTTTCTGATTGTTTTCGTCCTGAGCGTCAAGGACGAGGGGATTTAAATGCTCAAGCTTTTTGGCCATCTGGTTTTCTGGTCGGCCTGTCACGAGAAACTTTATCCAAGTTGGCAGCTTGTGAAACTGTGACATAATAACGTCTAACAGCCTGTTCCTTCCATCGTACTCGCATTCATCTAAAGCATCGACCAACAACAGGAAATTCATACCTGGGTCCTCGATGATGTTTGTTGGCTCCTGAAGGAGATGGGTAAACAGCTCTTCTATGTTCATACTCGCTAGTTCGTTGGCACTCACGGAGGCCAGCTGACCTATTAATAAAAGACAATGTCTCACTTCTGAATACTAAGTATAACTTATCACGTGAATTCTTACAAAGACTACAAAGTTAAACACAACAGAGGAAATGAATATATAAGTATCATTCCAGCTACATTAATCATACAATTGTTGAGTTAAACGATTCCAACAGTAACCTTAACTACTTTCGCCTTTGATGATTTTCACTTTCCACAAGAAAGATACTTTAATACACTGACCTTGAACATTGGGTTTTACTGGTAAAAATTAATCACAAAACGTCAATGCGATCATCGCAGTTTTGTTAACCTGCTGTCAGTAGCAATTGACAATGAAAAGAAAATGAAAACAAAAATCCGACCTGATAAGGTATCGAACTCTGATCATCGCGATGACCAGAAAGAAACATTAACGCTAATACTGAGATTACAGGGCCAACGTCAATTATAATTTCGCAATGGACCTGGGGATGATGAATAAAAGAAAATGAATATAGGAATATCGTGATATACGAGCTTCGGTTGTAAGAAATAAATAATAAATGCGATCCCCTAGGCTGCTGATCACATTTAACACTTATTTGCCTTACCTTCTACGTCTTTTCTATACCCACATTATATTTTATAAGGTTCTTGACCAAGTAGCCATATAACAAGTGGTCGTGGTAAATTCACGATCAGTAACCTGTGGGTAAGAGGGAAGCACTCCTGCCTCTTCTTAGACCATACCCCTTTGCACTTTTCTAAATGCAAAACAAATACGTAATACTGGGAAAATATTTCTTCATTTTTCCTCCTTTGTGTTTTAGGAACCTCACTGTTGGCAGCTCTTCTCGTCCTTATTCTTAAAGCCTTCATTGCATCATGACATAAAGTAACTGCTTTTAATATAAAAATCTTACCTGTTAAAATTTCTTTGAATCCTGGAAGTGAATCACATAAATGCTTTGCAAGTGACTGAAGCATCAGCTCTGGTTTCCGTCTCCTCTGGTTATTATGCTGGCAAACGTGTATACCACCAAGAAGCCCCTGATCCTTCATTTTCTTGCACAACTTTGCTGCAATAACTGACTTTCCCATTCCAGCATTTCCAGCGACAATTAAAACACGCGAATCTGAACCCCGATCGAGAAACCACGAGTCCACGTGACGGAAAACCCACTCGCGGGTTCCACGATGATGTTTTGACGAATAACACTCGACTTCGGTGGAGAAATCAAACTTCGCGAGCCTTTCTATGCAGTTTCCGGTCAGCAGTGACGCAACTTTAAGGCTAGCAATCCGAGATGCATCTTCACCAAGTCGTTCCATCGCTTCAGAAATTTCTTTCCATGAGTCCTCGAACGAAGTTTTATCAACTTCGATCACTGAGTGATGACTGTAATTGTTGCGATACCAGTGAATCATTTCTACAGCGCCTTGAACTGTGTGATCCGTAGGGGCAGGCTTGATGCCCCAGCCAGCAGCGGGAGGCGGCAGCCCACAAACATTTCGAAGTAAATTGTAAAGTAGAGAGATATCGAAATTCTTGGACGAAGGGGATCCAACGGGTGGGTACAATTTGTCCTTCTGTGACTTGTTAATGATTTTTCTTTGAATGAGCTTTTTTATGTCAGCCTCTTTGACTTTAAGAAATTGCTGCAGTTTTGGCACACGGCTATCAAAAAAATTTCTTAACCTCTCTGTTCCGCCATTAAAGAGAAGTTTAATGAGCCTTAGACCATAGAGAGTATCCTCTGTTATTTCCAAACTGTGCTCCATTGTGAGGCACCTACTGAAAAGGCGAGAAAATAATATCAAGGCAAAATGTTGAAAACGTTCAAAACGAGCTAGTTACCACAGTTGTTGAAGTGCTAACTTCCCACCTTTTCGAACCTTTTTAAAAAAAGATTCAAGAATAGTGAGTCTGTAGCACAGTTGTTCTAAAAAAATGGAGGTTCACCCTTTCAGCCGAGTCAACTTTAGCGGGTCTTTCCTTATATGAGAAGCACACAAAGCAAAGTTGGCATGGTTAGGAGGGTGGCCCTACCACCGATATTTGTATTTTACTCCATTCTATAAATAGTACATCAGTTGTACAACTAAAAATTTAATACACCTTTTTTACATTCCATAATTTTATAAAATATATATATGGAAGATTATATCCGTCTTTTAGCTAAATAACAATCTCTAACAGGAGGCACTAGTTTGATATCTATGTATATTCCTCCAAATGGTAGAGTAAGCCTTAGCAAACAAAAATTAACCAGTGAATTGGGCCTTGTCTCAAATATTAAATCAAAAGTCGTACAAAAGCACACGAAAACCGCTCTAAAATCAGCATTATAGCAATTAAACCAGCTAAAAGAACCAAGAATTTCATGCCGTGGGTTATTACTACTATCTGGCATCATAAAAAATACTTGTGAAGGATACAAAGGATCAGTACTCATTGAGGCTGAGCAAGCAATAGAAAAAGCCGATTATAAATGCGGCAAGAGCTTTTATTTAGATCCTATTTTACATACTTATAAAAAGAAAATAATTGAAAATCCAATAGTCGGCAAAATATTGGATATGATTGCAAAAGCAAATATAGATAGGTTGGATTTTGGACTCAAATAAATAACCAATAATCATTCTCATGTTGTATTCACAAATGAGGATAAATATCAAAAATATAAGCCAGATCCTGACTCAAAAACCAAAATAATATATAGTCAAAGATTATTTCAATATGATGATATGGTTGGGTTACGATATTATTAGACAATAGATTGGGAGTAAAAAGGAGGTATAGAAGCAAAATGCTTCGACCATTTCCCAGATCAATGTAGATTATTACTGTAAAGGTCACGGTCGTTTTTCACAATTTTTGACAAGATTTTCACGAAATGCTCTGAATATGCTGTATATTTTTTTGAAATCGGGTTTATATACACTTTTTAGCAAAATGGAACTTTGAGCAAAATCGCTCAAATCTCGACCTGCGTTGGGCTCTATGTGCACTTTTTTATGGGGGGAAAAATGGCCGTGATCCTGGCCGTAGTTACAATGTTCTGAATGAGTTTATGTTTCAGTCTCACATGAGATTCTGTCTCACGCAATGGTCGGCGACAAGGTTTTATGGTTACCTGACTGTCAGTGATAGCCGCCCCCTTCCCTCAGAAAAAATAGCCTCTTTGCAGCCCAGTTAAAAATCGTCTTTCGGCGATTCTTGTTTACGATACGTTGTGATCCGTCAAAAACAGAATATTCTCGGGGCAAATTCACTTGCTCCTGCTGATAGCATCCCAAACGTTTTTTTCAAATCATCGGTAGTTCCTTCGTTTCTGGTTGGGAAAGTGGAAAATAAAAGTTTCCCTTGTACGCACAAGCTTGGCGAACGAACGGGGCAAGTGTGGCGAGACAATAGCTGTCGTGTACGAACTCACGAAAAGAACTGAGGAGAAACTGTTCGCCGATTGGGCACAATAATACAAAGCATTTTTGTGCCCAATCAAGAGCCGGCATCCGCTTGAATTTTTGGAAATGGTCCGGTGAGAGTCGGTACCCAAGGGCTCTTTCGCCCAAACTTGAAAACTTTCGTCCCGCCTTTTCTCCCGAGCCGACTGACTGCCCCTGGGTGTCCGAGGATGGAATTTTTGGAAATGGTCCTGAAGGAGTCGGTACCCAGGGGCTCTTCCACCCTTACCTGAAAACTTTCGTCCCGCCTTTTCTCCCGAACCGACTGACTGCCCCTGGGTCTCCAAGGATGGTGGGTAGTGGGACAAGCATTTCATGGAAATTTTCAGGTCAATCTTACATGGGTTTTTGCCTTTTTCTCTCGTGTCCTTGACTGAATTGTGCTCATTCTGGTATGGTTTGAAAGACCTCTTCACTCTGCACAGGTTATGGGACAAAGTTGTCTTTGGCCCTTAAAACTGATGACGTCACAAGCGGTAGAAAGGACGTGGATCCGCACAGGCGGTTACGGGGCTGCTCTCGGGGCGAATGGGTTAAATTAATTATTATTTGTGACAATAGTGTACTCATTCTCCTCCTCTTCCTCCTCCGTTTTAAAGATTACTTCAAGGACGCCAGTTAATGATAATGAATTTCGAGAATCATTTCTGCCTAATTTCTGTAATACAGTTTATAAATAGCAAGGTGGTAAAATAGATGAGCATTACAGTATTTGGGATACTCATAAAATGGATATCAAAGAGATGTACACAAGTTTATCTCGAACTACAAAGCTCGAATATATACATCTTGACAACTAGAAAAAATGCAGATGGTATCGTGAACGTGAACAAGATCAAATGATAATATTAAATTCGTACTTTAATGCAGATTATCAAAATGGAAAAATATATCATGTCAAATTTGAAAAGAATGATAAACATTACATTGGTTCAACATGTCAATTATTAGAACAGCGATTAGATGAACATAAATTAAATCCAAAAAGCGCAATATATAAATATCGAAATGATAATCCGACAATTGAGCTAATATGTTTGTGCCCATGTAAAGATAAAAAGACGCTTGAAAAAATTAAAAACAGTTATATAAATGAATACAAGCAGGAATATGGAGATGATTTGTTGAACATCAAAGGAGTCAAAAAAGTAAAACAGATAAAAAATGAATTCAGGGTTGAGATGGAAAATTAAAGACAATTTGAAGAGAGATTAGAAAAAGTGGGATACAAGTTAAGAATCAAAGATGATACAATAAGATCATACTTAGAAATAGATGCTGTAATTAATGACAAGAGAATACAACATAAAAGACGATATAACGAGAACAATAAACAGGAAGCATTCAAACAATTATCTGAGATACAACAAAAATTAGTTCAAGAGTTTACTGTAGATTGGGAGTAAAAAGGTGGTATAGAAGCAAAATGCTTCGACTATTTCCCAGATCAAAGTAAATTATAATGTAAAGGATCACGGTCGTTTTTCACAATTTTTGACAAGATTTTCACGAAATGCTCTGTATATGCACTTTTTTTGAAATCGGGTCTATATACACTTTTTAGCAAAATGGAACTTTTAAAAATGAGCAAAATCTCTCAAATCTCGACCTGCGTTGGGCTTTATGTGCACTTTTTTATGGGGGGGAAAAATGGCCGTGATCCTGGCCGTAGTATTGTACCCTTTTGAAAGACTTTTGTAACAACAAAAAAAGAGTACTATTTTTAAGTGGGGGCTGTATAATAACTTTTAAATTCCACCACTACGAATAAAAATAAACAAGTTAGCCATTAATT
>OZ037775.1:22104401-22156901 GCA_964035525.1 Porites cylindrica
AAGCGCTCGAACAGTTGCACAAAGTTCATCCACAGCATCTCTCATCGCCTTGTTAGACTGATCAATTGGTTTCATGTCTGCTAACTTTGTCATGAGGCGGTTCCTTTGTACTTCATCCTTACCATAGCGTGACTGAAGGCGCTCTACAGCAACATCGTAGTTGGCTTCTTCTGTTTTAAAATTAGCAACATATCCAGCTGCTTCACCGGTCAGCAATGATTTTAGGTAAACAAACTTCTGCACGGGAGGTATATCAATGTTTTCATGCACAGCTACCCTGAAAATGTCCCAGAATTCAGGCCAATCCAAAACGTCGCCCGAGAATTTTCTCAGATCGGTCTTCGGTAATTTCATTTTGGGCGTACATGACGTACTCTTCGGAGTTGAAGTGGTGGGATCAACTTTCTCTGCCTCCTCACTCGAATTTTGCTTTTGCCGATTTTTTAACCACGATTTCAGTTTATGAATACGTTCTCCGACCATATCGAACCAGGAACCTTGAGCGTCCACTTCAGCCTGTACTTCATCGTCGTCGTTCAAGAGCCCTTCGATCTCCATCTGCAAATCTTCGGCTTTCTGCAATCTTGCAACAATTGAATCGAGCTTTTCTTCCACTCTCTCAACTTCAGGTGAGTGGGATTCAATGATGTTTCTAACAGCGTCGAAATCTCTTGTCATCCACCCTCTTAATCCAGTACGAGCTCTCCTCAGCTGGTCTATTTGTTTCGTCTTCATTTTCAATCGGCAACAGCGGCAAATCGAGGAAAACAACACCCGTAACAAACGGTCAAATCACGTCGCGGGTCACCATGTTCGATTCCGTAAACGCTCACATACCACCACAAGACATCACATAACTATCTGACTCCAATTAGCTCGTTTTAATTGCATCAACAGGAACAAGGTCGAACAACTTTCTACAGACTTGTCTCTTGCAATCTCGCACGTGTTTTACAATCCCATGAACCTTTACGTTCCCAGTTCTAGACCATTACATCATTTCCTAAACTTAGAAAGTTTGCAATCTTAAATGTTCCTAGATCTTATTAATTCTTTCTGCTTTCGACACACTTCAACCAATGTAAATAGATGAAACGATCGATAACATATTTTTTACCTGATACCGATATGAGTTAAAAATTCGCTCCAGTTCACTGTTTGCGTCTTACCCACTCCTCCGAAGTTTTTGTGCCAGCTAAACAATATGGAAACACTATTCACAGTCCTTGGACATTAAAAACACTGAACGTGACGCACTATTGTGCCTTTGTTTACTTCTGATCACATCTTCAAGCGAAGTCTCTCTTTTCAAGAGATTCATCTCAATGCACAGTAATTGACCCTTATATTAACTAGTCATAGTTGTCACTAAATCTGCCCCCGACCTTTTAAAACCCGAATGAAGACTCCTTGTGGTTGTCCAAGTATTTGCCATGAACCTTTGAAATGCAGTTTTCGTATTAGAGTTTGTGAGCGTAATTCTTTTGTTTTCTGTTGTGTTTTCTCAATTATTACACTTTGGGCGCTCTCCATTCACTCAAAATTTCCGGAATTTCCGGTTCGGCGGTAAATGGAACACGTTTCGTCGGTTTGTCCCACTGGAAAATTCCTAGAAAAAGTGGAAAATCTAAAAAAGTGGTCCCGTTTTCCCGGTTGGAATTTCCGAGCGGAATCTCGTGTTCCATTTACGTTTCTCGTAGTTTGTACCAGTTCCAGGTCCACGGTCGGGCACCGCCACGTACCGGGGTTTACGACCAAATGGAACAACTTTTTACCAATCGGAAATTCCACTTTTGCTACCACCGAAATTTCCGGGTTTTTTTCCTAAATGGAAAGCGCCCTTGTTTCCTGGTTTAATGAAAGTCCAGATACATGTCATGCTTAGGATGGAAAATTGTTTTTTATACATCCCATAATGAGTTCAACCAACACTGCAAATATAATAGAACGCGTATTAAACAACAAAATCATCTTTAATTATTTGTTTGTAACTAATAATATAAATGTCCTAAAACTAACGTGTCGAACGAATGCGTTGGATTCGAGTCACCTGGATTCGAGTGTGACATTCTTGAACGCAACTGATATAAATGATCTCGCAATAAACTAACCCTGGTAAACGGCTTGGAAACTAAAATTTCGAGGACGTTTTCGGACTTTTTACATTTAGGGCATGAATTTTTCGTCATTTCAGGCCATGGAACCTAAAAATGAGCCTAGCTAGCTGTAAAAAGGGGCAATACGGAGGCAATACGTCCTAGCCGGCATGATCACATGCTGTTTACGGAAAATTCCCTCATCCATGTCAGGAAATTCTGTATTTTAAAGCCTCCCCTAGGGCATGACTCAGCAATTGAGGACATTTCTGCTATGTTTTCATTGTTGGTTAGCATGCAAGGATTTTTCGCGTGCCTATCGTCAATGATTTGCTCACTGGTAATAGAGGGGGTGGCCCCAGAGTGGTTTTGCATTGAAATTGGCATGCAACAGAATTTCGCATGCCCTGTAAGCATAATTTGAGGTTCTGTGACCTTCTCACCCAGGCCGCGAGAAGCCTAGGTTCTAGTAATAAGTAATTCATACCCAGCAAAATCTTCGGCATGCCGGGCATGCCAAATTTTCTGACATGCCCGGCATGCTAAATTCTCTGGAATGCCGGGCGTGCCATAATCTGGGTCATGCCGGGCATGCCAAAATTGGTCTCTGGCATGCTCTCAACGCACAGGTTATAATTCCTTGAATCTACAGATATTTTAAGTCTGGCTAAAAACAAAAAAAAAACTAAACAGATCACAGTGCTTATCTTTTGATGTACGGTTACACGATGACGTCATTGCTATTCCTTTCGTTTTCATAGATTTGGTTGTCCCAGAGAACTTTAAATAACAAAAGCTCTAATTTTCACAAGCAAGTAAAACCCTGAGGGATTCGTCCGTAGTAATAAAACAGCGTCATCGTGGAGATGACCCGTTGGGGGATTGTAAAAACTCCTCACCCCTTTTAATGAGTCTTTAATAGGATTCCCATTTCACATTGCGAATAAAATGGAATTGACTGAAATCAGTAAAAAGAGAGACAGAGACTATTTTCATTGTATAATAAAATGCATCTATGTTCCATGAAAGCTTTTAAAAATACAAGGTTATAGAATATCTTTCAAAGTTCATTACAAACTGAGCTAAGCCCCAAAATCATTGTTCATTATTCAGTAAATTATGATGTTTGACAATGCAATATGCTTGAATATAACGTTGCAATTACAAATCTCTCTAACGCAATTTTCCCTACGTTAGAAAAGCTGTTAGAAAGTCTGAGTTCCTCTTTCTTGTTTTGTAGGCTTGCCAGGGATTAATGTTTTTGTGTCATTACCAGTGTCTGTGTTCTTTGTTTTTAACTCAAAGTAAGTCAGTAATAACTGACAGTATCAAAGAATTGCTCTCTAGAAAAGTAATTATCTCCTCGTCATGTCTGGAAGTTACCTGTAACAAAAAAGAAATGGAATGTTAACACATGCAAGGGTAATATGAAAAAAAAGAAATAAAACATGTAGACTCAGCTTCTCTTAACATATTTTCATACTGGCTTGTTGAGTCTGTTAAAGGTCGCAACTAATTGTCTGAGGCTAATTTCACAAGAGTGTGCAATTGAGATAAATGCATGGTAAATAAAGTGAAAGAAACGTGGTTTCACATTAGCTAATTTACATTGCGTTGTTCGATGATGTTTACACGCTTTTCTACTGCGAAATAAACCTTTGCATTTGGATTTGCAAGTCAAGATTATACCGAGTTTGACTGACACTTAATAGAACAACAGTTTCATTTTTAAACAGGTAAGGTGTAGACCCATATAAAGCCGGAATATGTGAAGGAAACTCAGCGAAAACTTTTTCGCATCTTTTTGTGGCGATATTCTCTCACGGCCCGTCAACTGATTAGGGGTTGCGAAGAAAAAATAAATTAGGACCAAAGGTTAAAGCCTGTCCGGTTACACCATTTCGTATGTTACCTAGTGTTCTAATAAATAGGTCATAAAACAGGATTTAACGAGTGCGAATTTGTTTCTCAATCGGTGTATAAAAAAGTGAGGCTATCAAATGAGAAGTTTATAGAGCATCAAAATTATTAAATTAAAAGCTCACATAATTAGGAAAATTCCTATACGAAAATAATGCTAGTGACATTAAATTGATCAGATAAAATTCTCAGAAAATATGTCGAATAAAAGCCTCATTGTTTGCTTTTGTTTTTGCGTAAAGGTAAATTTTTCGGCCCACAAAGCAAAGTTGAAAAAGCGACTAAATCTTAGTTTTTTACATTGAACATGTTTATTAGCTTAGTTTTCGTCCGTTTTAAAAGCTTTATAACCCAATCATAATTTAATCATAAAATAGTACAAAATCATTTCAAAAACCATGTTCATTGAAAGTAGAGCCGGCAAACGTGAACATTTTGTAGTTCAAAAGTCGGACCCAGCCAGGTTGTTTAAGCTTAGAATTATTTGCATTTTAGCGTCCTATAAATTTGCCAGAATCGCCTCTCAGAGGCTTACTGTAGCAAAGCAATTTGTAGTACACTCGTAGACAAGCAATGTAAGCCTTAAGTCTTTGCTTGGATGAGATGTCCAAAAGAAAAATTAGTTTTGTGGACCTAAACGCACATTCACAGACTGCTTATATTGAGTTGTTTACAACTTTGCATTGACACACGCGGCATGTTCATTTTTTTTAAAGCGAAATCCAAATCTATGTGAAAAGATGTACTGCCAAGTTTTCTCTAGTTTTCTTAGCAGCAGAAGAAGATTACAAGACATACAAACAGAAACAATCCGAAGTGAACGAGATGGCAACCACTTATGCCGGAGTTCTTAGGCATGCTCAACAGCAAGATAAACTGAATGCCTAAAGGCTAATTCACGGGATTTGTTCAATATTCAGGCTTTTTCTTTACCAAATTAATACTAAATTTGTACTTACAGTCTCTCGCAAAGTCCATTTCTTGTTCAGCATTCACCAACATCTCAACCATGCACCGCAGAAAAAAAAGACAAACAAGTGCGAAGAGACATGACGACATCGTGACGCCACAACTGCCGCGCTACAACAAACTAGATTCATCGTCATCCGAAAACACTTCTGCGGAAATTCGGCCCATTTCGTGCGTGCTCGGGGTATCTTCGGATGACGCAGATGACGTTGCTCAAAGGACTATCGTCAGCAAGGAGTAAAACAGTTTGCGAGATTCGCCTAGCCGACAAGGAGCGCACTGAAAAACTAAGCAAAATCTCTCTGAGAAGGCAGTCCAAATTCACCAAATCAGAACGTCTTTGCAGTATTAACGTCGTACTCTCGTACTGACTTGAAAGACCTGGTAAGCTTAATTTTCACCAGTCTTTTAACGCTGTCGGCCGGGAAACATTCCGACGCCATAAAACTTAAGCATGGATAAGTTCATACTGAGAAGATTTGTTATCCTATTGTTTAAGACGCTTTTCCCCGATCAAATTTAAATCTGGACCCAGAAATGTCAGTATCGGTTTGAAATAAAAGGATTGATCTTTGATTGCAAGTTAAGTATTCTATTTTATGCATGAATAATGTTGTTTTGTTGTGCTTTTTATTTATAAATCCAGGCTTCTGTCTTCAGTTTTGCCAGTCGATCCCGTGACACACATTGTGACAAACATGACTTTTTTTGTTATAATCTGCATTTATTGCCAGGCTTGAAACCTGTAACTTCAAGCTCCCTAAGATGTATTTGGCGATTATATGTGATTCTCAGGATATGATGCTGAAGCGAACATCAAAATCAGTCTCGCTGGGCATGCCAGTTTGTTGCCTGGCATGCCGGGCATGCCAAACCAAGTGGCTTCGACAGAGCGCAAAAACCGCTGATTGGCTAGTGGATAATGACGTAATTTGGCCTGTTTTGCGTAACTGCGCCTGCGCAAACCTGGGAAAATTAAAGATCGAGCATGGCGGCTGAGCGTGAGAGAGCGATGCTAAACTACAAGGACCTACAAGACTGCTGTCCGTAGAAAAAGAAATAATCAAATATAGCAAGAAACCTTAAATGAAACCTACTGTTTAACTGCCTTCAAAACTTTGTGCGTGAAGTTACTGAAAGCGCCGTTTGGGATGTCCACCGTATGTAAACATCGAGTGTTTATATTGCAAATCCTTCGAGCATATTTCAGCTTTCAGCAAACTGACATCGGATTACACCCTTGCCCACAGGAACAGCTACAGGGAACTTGCTATTGATTGTACCCAAAGGCTTTCAGCTTTGATTGTCCATATTTTGAAAATGCGTTTGGCTGGCCAGAATCGTCTTGTTTCATGAACTTCGCGTGGTCGAACAGCTGTCATAGCTTTGATTTCAAATTACAGCGTCCTACTTTGCCTCCTTTGAATTCTGATTCACCTTTGAGTCGTAGAGATACAAAAGTTTCATATCGGGGTCATCATCATCGTCCTCGTCGTACACAGGCAAACAGGTGAGAATCGAAACTCTTGAGGTTATTATATTTTGTTTGTCATGATGATAACCTGCTATCAGGTGTTTGTTAGACATTTTACAGCATGCTACAAATAATGTTTTAGCATGTGGATGATTGTTTACATGTATGAAGCTCGTTTCTTTTGCTGTTTGTTATTTGTAGTAACTAATTTTTATTTGTTCTGTCATTGTAGATTTTTTTCTTCTAAGTGTTTTGAAAAATAATATTTCTTATAAAACAAGCTGTACATCTACCATAATCATTTTATTACTTCTTTTGTTGTAGGAAACAGAAACCATTAACCTGATTTCTAAGAGCTGAGGTTGTATAGAAGGGCAACTACCCTAATTCTCTTCAGATTAGATTTCTTGATTGATGAAAATTATTTTTCACTGTTGTAAAATGGAGTAAAACAATATATCTTAATTCACGCCAGGATCGTGCTCACTGCAGAAATGTTCTATTTCATTAGGATAAAATTAATACTTTTCTTCTTTTGTGTAATGATGGACCAATGACTTGTATTATTGAGATGTACAAGAGTGCTGAATATTGTCTCCTTTTGCACTGAGATAATTGCTTGTCATGATGATAACCTGCTATCAGGTGTTTGTTTGTGCACTGGACAGTCTTTCTGCCAAACATCACCCGGAAATGTGTATAATACTTACTTACCACATAATAATAACCACTGCGTTTAAGTTTGGTTCTCAAAGTATGGTACAGTAACTAAATGTGCTCCTTTGTGTCAAACAGATGTAACATAATGAAAACACATTCATGAAATGAACATCAAATGTAAATACTGTAAATCCTCTTTTAACCCCCACCCTCAAATAAGTTCCCCTTCCCCTTTAGATTCCTCACTGATTAATAAATGGTAGACTGAATTAGTCAATCACAACTGTAAGACTTCGTGTGGACTGATCCAGGATGGTTCATTCACCAACTGAAAGTTTGGATTTGTTTATGATCCTCGGCTTTTCCACTTTGTATTCTAGTCCTTTATGGAGAACTGATACCATTGTCTTTGCTAAATTACATAAGCTCCTCCTCTCAAATAAGCCCCCTCCCCTGTTGTGTGTTTGAAATGAATAAGCCCCCCTGGGGGCTCAGTAGAGGATTTCAATGAACAAAACTGTTTGCCAGTCAATGAGTTAAATATTAATGGTGTTACAAAGAAAAATTTGAGATTTTGAACAAAAATTTCTTTCCTGGAAAGAGTTTCAATACCTTCTGCCTGAAGCTATATTTGACATACCATATTTATTCAAATAAGCGCCCAATCTCGAATTAGCGCCCACCTCGAATAAGCGCCCACTCAAACTCAAATAAGCGACTACCCCCACCCCACCCCCAAAAAATTGAATGAGTACTAATAAGAGACTTCCCCAAAGATGGAGTTTTCTTCAAAGTATTTTACAGGAGCCTTGCTTTGTTACATCTTCGTGTTTGGTTGCTATTTATTGTTTTGTTGCAAAATAAACATACTACACTTGCTGAAAATGTTGAAAATTTAATAAGTGCCCAGCCTCGGATAAGCGCCCACCTCAAATTAGCGCCCACTCTCAAGGTCCAAAAATTTAGTAAGCCCCTGGGGCGGTTAATTGAATAAATACGGTATATATTGCAGTTAATTTTTTATCTCAGATAATTTTTATTTTTTCTTTTGTTTCAACTTTATTAGCATACATTACCTGAGTTACAAATACAAGCTTCAAGTTTATTAACATGACATCGGCTTTCAGTCCTTTCAGTCCAAGAATATTTTGGTCAACCATGCAGTAAATGCCTACACTAGTGCACACAGGGTAGTCAAACTCATTGCTTTTATACACGATTTACATTTGCACTTTCTTGTAAAGCATGTTTGCTGAGTTGAGTTCTCCACGAAAAGCTTCTTATGCTGTATGACTTTGTTGGGATAATAGCGATAACCTCAGGCAGGTAACCACATGGAACATAATCTCTCTGAAGTTATAATTTTACTGTCAACTAATGGGCGGGTGCAGGTCATTTTGTACGCTACTCTGAAAGATGGTGAACAGTGCAACTCCATGAGCAATAATTCATTGGTTTAGTTATTGTCATGGGGTCAATACAATAAAACTTTGACAAGTGAAAATATCTACCAGTGAAGTTATTATTTTGGGCTCTGAAATCAGTAGCCACACTTGTGTATTTTTTTTAAAAGTTTTTAATGAATTTATCACTGGTTGCTTTCCCCAAGTAATAGGAACACAACAAGTTTGGGATGTCACTTACTGTAACCAACCCATCACAACATTTACTGCTTAACTATAAACCCATTCCCCTTGAAATCTTGTTCCACTACTCACTTACACATCCTTCTATCTAATCCTATGATCCTAGAAGCTTTCCCAAAACATTTCCTGTCAATGGGAGGAGAAGAAGCGGAAAAGAAACGTCAAGACTGCTGTGTCACTCTTAAACCTAAAAAATAGCTTGAAATTTTTCTATCTGAGCATGATCAAATGTTGGAAGCTGATACTTTGCATCTGGAACAGAAGGCTCTGTGAAGTGCTCAACTCACAAACAGCATTTTGGCTTATTGTAGCCAGGCAGTGACCAGAAAACAGCTTGATTAGCTTCAAAAAACAATTTTCTGCAAAATTCTGAGGAGTAAATGGGTTAAAAATAATGACTGAGCACGCAACATATGAGAGAGCTGATCACTGCACCATTCCATTGTTTGAGAAACAGCAGATCGTTATTGTGGCCAGTGAAATGGAAAAGGTTACTATATGGATTAATAACTTCCTGTTCCACCTCAGGGACTTGTCAGAAATTAGCAGGGGGGGAGGGGGGTTGGAAACAGAGGGAGGGTCACAACTTTTTGAGACTGCAGAAGAGGGAGGGATCATGAAAAATGGGCCGTTAAAAGGGGGAGGGTCATGCAAATGTGTCCGTGATCATGTAGAGGTTCACCCACATAAGAAAAAAGAAGTTCTTTATTTTGTAAAAAAAAAATGGGAGAAATAGGAGTCGAGTGATCAGCTGTCAGAATCAGAGTCGGACTCAGCTTAATGCTGTCATCTAAAATGTATGTATATGGCATTACAAAAACAGATTAGAAATATATTTTGAGCTTTCATAATACTGACTCACCCTAGTAGATTTTATCATTTATACAAGAGGGTGGGGGGGGGGGGGGGGGGTCATGATATTTTAGGCCAAGGTCAATGGGAGGGTTAGCCAATTTCACTCCCATTCCAGGGATGGGTCATCTCATTTCCGAACCCAAATTTAAAATTCCCACCCCCTCCCCCCCTGCTAATTTCTGACAAGTCCCTCAGTGGCTTAGTGTTCCATGAAACTTAGGTTAAGAAAGTGAACTTTTATTTGGAGGAAGGGGGAGGGTGGATGATGAAATGTGTTTTAAAAGATAGTCTGGATCATAATAATAAATGTTCAACCACAAGCACCCACCTTCAAGTTTCTTGTGGACTTTTTTATTTTCGTTTTTGATTTCTTTCAACTTTTTTTAAAAATTGTTTTTGGAGTATTCCCTCCCCCCGCTCTGCTTCCTTTCATTGCATAGTAATATAATTTTACCTTCCCCTCCCCCCCCCCCCGGCCCCAATTTTAAGTTGTCATAATAATTTAAATTTTTCGATGTACTTTATTTGTAACAGAAATACAGATTTACATGGCATTTTATAGAACCTTGAAAAATTTTCCCTAGCCCCCACCCCCCATACTCCCTAAATCTTGACCGGCTCCTTAGTTCTCGTGGCCCCTTTTAAACATAAAACATGCCATAAAAAATTGCCTTTGCTGCTGTTTGAAACTAGAAGAAGAATGACTTTTCCAGCTGCACTGTAGCCGTGATTTCGCTGAGAAAACAACGTGAGCAATCACAACGACTCAGTGTCACCAAGGTGTATTTATATTTAGCGCCTCAAAAAACACAATGTACATCACCCGAACTTTACTACTTAAAAAAAATTCTGCAGATAACCACTTTTATAGCATGTATATATGTGAGATTACAAAGTTCTAGATTTCAATTTTCGTGAAAACCAGTTGCAAATCGAATTCCTTTCACAGTCAGTAGAAACAAAAATTGCGAAGCAACGCGGTAAATGACGTAAATATACTTGTAGTTCTTCTAACTTCGCCTTGAACGAGCCTTCCTTGACATTCAAGACATGAAACAATAGTTCACTTTTAAAGAGCTCTAAAAAATTTTCATAGAAACGAAAAAAAAGTCATATTTGATATGTTTCGCATTAACTATTTACCTCCAACATTTCTCTTTCCTGACCTTAAAGAGTGAGCGACTACCTTAAGAAACGTAAAAAACCTGCCCTTCTTCGAAACAACAAGCTTCAAAATAGGCTCCGAAGCTGGTCACAAACATCGCTGCTTTAGAGAACCTGTTTAAGTCCGATATTTTCGCTTGCGTCGCCAAGACATGGCTGAATGCTGACAGATTCCGTTTAACGATGTTGAAAAATTCTCAGAGCGAGGACAGCGGCTTGGCAGCGTCCGCAGTGACGTGTTAGATTATGATTAGTCCTCCGCCATTTTGGAAATCGAAAGGCGGGAATACAAGAAACAGTGGCGAGAGCTCTAGTGCGCATGTCTCGCGGTTTTTGCGCTCTGTCAGTGGCTTCACCATCGGCATGCCCGGCATGCCCCAGAGGAGCAAAAACTGGGAATGAATGATCAACCCGGCGAGAGATCTGGGACCTAAGGTTGGCTGGGTCAATTTTGGGCTGCGAGGGCATGAACCCATTTTTTTCATGCCTATGAGATGTTATTTCTAAGTACCAATGTTCCCTTGAATTTTGTCATGCCTAAATATATAAAATTTTCCCTCTCTCATTAATCCTCAGACTGGATGCGATTTTTACGCTCGCTAGGCATGTTCAACTGAAAATCATGCCCATACCCTTATTCAAAACAAAATGCTATCAAATTTTAGTTTCCAAGCCGTTTGGTAACGGCACTCAAGTTAAGCCCTGTCGGTCGGGGTTACGAAGTGGATGGGTGACCAACCGCGAATATCGTCTTAAAGGTCCATACGTTGTTCTTTCTTTTCTTCTTCTTCTTTTTTGCGTATTATGTGGGGTTATTGTTAACAGTGTATTGAAAAGCAGATTTAGCATTATTTCGGTGTCCGGATTTAGAAAAAGACAAAAACAAAGAACAAATATGGCCCGGTGCAGTTCGCCTGAAAATTATTATTCTTCGGGCCGTAATACAGACAGTACAGAGCTGAAACTTTGCAGACTTTGATCTACATATCTGCGGGGAAAACGGCAAACTAAGAAATCTAGGTTTTCGACAGTGTAAAACGATCATAATTCCTCTGATTCCAATCTCCTGTTCCTCTGTCTCTTGCTGTCGGCGTTGCCTTCACTGTGCTAATCGATGTTCCTTCTGCTCCGCGGTTTCTTGTTGACGTCTTCTCCTTCGTTGTTCACGCTGAATTTGAAGTCGGCGTTCTCGCTCCAGAGGAGTTTCGGTGGAAAATCTTCCTGGGCGAGGATTTGGAGCCACTCGTTGTGCTTGTGTGTGACACAATTCGGCGAATGACACGCGTGCAAAACGTCTGCGCATGCGCTAGGTCTCTATTTTCAATAATTAATATTTGCAAAATCTTCCCCATTTAAATTGAAAAACACTTAGGAATGTTTGATATGTTTAATGGTTTGCAGCCGGTTCTAGTATTAAGCACAACAAAAAAATACTTAAACTAACTTAACTAACTGGTAAAGTCGTCCAGTACAAGGTTTTTCCGTCCTTGTTTTTCGACTTAGCATGCATTGGTCGTTTTCGTTGTTCGCATTGACCGAGCTCAGCGACATGATGACCAAAACAGCAACAATGGCTACGGCGAAGTGCTGCCAGAGCGAGCGTGGACTTTCAAACATGATTTTCGCCTTTGGTGCAAGGAGGAAAGTATGTGGTGCAAAAGAGAGAAACTAAAGCAATTAATAAACTTTGTGTTCGTGAAATTCTAAGCTTATCTTTTGTGTGTGGAGCTTACTTTTTTGAATTTCGCGGCCGGAATCTAGTTTGTTTTGGTATCGCGTATAATTTCGATTCGGGGAGGCACATGCAAATTCGCGCCGGAAGCAGGGAAGGCACGCATGCGCACTGCGTTTTTCACGCGTGTCTGGGCGAATGCGACTCGTTGACAAACCCAGTTTGCGCGGTTGCTGAGCCAGGCATACGCTGAAAATTAACCAGGACCACCGTGCGCTCCTTGTTTCATCAAATCGAGAAAATTTCGCATACTAACACTACGACGATACGATACTTTTACTTTACGCGGGGGACATTAGGGTGCTGCGGGGGCAATTAAAACCCTATGGTTCATTCATATTAATGCTGTTTTTGCCGCTCACATTGACTGTGCTCGTTCGAAAACACCATTAGGAAAATAAAGGTCGTATAAGTCATGTGTATTTTGTTTCGAGATAAATGGATTATACGCCTTTTTAAGTTTCCATTTTGCGGTGACTTCAGATTACATCTCCATAAAATGGTAGAAGAAATATCAAGAAAAATCACGAGAGCTGAAAATTTTCGAAGGCATGTTTTCTGAAACTCGCTAATGCTAGCTGACATAAATATAGCGTGCTGCTGAATGGGCGAAAACACTGAATTGTGATAACAAGATCATGTACAAATTTAATGATAAAAGCTTAGCAAGACACAGATACAAACAAAAGCAAACCCCCTGAAACCTCGATCTGGGCTACACTCAGCTCTACTCAGTCACCAAACCTTGTCATTTTCCTCAAGTTGGTCTTTGTAAAGCTCCCGGTGGGATGTCCTGGTGAAGCTTTGAACTTGTGTGCGAAATTCTCAAAAGTTCCTATTCTTGTCCGTGTCTTCTTTATCCCCAGTATGCGAAATTTAGACTTCCAAAGTGGCGTGTGTTGCATTATAAATAGAAGGAAATATTAAAAGGAAAAGCCAGTCTTTTAATATGGCAAACTTGTTACGTCCCTCGCTCATGGACGTTCATTTCTTAAAATCAGGATTCATCTGACATTCGACGACAGCTTACAGTCAAGTCTTTAACCACAGTGTCGTCAACTGGTGAAATACTTTGCTCATAAATTGTGCTTATTAATTGCTCATGTACTACATCGATCGATAATTCTCTCTTTGAGTTCATGAAACTGCCCCGGCGTTCCAAACCTGACGCTCACAGTCACCTTTTCGTGTGAACCTACCGTGAACGGAGTGTGGGTTTGTATGCAACGTGAGCATTTCTCTGAGTTTCCCAGCGCCAACATCATCAACTGACTTACACTCGAACAATGACAAAACTTATAAAGTGACTCATGTGATCGAATCGCTTCGAACAACGCAAAGAGCCTTCTTCAGGTTCGCAACGCCTTCTGGATTTTCCAGGCGGAGCGGAGACGAGGTACAAAAAGTATCCGTGTAAGGCTCCGTGCAAGAGAAAATCATATAAAACCATTTGTGAGAACATCGTTTCTCGGTACCAGCCTCTCGTGTCTTCCCTCCCCCTGGAGGCCGTTTTTTGCCGCAGACGACCGAAAACCGAATTTATGACTGGGCCGCACAGGCAGCCCAGTAATAATAGGAAGATCTAGGAAGTTTAAGATGCGGTGGCGACGAGAAACAAGGCAGAACAACAACTTTGCACGTGCATCACGCTTTTTTGTACATTTCTTTGCTGTCAACTGCACGACTACCCGTGGAAATGACTAATTTCACGTTTTGTGAAGGACGAAAACAAGCAATGACAAAATTCATTCTCTTCATGAACTTGGAAATGCTTGATAGAAATTCAACTCTAGAAGAGTTCGCTTGCATTTGTGACAAAGTAAGCGAGTTGGAATAATCACGATATAGACTGAAAAAATATGACGTTTTCGTGGCTGTCAGCCGTCGTGCTATCTTTTAAAAACTCTCTAGATTAAATATATTTACGCAAGACGTGGCCGATGCAAGCGTGAATAACTGTTGTAAGCTGAAGCTTGTATTTTTGGAAAAGCGTCTTTAGTTTTCGGACAGACGGTATTTTGAAATCGGATGGGGATTTTATAACAAGCTGAAAGTTTACCGACAGACAAGCCGTGATCGAGACAACGGCCGTCGTGTACGAACACACGAAAGGAACTCAGAAGATGTGTTTGCCGATTGGGCACAATAATACAAAGCATTTTTTGTGCCCAATCAGGAGCCGGCATCCGCTTGAATTTTTGGAAATGGTCCTGTGAGAGTCGATGCCCAGGGGCTCTTTCGCCCGAACTGACTGCCCCTGGGGCGAATGGGTTTTGATAGAAGGTTGTTAAGACTGCGTGTGCATTTTAAGGTAAGCAAGAAAATTGAGAATGGAGAAGGGAACATTAAAGTAAAACTATTAGCTTTTTTATTCATTAAAACAAATAACACAAAACTAAGCAGCTTCAAAAAAAGCGGCCATCATCATCACGGACCACTAAACCCACCGATAAAGGTCATATACCACCGATAACAGGCTTCTAGTCGAGCCAGCCTTTTGTTTCTCATGTAAACGGTTCGCTAAGAAGCTTAGGAAAGTTAGCTCGCCCACGGTAGCACGGGTAGTATTGTATTAGAAATTGGTTGCTTAAAAATAGAATAACCACCGCCCCCGCCCCCGCCCATGCCCCCGCCCATTCCCCCCCCCCCCCCCCCCCCCCAACACCAAACAATTTTCTTTGGACGGGATGATAGTTAGTGAAAGTTTTTTTTAGACAACCAAGTATGACCTTTGTCAAGTTCACTGTTCATATTACTATTACACAAGTACAGTAGAAATGTCGATATGTTTACAAGTTGGCATCATCTTGTGGTTTTCAGGTAGTTTGTCAGTTTTCAATTCTTCACTCGATCGCGCCAAAATCCATAGCGAGTGAGGGCCATTATTTATAAAACTTAAAAAAATGAACAGGACTGACGTGACAAATTAAATACAGGCACCCACAGCTTTACCAGTTTGAAGTTTGACTATTTCTTTTTCAATTTTATCTCCAGTAACTAGAGGCAGAAAGAAACTTCATTTTGGTCTCAAATAACCGCAGGAATAATCTATACCAGTTTCAAGTTTGATTTACCTACAGTTCGGCAGTAAAATGTTTATCCACTGATGGCATTTGTCTGTTGACCAAAACCAGTCACAATTCAAAAATGCAATCCAAATGGTAGAGAAAACCCCGCGATATAACTTATAATATACTGTAAGTCACTTGTCACATTCTTTGCTTGGAGTAGAATGCATGACACGTAGTGTAATTTCGGAGAATCACTTCCGGTTTTCCAATTGCGTAAAAGGGTCGTGCAAATCGTGTTTGGAATACACAAGAAATGCACTGGTTTTTCACCAACTAGATACTACTTTCATGACGGCTGAAGCGTTAAACAAAATTATAACTTTGCACTTAAGAAGTTTGCTTTGATCACCTTTGATGAAAAATATGGACAATGAGGTTGACCGACAAACTTGCTGGATAAGAACTGAATATATGACAATAAAATGATTATTACGAAATGTCAAAATGATTATCGACATTCCGCAAGAGTCAACCTTTCTGAGTCAAACAAAGATTTGATTTTGTTGTGTCTATCATATTTTAAATATTCCTCGTTGATCTTTTTAGCCTAAGGCTGTCTAAGCAAGCGAAATCCTGGTAAGCGAAATAAGGTTTAGGGCCTCGTAGAAGTTAGAGCCTCGTAGAAGATGGGGCCGGTTCTGTCCTCACATCTTCTAATTTCACCGTAATTTTACAGACTATGTTCCTTTGATAACTGCAAAATTAAGACAACTAATACATACCATCCTGTGACGTTGAGGACTCAAATCTTCAAGCGGTGATAACGAATTCAAGAACAGTTGGAACGGCAATAATGTTATTCAAGCCTCGACACGAATAGTCAATAGTCGCGTGATTATTCATCTTTCGTCGTCGCAGGGGAAAATGCTTGACGTCATGCCAAGGATCAGGTCACGCTAACGCAATACCTTCATGAGTGTCACGCACGATTATCAATCAAACCCACAATTCTTAAAAAACTTGCTTGTTCCACGGCTTTCGGAAATCAAAGCGCCAGAAAACGTGTCGGGATTTTGCCATTTTCTATTGCGATTACAGGGCCAAAAAGTCGGGTGATCACACAGTAATCAGTCTCAACAAAAAAGTAGGAAAAAGGAATTTCCCGATGCGTAACACCCCTCAATGTTTATACGTTAAATTCCCTCCGAGTTTTAGCTTCTTTAAGTGTCCCTTCTGAGTGAACAGTTCTAGACGAGAAAAAGGAGATTTTTTAAAAAAAATCCCTCGCCTCGTATTGGCCATTTCACAGTTGAGTAGGGAACTGGGGCGAGTTTCAAATTTAAACTAATCAACAAAATGACACCAGCATATAAAAGGTCATGTTGAGATTGGTTATCTGACCAAGTTTGGTGCTCTAAAGTTGAACAGGGATCAAGTTATGACTCTTGAAACATGGTTAAAGATCCATACAAACGTCCGTAATTTTGTGACAGCTTCGCCCAAAACCATCTAAACTCTTTAAAATATTTTACAGGCTTTCTATTCAACTGTACTACTTGGAAGGAACTAATTCGAAAATCACTATGTTTGCCCATTTTCAGGAATGTCAATGGCCTCAATGGCCTAGCCCCTGAGCTCCAAATTTATTGGTCGACCTGATAATACTCCATACGCATTTCGAGACTCCGTAAATATAACTGCAACTATTGCACAGCCACGCACAAATTACCTTCGTTAGGTTTTCGTTATAGTGGTGCTGTTCTCTGGAATAGCCTTCCTCAAAATTTAAGGCAAGCAGAATCCCTGAATAAATCAAATCAAGTCAAATCACTGGTTTATTGTCCCTTTTGCAGTCGGACTACTGAATTGTTGGATACCTTACAAGCTGTGATATATATACTAATACGCTGCATTTATTGACAATATTAATATTTAACACTAACAAAATTTGAGAAAAGTTCAGTCCTTGTGGCCATGGGCCTGCTAAAACTCCCTGATCTTAAACACACACTGGTAGATATAGGTACCACTCTGTTGTGTATTAATGGGTATAATAGGTTACCTGGCCGAACCTTACCTTTAAATTTAATACACGAGACTGCCCGACGGTCAGAAAGAGTGGATAATACAGCTTTGTCAAGTGCTGTTTCATACGAAATACCAGGCCAAATGATGGAAAGGGCCCTTTTTTGCACCCTTGTTTGAATAGTTCAGGACACCCTTAAATAATTACTATAAGATCAAATAAGGTACTACATTCATTGAAAATAGGATTTTTAAATATAATTAAAACATTTTCAATATTGTAATAAGTAATAATAATGTAATATAAAACTTTACCCGATTGAATGAGAAAACTACCCGGCGGTCATGCCATAAAAGACTTACGTCACTTTTTTGCAAAAAATAAGAACTCCCCTCTACTTTCTAAAGAACTTTTCCCCACCTGTAAGAACCTGATTTGCTGCAAAACAGGTTCGATTCGTGGGTAGTAAAACGAGCAACATCGCTATTTAACTTGTTTTCTAGTAATGTTGCCAAACAAATTCTCCTTTTTGTTGCCCGTTTAACCGTAACTTAAAAGACTACCTTACCTTACCTTACAAAAGAACAAATGACCTACCTAGGCTTGCCCTAGTCGAGCTCATTGCTAGATAATGAATGATTTTCCAGTAATCGGAGACCCATGTTTTGCGAACAGGATTCTGGGATCACCTGGGCGCAAACATTTGTGAGTCCCTACAAAGAAATGTATTCTCTATTTTCGAATTACCCATAATACACTCTGTTTGCCCCCCAAATTTTGCATAAACCATTGTTTTTAAATGCTCCTGGGAGTATTGCATTTTCCCAAGAGCATTTTAAGACAATAAGTTATGCAAAATTTGGGGGGGCAAACAGAGTGTATTATGGGGAATTCGAAAATAGTCAATGGCGTGGCGTTGTTCCTCCGTTTAAAAGTAGTGTCTTTGCCAAACATTTCTTTGCAGCGATTTGAATGTTTGCCCCCTGGCGATCCCATAATCCTGTGTGCATAACTAAGTTTCCGATTACTGGAAAATCATTCATTGTAACCGCGAGGGTGACTAGACGCCCGGGGAGGGGTACTGCCAAATATGGGCTATATAGGTATGTGCGGCTGTGAAGGGTATGGTTTACAACCAGTTTACTGGATATAAAAGTTTAAAAGTTTTAGTCTAGAACAGGGTATCATTTCAAAGAAACTGATCATTTGGTTGAGGATTTTAGTCTAGACAAGGGAAACCGGGAATTGCCACTCAAAAATATTAAAAAATCAAATAGGCAAGTTTATTTACGCAACTCAGCCTAAAAGCTACTCTAGGACAGGGGGGATTTGGGGAGTTTAGTCTAGTGCAGGGTAGCAAAATTCAACTGAACTAGCTCTGATATAGGCTAAGGGTTCAAGGGTCCCAGCAGCACATACTCACGTGCTTGGTGACCGAAAATTTAATGACTGAACATTGTGTTACCTCAACGAATTTTTGAACTTCTTACATCTTTTTTTAGTGTTTAAAAGGTTAAAAAATTGATTCGTTGAATTTGATAGTATTTTTTAAAGCTTTTAGCCTTCTACACGCAAATGTAGTAACGGAATCAAACGCGCTCCACGTCTTGTTAATGAGAAAGGCTTTTTTAAAAAAAGCGAACGAAAGACAGAAAGGATTACTAGTCTGATTGTAAGCGTATAAAATACATGAAAAGTGTACAAGAAATGGCTTCTACTGTTGTTGTTTCCTTGATTCTTCCGACTTAATCCAATATTTCTTCCTGGGCGTGACCCAAAGCTGCAAACGTCTCTTTCAAATCGTTCAGCTCTTCTATTATATCAGCTTCGGTTTGAAGCTTCTTTTCCTGGTTGGGAAATAGCATCAAACACGCAATTTAAATCAGGTTTCCATGATGATTAATACACGCGAATCTGAAGCCCGATCGAGAAACCACGAGTCCACGTGTGTTTCCAGTAAACTCCTCCATGTTTAGTTATATTAGCCAGGATACGAAACCGCTGCGTGTCAAAAGCTCAGGGGTGGCCCCGGAGTAGGCAAATGCCCCATCCCCGGGCCACGTAAAGTTTCCTAATGACCCACTCCCGAGACTGACAAGGTAGGCAAATGCCCCGCAGTGACCCGGGGAGGAGGGAGGGGGCTGGGCGCAGTCGGATTTGACTGATGCATTAATTCCATACAAATTCTAGAACATTTTAGGAGGAGCCACTGACAGTGAACATGTGTTATTTTCAACTGTTCGTTTGTAATTTTCGATTGACTTCTATCAAACACACAAAAGCAACGCCCCATGTACAGGAATCTAAGACTGTCTTGGAGTCTGAATTCCACGCCATGGATTCCGGATTCCAGTCTTTGTCAATGGAACTTGGATCGTTAGTGGGATTCCAACTTTCTCCCATTCCGGAATCCAGATTCCCATATCAAAAGTTGCGAGGGTGAGTAAGTAAACAGCAATCTACTGTAATTTTATTTAGTGTTTACTTAACTAATAAAACAAAAGATATCACCTAAAGTCTCAGGTATGAAATAAGGGAGATTATTAAAATAACCTCAAGGACGACGGCGTATAAAATTGAAAGAGGAAAGAACTTGGATTCTTTAAAACTCTGTCGCCTTCGTTAGGCCCTCGATCAATTGATGGGAAATTCATTTTTTCAGGGCTATATCCAAGTTCCAACAAGAATATTGGTCGTCGTATTTTTACGTCCTCCATAGAAGAACGTAACAGTAGGAAGTTTGTAACACAGAGTGGTGTCATGTGAATTGTGGACATGATCACACAAAACGAATTTCCTCGAAATTTTATCAACTTCTCCCCACTACTTCTGTAGGAAATGAATAGGAGCAACAAATGAGAAATCAAATGTTGATCGTAGGGTTTAAACGCGTTTTCACGTTCTGGTTGCTGTCGTCGTCGTGGCTGCTTTAGCTCCCTGACACATTTTGTTTGTTTTATTCCTTCAAGCTTTAGAGTCAGGAATGAATTTAGGGTGGACTCATTTGCAACATACGCACATGGCCGTTGCCCGCCGCTAAATGATTAATAGGTGCTTCTAAAAGCACACCAACAGACAAATGCGACGGTTATACTCGTATGGTGCAAAGAAATCCTCCCTTGATATGTATATGAGCATACACTTATTGTCTCAGAAATCACCCCACTCCTCAACTGATGTTATAATTCAAAAGTCATAACATATCGCAACCTAACGGAAGGTGGTAGCGAAGCTCAGAAAGAGGGCGGATAACTCACGAAAAAAAGAAGGAAGACCAAAGTAAAGAAAGTCAGGAAGCCTTGAATCCAGTTTATTACATTTACATGTAACGCAACTACTACACTAAAGGAGCAGTCAGTACCAACAGGCATAATTTTACAATGATTTCTATGGAGTTTGCAAAACAGTAAATTGAAGCTGAACGGTCAAGCCCAATGTAGCTAGCAAACACATACAAGAAAAATCTGACGATTTCCATAAACACGGCACTTTGTTAACTACCACCACAATATTAAACTACCTTTTGGAAGAAGTTCAAATGTGTGTACTCATGGGCATTTTGACTAAACCCAACTGGAAGCGTTTTGTTTTAGTTTGCGCCCAAACTTTCAAAATAATTTAATATAATTGAAATACAAAAACGAAGCTTTTGAGTTTCTTACAGGGAGCTCTAATTCCACTTAAGAAAATTAAAAGATTGAAAACAAGCTGTGAAAGAAAAAGGTCAGCAAAAACAAAGCTAATAGAATCAGAGGTCTAAAAGGTCACTGAAGAAACGTTTCTTATTTGAGCCTTCTGTTATGCTGCTTTACAGAGAAAACTTGGTAAATTCCTTCATCATACCGTCTGTCTGTATGTATTGGTACAAGTAAACAGTCCCTACGGAATCTTAAGGTTACAAACCATCTATTGAAAGGTGATTATTATTCAAAGGTAATATCCTCGGAAAAAAAAAAACACTCCGACCATATACAGCTGTTTCGAGAAAGGTTCTCGGCAAAACTGTGGACGCGACAATCCCGAAAGGTAATATGGGATATGATCAATACACTGTTCCTGACGACTGTAGCTGTCGAACCTACTTTTGTTGCTTTCCTTTAGCACTCGAAAACACACTTCCATGGCCTTTCGTTGCCAATTCTTTCAAATTTCTTTGAAGAACAGAGAACTCAAAACCACCCACAATGCCTTTCGTGATTGTCGCGTGCACTTTTTCCGACAATCTTTCTCGAAATAGCTGTATACTCACTCGTGGATTCACCTCACACCAATCAGAGGTGTGTTCAACTATCCGACTTCTTCAGGTTTTTGTTTACTTTAGTATTGAAATCTCACTAGGGTTACTAAATTTTACGAGGAAAGACTGGTAACTTAAGTGAAGCCATCGTAAGCATTTCCATTTGTGTAACACAAACTAGATCATGACAGAATTTATTTCATACATATTATTATATTTCATTGCTTTTGGCATAATATGGAATAAAGTGACGTCACGTGAAAACGATATACACTTTAATAAGCGCTCACTTCGTCCCCAGCCAAACAAGCAAATAAGCACCTCCCTTCCCTATTTCACGTTCTTAAATAGGAAAGATATCACATGGAGAGTCTTTTTCTCTTCTCACTTTCTAGAGACTTAACAAAAACTTTTACTGCACCGTCATCAATAAAGGAAAACAGTTTTTCTCCATTAAAGTCAGTTCCTGTTATCTTTGACTGTGTTCACACTTGCTGTTCGGGCATGGTGTCACCTTGTTGTCGGACTCTAAAGAAAGCGCTGGGTCTCTGCGAACACACGTTTTTGTTAGTTCCAAGGCAATCCTCTGTTTTGCATGCCCATATTAAACTCCCTGCTATGCCCAAGTTTCAAAACGGCGTCTGACACGGCTAGGTGGAGAAAATATGTCCAGTTACATATCGGGCACCTAAGGTGTGAACATAACACCGCTTTCCTCTTGCACCAAGGAATCAGCTTGAGCACCAAGTGTGAAAAGCCCTTTGGACTTCATGTGTTTGCATATTAAGATTCACCGAATGTGAAGTGTCGCCGCCAAATATTAGAAATATGCCCATACAGGGCGCTTATTTCAGGATATAAAGTGATAAGAACCGCACGTTTGTAGGTAGGTATGTAGAGTTCTACAGGAGCGACGTGGCCCACAACTGCTTAACAGCTCTTCATCTGAAAGCAAATACAGATGCGTTATCAATATCACAGAGCATTACTCTAAAAGTTTGAAAAACAACCTCCAGTCACCAACCCGATTCTACGGGGTATAATAATTTGAAATGATTAAAGCCCACTTTCCTTTAATATTTCTAACGTATTGCTATCTTGAGCTCTCATGAGCTTATATGGATTTCTGATTTCTTACACGCATCGGTCTGTTTTCGTCGTCTCTCTCGTATTTAAGCGTATAAAGGTTGTATGTCGACATCTTATTGTTGTTCTAAATTTTGGCGACTTTACCCCAGAAAATCGAATTTAATTAAACTTACAATTTGGCTCGCATTCTCTTTGATTCCTTTTCTGCCATGTGCAACATTTACCAAAAAAGAACTTGTCAAACGGAAAACTGGTCTTCTGGAGTACAGATACCGTGAGATCTTCTGCTCGTTTTGACTGTTACCCGCACTCTACTAAATACAGTGGAAAAATAAGTATGCAAAAATGCATCTTTTTTGTCTATCCAAACGTCTTGAACATCTTAAGTACACAGAATAAGATAATTTTTATTACCTGGCCGTAGAATATTACTGTAAACGGCGGATTTTAAGTTTCAGTTGTCATCTTAATACTTTATCTCATCGTCATTATTTACATAACTTTTTCATTCACGTTTACTTGGAGATTACTAGTAATTCTTGGTTCATACTATGGACTATGGATAAAATGCCGAGCTTCACTTTTGGAGGGCATAAATGCCGTACAATTCAGAAAATAAGTCCTGGGGATTATATAATACAAAAAGCGCTTATGAGGAGCTTTTTTTCGAGGGGGTGAAGAGGGGTTACTCCTCTCGATGTGGGCTTATTTTCAAGGGGCTTACGATAGCAAGGAAGTCTAAAAACCGGGTGGGTGTATAACTGAACGAAAATTTGCGTCGCCAATTTGTCACCGTAACAACTAATAACATCACCTTGGCAGCTGTTGGCGGGAGCTTCTGACCTGTATCAGATGACTATATCGCGCACTCAGGCGCATGGTCCATCAAGGACATGACATTAATAAATTTTTACAGGATTGCGGGCTAACGTTTTAATTTTTGTCAGAGGTCGTCACGTTCGAATTTTGAACACGTTTGCTAGCTTCTCGACGTAACGTGTTAAAACAAATGAATGATTGATTGATTGGGGTATTTAACAGTACGTTCTTGTGCAAGAGTATTACTCCATACTTGCTCCTAGACCTGTGGTTCACTTACGTACTTTCATGCTGGTGAAAAAGAATCTTCCTCGCGGGCAAAGTTCTCTTCCAACTCTTTAAGCTCTTCCCTTATTTCTCTTTCTCTCCCGACTTTCTTTTTCTGTACAAGAAGAAAAAAAAATTAAAAGTAAGGGTTTCCGGTCGATAGCTTTTAGGGATATCATATGTAGTTGAATTTTCCCAAAGACTAGTTAAGTCTTGAGAACCGCACCAAAGATTAGAAAGAAAAAGAAATAGAGAGATTTAGAGTTTTGTTTACGGAAAAACGGTAAACGTGAATTTGTACCACGTGACCAAGTTGTCCCTCTTGTTTGTCGTTTACTGTCATTATAAATACACAAAAATCAGTAGATTCACCCCAGTTCTATCCATAAGAATTGTTTTAAGCTGTTTTTAGCCACTCATTCTCTATTTTCAGGATCTTTCAATTTGAATCTCAAGTTTGCCGTAAACGTGACTTTTATCTCTCTAATGACACAATATGACGGCAAATCTAATGTTTTACAAAGTAATACAAAATGTTATGACGTTCTCTTTGCTGTCGCCTCGTTGTTGCTTAACTCCCAAATAATAATTCCAAAAAGGCCTTTAAGGTGGCTCGTCGGGATTTTTTAGGGGGGATACCTCCCAAGTTTGACCATTATAAACTTCGTCGGCATGAGTAAAGATATGGGAAAAAGGTTACCCCAACTGTATTATTTCTTAACAGCACTAGTTTTGCTGCACAGTAAATAGCGTAAATATTAGCCATGAAGGAGAACGCTTTACTCGCCTGAACAGAACGGCGCCTTCTGCAACTGTTTCTCAAGCTGTAAGCCCGCGAAAACTTTCATCTCACAGCTGAAATGTTCAGCTTTTACTCGAACTACTTCGAGGCGCCGCAAAAACTGAGTTTTTGTTTTAAGTGGCCGGATACTACGCAACATACAGTATTACAAAGAGAGTGTTTTAGTTTGATTGATCTGTTTCTGTGAATAGCCTCTCCATCTACGGTGTCATTTTGAAAAATTTCTTTAAAGCAATTGGCTCTGAGTAGCCGGAGTTTTTCCTTTGCCTTTGATGATGCCATTCTTTACCCCTAACTCTTGGGTGGCAAGATGTGAAGTATGTATTCTGAAATAATCCAGCTGGCTTGAAATGTGTTCCTAGATCCAAGAATAAACTTTTTTTAACACTTTTCCCCTTTAAACACAATTATATCTTGAAATAAAAAATTCTGTTTTCACACATTTGCTCTGTAAATTTAACATTACTAGCGTGATGATTATTTGCTTGTTCAATGAACTGTGATATTTGTTCTCTTCTGAAAGTCGTTTGTATCAGGAGCCTAAATATTTTCAACAGACTGTCTTTATAGCTAAAAGCGCTCAAGTCTGAGTGCCCTTTTAAGTTACTGTTTGCAGTAAGAATTCAGATCGTTTTGCATCTATATAGTGTAGAATAACAACAATAAGAATCAAAGAAAAAAATGAAAATAGCCATTAAATCAAAATGGATTCCCCAAATACAATCATCTGCTGCTCTTGATAATTATCTTAAAAGGTTAAATTACAACTCACAGAAATTTTGAAGGTTGCTTTTCCTTCGTCGTGATCTTTTATCTTCTAATTTAAATTGGTTCCAATTATTTCGATTTATCGAATATCCTAAAACACCTCAAGATTTCCCGAAATTCTCCACGATTATATGCACATACTGCCCATAGTTGCACATTCCAAGAATGCCTAAATGGTTACACATTGCAAACATTTTGTGCCAACGGTTTGGTCTCCCTTCATGTAAGTAGTACAATAATGTACAGCCATGGTTCGCACAATTTCAGACAAACAGATTTGAAGGACTTTTCAAGGATTTTTCAAGGACAAATTACATTTTTCAAGGAGTAAGATATATGTAATAAGTCGGCATTCTTTGACCCCCTTTTGATCACCCTATCTAAAACACGTCATGGAGTCATTTACGATTTTTACTTCTTCGGCCATTGTTGATCACATTATTTTATACAACTTTCCGCAACAACACTTTGCAACATGACTAGGTATGACTTACAATTGCATCTCAGGTACTGAATAACATTTGGAATGCACACGTTACCCGTAAGTTTTACAGGTTCTTCGCCGAGGTTGAGTCAAACTTTCCTCGGCGAAATAATCTTATTTTACCGAAAAGGGTGGTCGGCGTAGACAAGGTAGTCAATTCAAGGACTTTCCAAGACCTAATAAAGAAATCAAGTACTTTTCAAGGACCTTAACGGAATTCAACAAGGATTTTTCAAGACGACTGGTAAAATTCAAGACCTTTTCAAGACTGTACGAACCATGTATAGCTTATAGGAGTATGCTACCTCATGAGTTGACATCAAAAAAATTTAAATGAAGTACTTAAACGAATTTTCTACACTATGTCTACGTGCTTTGCACCAAAAGATAATGCTTCGCACTAAACACAAAAGTATCGGAGTTCCCCCAAACGGAGTCGCCTGTGTCATCTTTCATTGATAAACATCCGTTCTCGTGAAATTACCAGGCTAAATACTGCAAAAAATTGTTTTACTGGTAGGCACACGATATTCAGTCAAAAGTGGTTAATGCAAAACAACTGAAAAGAGATGTTTTAAGACAATATTTAAGAAAAAATATCGGTATCTAGTTACCGACCTGATTTTTATCCAGAACTTCGTTTCTTTCTCTCCTCTTCTTCAAGTGTTCAATTTCAGAAAGCGTCTTGCTCAGGTTCTTCTTAATTTTGGTATATTCTTCATACGTCATGTCATTGTATTTAGGTACACCAAACGTGAATTGATCGTCCACGGTAGGGCCACTAAACTCCATAGAATGCTTCATATGATCTGTACTAGTGTATTGGACATCAAAAGCAATAGGTTGAGGCCAGCTGAAGCCCAAGTAGAAAGAAACTTCTACCTTAGAAAACCCGCCTAAGCGAAATGTAGAAAAGTAAACGTCAATTGTTTTCCCCGATTCCAGAGGATTTTTCACTTTGATGATATTTTTACTTTCCACTATTCCTCTAAGCCGCTTGAGTCTCCGCTTAACCTTTGGACTTTCCCAATCCGGGGAGCCTTTTTTTTCAGAAAGCTCATTTAAATGAACAAACACATCAAGCCCAGAGCCTTCACCCAGATAGAAAAGTGTCGTATACTGCCTTGTTTCTTTCTTGAATGACATGTTCTTATGCATCTTTTCTTTATGCATTTTATCGAGGTCAAAGTATCCCTTGCACTTTCTCTCCCACCTGTTTCTGAGGCTTTGCATCGCATCGTAGAAGTCTTGCACACGATAGCCGGTCAACTCCAAATTTTCCCGCGGCCAGAGAAACATCACTTTGAATAAATGTGCATAAAGTCGTAGGGGCCCTTCATCGCATTCTTCAAGCGCATACAACTTTTCCACAAATCTGTATATTTCTTTATACTCCTTTTCCAGCTCCAGCTTTTCTAGTCTGAGCTGTGAACTAGTTCCATACGGAGAATGAAGAGCCATGCTCGTTGATATCATGAGCAACATGTCTTTATAGCTTTCAGCGTGAACAGGTTCACCATAGTTTTGAGAGGCTAATGTTAAAAGCTCTTGCAAAGTTTCCCGTGTTTTCTTTAAGTCTGGCTTAGTCTCAGCCCAATCAAGCCTAAACACACTGTGAAAAAGACCACCGGCAAGATATTGATTGATTTTATGCCATCTGCGCTGCCAACGTTCTTCAGGAATTTCATCATTCCACTTGACATTACTTTCGTTAAAGTAACTATGATACTGCTTCTTGAAAAAAGCAATTCGACTGGGTAGCGCTTTCTCTTCTTCTCGACTTCCTTTGTAGACGGTAAAGTCTTCCGAAAGACCGTCTATGCAGTGGACAGATCTGTTCCTCAGCTCCTTAATGGGTTCGTGATATTCACTCCAAATTTCTTTCACTTCGACTGGTATTACTTGACAAAAGGCAAGGTACGCGTGTAACCTATCCTTACCCTCCCCACCCCTAAAGATCTTCACGCAGCGAAGAACATCTAGCATATAAAACAACACTGAAAGCTCACCATCTAAACCATAATTGTTTTGATAATCCACTGACGCTGCCGCCGATTTTTGAAACCACTCCATTGCTTTAAAAGCAAGTTGAAGCACGGGTGAGGCAGATTCTGGTCCTATTACCCGGTTTTCCGTTCGGATGGGGCCAAACAGAACTTTCATTTTCCTATCATAGATGCGACCCTTGGTATCAAAAAGAAAAGAATTGTTCGGACTCATTTCAATTGCTTCGTCACAAAACGTATGTGCCTCATCAAAGCACAAGTCAACGGTCGATTCAGAAAAGGCTGAAGCATTAACGTAAAATACTCTGGCCATCTGCTGGGCGAGCATAGGATCCTTAAATTTATCTAGCCCTACTCTGAGGACTTTTGCCGCTTCCTTTATACTTTCTTCAGTGGGTTGTTTTTGTCCTTCATCTGTGACTTTAACGTTCAAAATTTTTTCGATTAACGGCGAAAATTTGGTTTCTTCGTCATCTCCATAATCCCTTTTCTTTCTGTGTTTAAGCATTCTGTTAGCAGTAACACACAAATCGTTTGTGGTAAACGACTTCCCTTTATTTTCTAACAAGGGGGATTTCAAAAAGTCCACGGCTATTTGACCCACAGTAGTAACTGCCCTCTTAGCTATCCGGTCCAATAACGTACTCGCAATAATTGGGTGAACAATAGTAATAGCCTTTCCTGTTCCGGAATCGGTGCTGCGGTCTTTTTCTTGCAAGAAAATTCGAGTTGAGTGGGTAAGATCTTCCACCCAGTCCCTAAATAATTTTTTCTCAAGAAAGCAGGCCGAAAGCATAATACTGTCAAAGCAAGAGGCAAACACTGGGTAAGGGTTGTAAATGCTTAAAAGCGATGTATACTGTAGCAGCGTTAATTCATCATTTGTTACGTGGTCTAAGTTTCCCTCAACGATGCTTGATACATATTTTGGATTAAATCCTTCTTTCATTATCATGAATGAGATCAAATTCTCGCTAGCATAAGTTTCAAAATCCTTCTCCGGATCTTTGAAATTCCCTTTCATCTCCGTATACTTGTCTTTAAACCAGTCTTTTTCCTTGAAGCTAAGACTCTGCTCAAGATACACACTTGTCTTACTTTCTTTCACATGGCATTCGTATGGTTTTTGAGCGGGTTTACAAAAAAGAAAGACGCAAACAGGCCACTCACTCTTGGGGAGCTTGCTGGCTTCTTCTGTAACTTGCGATCGCAATTCCCAAAACAAGAAATCCTGTGTATCTTCAACCAGTACTAACACGGGTGGAATAGAACCTCCACTCTCTCCGCCATAACCTATTTTTCTAAGAAGTAGAATCTCTTTGCAAGTATTCTTGTCTATCTTTACGATAACTGCACAGCGGTACGGAAAATGTGAATTGCAGCGAAAATCCCACAAGGCTTGCCGAGCCATAGTACTCGCTCCTGCTCCTATGTGGTGAAAAATTGTTATTGTGAGGACTTTTCCCTCCCTTCCTTTAGAATGCATCTCTTCTATAATCGTTTTTAAGTAATTATAGTTATCCCGGCGAAGAACATGGATCTTGTGCGCATCAGAAAACCAAAAATTCCTCCAGGTTACAGGATACCCTCTATAGAAATTTCTTTCTTCCTCAAATGAAATCTGGTTTCGTTCTGTTGAATTTAAATCACGAAGTTCCTCACATTCCCGAGCACTCACAATATCAATGTTATTAAAAGTAACATGTTCTAAAGGATATGGAGTCCCAGTTGACATAATCACATAAGGTTGACTTCGGTTAATTTCCCCAACAATCTGCTGCATACACTTTTGGAATTCGTTCCATGACATACCTACAACACCTCTGTCTCGAAGTTCATGTTTTTCTAAACAAGTAATTGAGAGTTTCGTTACCCATTCTGACACAATATCAGAGCTTTCCGCGGCATAAACCAACTGATTGGGTCCGTCAAAATACGTGCAGAAATCTTTAAAAGTATCTGCCATCGGTTCATATTCTTTTGACAGCAGCATAAACAGAACTACTGCCCTTGCCCTTGGGAGTTTCTTTGCAAGTGACTGGATGACAAGGCTCAATCCTCTTTTACGCTTTGAGCTATTCCATTGCTTGAATTCTTTTGTCTCTTTTCCAAGCTTGGCATAGCCATTTCCAAATATCCAATGAGTCTTGCAGTCTATGTCTTCAATTAAATCCTCATTCTCGTCATAATCTTCGGCCTCGTGAATGTCACACTTAGATACATCAGGGCCAGCCTTGAACACCTTACAAAGACCACTGCTATCAGAACCCTGGTCATCAAAGTCGATTATAACCTTCCACTTAATATTTTCAATACAACGGAACGTTTTTTCAAGATACTCTTGATTCATGTTGGAGCCCGGTTTACTTAGAACTAGGATGGGGTACACAGACGAGTCTAAAACATTCTTGTTAGCACACAACAGTCTCTTAAGTTTACCATGAAGATGTTTAAGGCCATCCGGTTTTTCCAAAACCTGCTTCGAATATCGTTCTTCCTGCTTATTCCTCTCTTCATCCAATCTAGGACGGCGTTCTAGGTATTCCTCCATTTTTTGTACTTCAACGATGGCCTGTGTTTCTGAGCCACACCTTATATAAGATACAGCTCTCTCTTTTCCTTTGCCAAGACTTTTAAACCCAACTCTAAAAGTCTGATTAGCACAGTAAGAATAGCTAGGTACAATGTCAACCTCAATGACCACTTTATCACTGGAAGGCTCTTTTGCATCCTTTTCTTTAACTGGAATAAAGACTGGAGGTCTAATACAGTTAAGAACAATGCTTTTACTGGCCCCTTCAAAGCATTTTCTAATATACTCCACAAGCATGCTATTGTACTTGGGTTTATCAGTAACCGAAGTACCAACAATTTCCCTGGGTTGGTAACCACAAGCCTGCTTTAACACTTCATCGGCAACACCGTAGTGTATTGTTCCGTTAGTCCTTTCGTTGAGACAACCACATGCGAACCTTATCGTCTCATACAGAAATTTTTTAATTGTGTCCTCGTCTGAACTTTTATCAAATTGCCTAAGAAGTTTAAACTCATGCAATGGTGTTATTAGGTCTTTGGAACCAGTTTCCCAGGAAGGTAAAACCCAGCCTTCATTGTAATAGCCACCTTTAAATTCACTATCAAAGGGACGTAAAGTCTGATTAGCAAGTACAATGTGAACGGAAGGTTTTGTTGGATCAGTCGGAGGTGGAATGTTAATGGTTTTACCAAACTTAGCAGCATCAGCCATCAGGGAATTAAAATGTATACTTTGCTTAAAGTCCCGGCTTGGACTGTTTGGGTCAAAAGCCCCATGATACTTGCTCTTGACAGTCAATTTAAGGCTGTAAGAGATCTTGCACTCCCCGTCAAAGAAAAAGTTATAAGTTTTTCTGTAGTCTAGCAGTTGTTTATCGACCATTATGATAAAAACACCTTGCTTGTATTCATCGTCGGCAAGTTTTTCAAGAGGTATTTGACCTACTTCTCCATATCTTAAGGTCACATTTTCAGCAGAAGGCTCATGAACAAATGATTTAAAATCATTCTCGGGTAGCAATTTCATCCACTCTGAAGTTTTCTCAACAAGTTTAGACCACAGTTTTCGGCGTTGATCTTTATCCATCTCCTCTTTGGTGATCACAATAAAGTTTAACAGCTTTTCAAGGGCATTGGCAGCCCTGCCCCGATTAACAAAAATTGACCGCATCACGCATTGATTGGTGTTACTGGAGGTCTTGGAGTTACCGATGTCAAGGTTTAGAGAATTCCGTAACAACGCCAACTTCCCATTCTCCTTAGATAAAAAAACCTTGGGTGGTACTTTAGGAATGGCCCCAGCAGAAGGTTTTTCAGATTTGGCCATTTCCTTGGGTACAAGTAACGGCATCAACTGGGTGTTTTCATTTGTAGAAATCGGTGCGCTTGTGCCAGTGTTGACGTCACCTCTTTCGTCCAAAAGTAAGGATAATTCGCGTTTAAGAACAATCCACGACCCCTCTTTTAACTGCAAAAAATCTTTCAACTTTCCATCTTCTCTTAAAAAGAGTAAGGCCTGACCATCAATTTCCTCCGTATGTACTAATGTTAAGCACTCTTCCGGCAAGACTAGTTTTCTAAGCCAACTACACAGTTCCTCAACATTCCACTTCTTTAATGGCTTTGAACGTTGCGCAGTCTCGGAGTTTTTTTCTTTAAAAGCAATTAAATGCGGTTTAAGATGTTTCATCAGAATTGTTTGGGGGCCCGTTTTAAGACCCAAGACTGACATGAGTTGACCATCACCTCTACTGGCCAGCATCAAGAGACTTCGTCCACTTACATCGTTCTCCTCACAAGTGATAGCATACTTCTTATTAAGTCCAATTTGGCAGAGCCACTCAGCTGTGCTCTTGACATCCCAAGTATCCATCGTTTGAGAAGCTGATAAACAAAACACAGAGGACCAACGAGTGAGATTGAATTAAATCACAACAATACCTGCGGGGGCTGCGTAAATACAGAAAAGTCTAACAGGAATTCAAGGCTACCCTGATACTCATGTTGGACTCCTTTTCTTCATCGCACTAAAGCTGCATACATCTGATGTGATGTGGTCTTGTATATTTGTTACGGGTCAAATTGAAATTAGGGTTAATTTATTCACATCCGTTGACTGTCAATTTCCTTTTGTTTTTCTAGCTTTAGTTTGTCATGAATCAGGGCTAGGAGACAAAAGAAAGTTGAGAATCAACCTACGTTACAACGTTAACTTGAATTGCACGATGATTGTGTAAATTTCGGCTTGTGTTGTTCGAATTTAAATATGAAAGGAAAAACGAAATGAACTCTGGTCTTAGTGGTAAAAAGACGTTACCGTGCAAGAGGCCCATTTTCACCTACAATATGTTTTCCGTCTGACTCATAAGGAGGGCTCTGGAAGGTTTAGGGTAAAACTTCGTGGGGGGTTGTATTAACACTGATGTTCTGATTCCAGACAGGTGGGAGTTTTTGAATCATAGTGCTGATGTTGGCAAAAGATTCATTCGTACGCAATAGGAGATGAAGCAGCCAGTAACATTAATAATTCCATGTTGGATATTACTGTATCTATGGCATTAAATTATCGCGGGATCTTATATTCCAACGACCAGCACTGAAAAATAAGGATCCCTTAAAACTGAGAGTTTTAATGTGAAAGTGGGCACTGGCGTTGAAACTAAAAGGGCAGGGCTACAAATGAAACTGTACGAAGCATGCCATTAACGAAAATATAATCCTAGGCATAAAGAAAACGACAGCCACACGTACTAACAAAATCATCTTTATTGCTTGCCGGAACAAGCAAAGGGGGAGGCAAGACCGAGGCCGTTCCCCACCTGATGCGGCCCGCAGATTGGAAAGGGTGGGGAAAAACAAAGGCGAGTTATCAGATCTAAGGCGAGCTAACAGTGATGTAGCAGATAACGAAACTAGCGCACATGATTAGGGGCACAGTTAATGGATAACTAACGAATGCTACGTATCATATTGAAATTGGACGGTATCCAATACCTCACATAAATGCAAAAATATAACGGAGAAATGTTTGACGCCAAAACTTTAGTCGGAACAGTTTCGTTCACTAAATGAAGACATTCAACCGTATATTGAAAGCCAAATTTTGTACGACCGATGAGGTAAAACATTTGAGTTGACCCTTAAGGCATTTTTTTACCGCTGTGGTAAAACACGGACCATGTAGGTAAGCCCGGCTAAGCAATCCAATTTGATTTTTTTCTTCAAAATCGTGACATATCGAAGCGCCTGCAGTCTTACAGATTAATCTTGTAAAGCTTACCACAGCTTTTAAAGGAAAAGACACGATATTTAATTACCAAGTACGCATAACTATATCCGTGAAATTTTGTTCCCAGCATTTAAGTCTGAAAGTAACCCAAATTCGCTCAAGTTTCCCCTAGCGAAACGCCATAAAAGAGTTGTAATCCGCGAAACGTTCAAGGCACACATTATATTTAAACCACAATTATTATTATTTTTTAACAATTAATATATTTAATGAAGCTTACCTTGTTGTTCTGCCTCAGATAAATCTTGCTTGCCGCCACCGGCCCCTTCATCCTCTACTTTCCCAAGGCATACTGCAGGAAGCAATAAAATACTTTCTACTAAAATAACGTACTACATTACTCTTACTATTTTTTCATACATACTTAAAAAAGATAGACAGTGAATGAAAGAAAATCGGAACCTGATTGTAATCGGTTTATCTATCTCTTGTGGTGAGGAGCGATCAGTCAAATTTGGTGTTCTGTTCATAAATTGTTTGGCTTTGAAGATCTGGTTATGCCCAATACGACACATCCACTGGCAAAACCTCTATTTATCGAACAGGTAAAATTTCACCTGTATGAAAGCTAACAAGTAAGTGCATCTAGCACTAGTTGTCCATAATATCCTTACTGGGCTCAGACGAGCATCACATCAGGTAACACTCACGGAAGAGGGGGTAGAAGTGAAATAATAACAGCAAGGAGGGGAAGTCAGCGTATCGTCGCACACCTACAAATTTGTCGCTTGCATCACCACTTGATGAGCCTGAATAACCGATCACAATTATATGAAGTCTTGTCGCTCTCAGGAGAACGTTGTTTGCATTATGACACTGATTCTTCATCGGTCATCCCGGTGAAACCGACTCACCACTCGGCGAATTCGAAGAAGAGCTTGATGCGGGAGACTACATATTCGTTTAAGAGTACAAATTTAAAAATTTGCAGTTGGTTCACAAAAAAAGAGTGTTGGATCCACTGACCTCCACACACCCATACGGACGTAGATGCTAGTCTTGTCGATGAAGTATTTCGCTAAAACATCACTCCCCCAGACAAAGCGTTTTTTATTGCTCACAAAGAAATGAGTGATTTGCGCTTCAAATTTTGGGACAAATTATCTTTCAAGGCAAAATTTCGGCAAATCCTACACACTGGATCACTAGCTCATGACCTTAACACTGAAACAGGACCAAGATGTCTTCACACAAAAAAGGTTATAGGACTCATCCAATCAGCTTCCTGTCTAAATACCCAATTACTGGTTGAATTCTGTATGCTAGGCAAAATCAACCGACTCAAGTTGTAGTTACGACACTAGCTCTCTTGGTGAGCTCTTGTTAACAGCTATACCTAAGTAGTCTGCTACACAGCCGTTTTTAGTGTCGTCACCTAACGTTCCTCCAAACTAATACCTAAGCAACTGACGAAGGATCCAATATTTTGGTTCTGAAACCGGTCTTGCAGTCATAGCGAAACAGAGAGTTGTGTTCTTCTTAGAACTTAACCAAGACACTTAAAATCTGGTACCAAATAGATCGGTATCACCATAAATACGCCGCGGGAAGCTTGGTTCCGTACTTAAAACTATGCGGTCTTTTGACTGAAACAAGCATATTCTCAACTAGCTACCAACTGCAGCTTAATGGAAGGAATGATTTCCAAAGGACTTTTAGTCCTGGTTCGATATCCTTCAATGAGAACGCAATCGTCAGAAATTTCTATCCTAAGAAATTTCACTCTTCGAAGCTTTACGGAGATTTGGCGCAAACTTGAAGGGAAGTTGCATATGCATATGCATTTGATTATTGAACCGCGCTCGACCTGTAGTCAAGCATACAGTATCATTCTGAAACAGCGTAACTGAGCCAATAAACTTTATACTGCTTATCATGTTCACTCCTAAGCCGCCAAAGTTGATCCAAAACCTGCCAACGTAGAAACTGAGGACTCGTAGCCTATATTATAATTTTTAAAAGGAGTCTGGGACAAGAGGTCACTATAGCCTCGACCCTCACACGTTCTCAAGTGAAAATCAGGTTATATTTTTCATGTCCTAACATCCTGAGTTGCGTGCCACTGTGACGTCATGGACACGACGTGACGTTGGTCCCGCCTTATCAGTCACATTGCTCCTTGTCGAGCACACCCACTGCCCCCGCCCCTTGGACCATGCCCGTGTGAACCATTGATATTCACGTTTGGGTTTCATGGGTACAGTGTAACCGTTAGTTTTAACATTTGATTTTCGACGGCAAATAATAATAATAATAATAATAATAATTTACATTTACATTTATATAGCGCAAACCTCTATATAAATATTTCGAATACACAGCTTCCTGCAAGTTAGTTATTAGTTGATTTGTTTGCATGATGCTACAAGCTTCTGTGTGTTCAATAAGTATAGTTTTTTATTTACCTTTTTGTTCTGATGGAGATAAATTTTCTGTCCCTCTAGAGGCACCTTCATCTGGGGCTTTCTTTGGAGGAGCTGGAACAAAAATGAAATACATATCAAAAAAAACTTTATATATCACAGTGTTTTGAATCATCATTTTTAGAAGAGAGACATGTCCAACTAGGTACACCAATAACGTTGTAATGAATCTGCAAAGAATTTTCACGCCGCATTGATCTTGCGTATATTATACTTGTTACTAGCAGTAACCAAGGGTTAGGCAACCTCGTTCCCAGTGCACTTTTCCCTGGCTTTGAAGGTGGGGCAGGAAAAGCCAGGGAAAAGCGCCCTGGGGACGAGGTTGAAGGTTAGGAAGTGCGGGCGAACATTTGCTTTCACCTTAAAGATGCGATCAGGATTGATCGACGCTGTGAACCGCTTTCATAATTGTGTACCAGTTTCAACAGAGGAAATCGCCACGGAATCACGACCATGGAAATTGAATTGAACAGCCATGTTGGCGTCCCAGTAAAACAAGACTCAAATTGAAATCCACTATTTCATTCGAGATAAGCTCACAATGAAAACAGTAAAACACAACAACGCTCAACGTGTCAGTTGGCAGCAGGATGTCTTGTTATCGGTTTTTAATCGATTATTCAGTCCGTGTTCAATGACCCAAGGTCGACAAGACTCGATGGTGAATCATGAAAACGATTACTCTACTTACTTTGAAGCTGATTAAAGCAATGGCGTTCCGTTGCGGACAAAATTATACCGATGGTAAAACATGTTGAAAACATAATACGTAAGTCCAAACTTGTAAAATACACCGAATGCAATAAAAAATATGAGTGGAGATTTGCAAAATATGTGTTCACGAACGAAAAAAAAAACAACTAAGCAAATGTCATGACTACAAACACGAGTCAAAATTTTGAAATTTGAGTCGACAAAAATATGTGAGTCGAGTTCTGAAGTAAGTAAGTAAGTAAGTAAGTAAGTAATTTTATTTAACCACATATCGCATATGAGCGATAGCTCGTTTAAATGCAAATGTGCCATAAAAATTACAACGTGATAATTTACATAATCTACATGTACAAGTAATGAATAAAAATAAAAAAAAAAATAGAAAAATTAAACCAACTAAAAGATAATAATAATTTAAAAAGAAAAAATATTGGTAATCAGATTGTCTATTTACAAAATTCACAGTTGCAGTCATACGATGAAGACAACTGTATGTTTTGTAAGTTTTTCCTAAAGATAGAGAGGGACTCCGACATCCTTATTTTGTCTGGTAGACTGTTCCATTGTTTGCCAGCCTGGTACGTGAAAGAATGTTGCATATAAGATGAGGTCGGTCTTGGAAGAACAACCTTAAGATGGCCCCGTAGGCTGTAACCATTGCTTCGCAGTAAAAACATTTCCCGAATGTAGTTCGGTGCCTGGTTATAAATGCTATTGTATACAAGTATCAGTGCTTGTTCTATGCGTCGATGTTCCAAGCTTTTGATATGTACAGTTTTAAGTAGCTCTTCATAAGCAGTCGACTTGGAGTAGTTAAGAAGAGTCCTAAGAGCAAATGCATTGGTTGACTCTAGTTTTGCAGACAAACCTTTACTTAGACCTATGAACAATGGTGATGCGTATTCAAAGTGAGGCAGAATAAATGCTTTGTACAGTTTAATCATAATATCTGAGGGTATAATCATAATATCTGAGGGTATAAGAATTGAAAAAAAGAATTGAGTCGAGAAAGAGAGAACGCCGACTAGTTGTGCTATCAATCGCTCTCTTCACTTCACCGAGACGAGGCTTCGATCCAAAGTAGCGGTTCGTCGGCTAGACTTATCGAGGGCTTGGAGAGACAGCTTAGTTCAGCTTCATATGACAATTCAGAATTTCTATTTCGGCGCCTCGACGAGTACGAGGGGAAACTTGCAACTCTGTCGTCAGGATTTGGTGAGACTTACGGATGTTTAGAAATAGGGAAGTTCGCCCTTTCTCCGCGGTGGAAAGAGCGTTTGAGGGTTTCGAGGGAGATTTTCAACGACCTGAATTTCAAGATGCAGCTCATCCAAGGTAAGTTTCAATGAGCCCTGTTAATCTTTTGTATCCTATTGATAATGTAAAATGTTTCCATGGTCATTTCACGCATTATTGCTCTCGTTTACGATCGTGTTAAGCCATGCTGTTTTAACTGGCAAGTGAATATTTATTTAAACGACTTTCAATTATCGAAAACTCTCTTTATTCTAGCAAGGTTTTGCCCTAATAAATTATTTATATCGGCGGCAAGGGGTGCTTGATACTAGTTCCACGCTCCGACCTCTAAATCGACCTCGCGATTTTTATGGGTTTGAACGTTTTGAAATATCGCATTTTCTGCCCTTTCTCCGCCAAGACACAAGTCGAAGGTTTCAATTTCTTTATGCCTAGTACTGCGAAGATAGGACTTTTTTTTCTTGAATTCGCTCTTTTTTCGCTGATCAAAACACAAATATTAGCTCGTGAGGGTATGCTGATTGTTTAAATTCAATGGTTTATAGTATTAAACCTTTTTTGTCTCATTGTTTTAGGCAAAATTGGTTTTTCGTGGTCGCCTGGGTCGCAACCGCGCGTGGCGAACTTGAAATATACAGGCCAGCAAATGTCATGCAATAGCATGCCGTAGGACCTCAACCGGCGTATAAAACCTTTCAAGAAATTTTTATAGTTCTGTTAGGATCCATTGTAGTGAAGAAGTGGGTTTTTTGTACATGTATTTTGCCATTTCTTAATAAAGCTTTTTTCTGTTTATGTTTGACAATGATGCTTAGCTGGTGTTGTGTTAGGAAAAATGTAAAGACGTCTTTGTTATTTTTATTGTTTGTTGAAGCTGTTCTCCTCCTTTGAATTTTATTTCCGATAGACGTCACTTTGTACTTTAACGGTCTCGGTATTTTCGCCTGCATAAGCCGAGCTTGTTGAAGTAAAAGCATGTGCGGTCACCGTACGGTTGATATACTGCATCGATGAATTACTGAACTGACATTATATGAGCACCGCTATCACAAACACACAAACAAGCAACGAAGAGAAATCTCACACCTAGAATATGTATTTATTTCACGACAAGTACGTGGAAATCACTTGTTAACACATGGAGAGCTTTATCAACGCACGTTAAAACCGGACCTACTGAAGCAAAGACCTTCCTCGCTAGTTTCTAAGAACATTTACGTGGACTGCCTTACGATTTTGAGTAGTTATCTAATAATCGGCGGCCAAAACACTCTCTTTGACTTAACAAGAGATATATTTGGAATAGTAAAACGAAAATCGTAAACAGATCGACACAGCAAAGGTACAGGAGGTTTTATAGGCAAAAGAAGTCGCTTTTCACCGTTGTTCAACTGTCGCGTCCCTGTTGAACTGATAGGATCACGTGCGTTCGGAAGCTTGATAATATAGAATGAAGCGATGCATCATGGGATATATGAAATTCCCCCCTTTAAAAGCGCCCCAAGAATGTGGATAGATTTTGGGAGTACACCCTAAAGCGTACCCTTGACCCTCGATGGAATCTCTGACTTCCTCGCGCAGTTTGTGAAAACGCCATCAAAAGTTCATGGGTGCTTTCCATTGTCAGACCAATCGGTCTTTAAAGACCAGTGGAACTAATCAAGGGAAAACATAAATCAAAATGAAATTTTCAACCGGACTGAGACATTTCAATTACAATTCAACCAATATGCTAACTACTCGCTGTGAAGTGGGATTGAAATCCAGAATTTCTGAAAATCGAGCAGAAAGTTTGGGTCAGACCATCTCTGGAGATAGATAACTACTGAAATGTTAAGGCTTATTGATTTAAAGAAAGTGACTTCTAAGATTGTAGTTGGAAAAAAGTTCTTAAAATCTGAAGTTTTGAAGTTACAAAGGATTTAACCTGAATATTTCGTTCTTACCTCCACCTTTGAGGGATCCAACAGACAAAGTTAAGCTCAAACAGTCATCAATGTTATTAACGAGAGGTTTCAAGAGAAATGTGTCACACAACTGTGGAAAAAACATATCACAAGTTTCAATAACAGACTACAATCCACTGACACAGGCCTGCTATACTCGGTGACGGCAGTGTCCCGACATTCCACTTCTCTTTTACAGGAGTCACTGGCAAAATTAATACAACAGACTTAAAAAAATAAAAGTGGCTTTAGTAGTTTGTAACAGGCTTTTAGGCTGAACATATAGTGAAGTCATGGAGAAATTACCTCTTAAAAGATGCATGCAGACTTTCTTAGCCAATGTGGCAGGTGCAAACAGGGGAGGGGGAGGGAGAAAAGCACGAAAGGGTAACCTCTCTCTCCAATCCCCCTCCCTTTTTTCCTTCCCCAAATCCCCTACCCGTTTTGACATCAGCTACATAGGCTAACCTACGTTTGAAGCTTCCATCAACATGACAGCATTTCTAAATGGATTTTTGCACAACCTTGTCTCGTGGACAGCCAATATCACATAAGTTTGTCTGTATTACAAATCTAACGAGACGTGGAAGAATCCATACATTTTATTAAGAATGTTTTTAAAGCTTAGAGAGAAAGTCTTTTGGCTGCAGCCTCTTGGTTACAACTTAATTAAATTTCTTTCTAACACAATCACCAGTACCATTTTATCATCACAGTAAACTCGCTGATCTTTTACGGGTAGTCCATGCCGCTCCATTATCTCATTTTTCACATCTGCAACTGATGGCAAGCCAGTAAACTGCAAGCACAGTGGTCCAAGGTAGTCATGGTCAACAATAACTTGCAAGGGTGAGCTGCATAAAGCCAACAAAAATTATTTGAGAGAATTTGCCTGATTTCAACGTTTTTTCATAAGCCAAGACCTAACTTCTAACAATATGCCACATGAGTAAATGATACACTCAAAACCCACGTGTAAGAAATTACATTCTTAGTTATTGGCAATTTACTTAATTAGGTTCTTAATTTCCTTGAAGGAGTTATAGTCGTCAACTAACAGAAAAACTTGGGTTTGGACATTAAATACACTGTAGATAAAGCCTAACTAAACTGATCAAAAATGTTTTTACTGTAACACAGCAGGTCACTGGAATGAAAAGGGCTTATCATTAATTGTTTGTACAACATGCTGTTCACAGCATCAATAACTGACTAGAACATGTTCATGTATTGTGACCTTGTTATAAAAAGAACTACAGACTCATAATGCACTAAGCAAAATCAACAAGCTGGAAAAAAACTATAAGGTTTGGCTCACCTGATTGTACTTGAAGACGTTCGCTCCTCTTCTACTGGAATCTTTTCTTTTTCTTTGCCCAATTCATGGTCATTTTCATGCACTACTGAATTTACAGCTTCTTTTGGGGGGCCATTTGAATCATCAGTGTTAGCAATGGTGGGTTCCTTGGTAGGATTTTCATTTCCAAATTGAAAAGTCTCACTTTTATGAAACTCCACTTTGGATGCCTGAAGAGAAGATATAGATATTTCCAGATTTCATTTTCAGTTCAGTCAAACCTCGTTAAAGAGAGTTCACACTTAGGCAACCATGGACAGTGTCTCTTGTGTCTATCAGTGTAAGTCTGTATAATTTCAGCAGGTTGAATTTAAAGAAAATGAAGGGGCTTTGACAAGGGATAAAGAAAACTGTAATGATGACACCAACCTTCTTTTTCCTTTTTTTGTGCTTTGGCCCCTTTCTAAAGGAAGTTGTGCCAACATCACCAAGCCACACAAATGAATCATCTCCCTTTCTCTTCCTTCTTCTCTTTAGCTTGGAGTGTGAGAGCATGCTGAAGTCAGGACTAAACTGAATGACATGTTCTGGAGGTTTATACTTCGGTGGTTTGGGTTCCACTTTAACTGTAGATGGTGCATGTTCAGTCTTTTTGGGTTTAAAATCGTGGATGTTCCTGAATGGCTTTCTAACATAAGGGCACACCTGGACATGGTAAATTTGTCCAACACCATCACAGTACAGTAGTGTCTAAAAACAACAAATTCTAGACTCAATCATGATTGAAAAACTAATAAATACTTGTGGATGATAATTTTCAGTAATTGGTGGAATAAAGGTTCCTTGTTATTAATGTCACTCAAATTCTCATCTCTCCTCCAAGGGGGTGCAGTCCATTTGACAAGCTCAGGAGATTTCAAGCTACCTCCCCTCCCCCCACCCAATTCTTCCTAGCTTTTAAGAAAGCACCCCTCAGAGATTTTACATAAACAAACATCCCAAAGGCAGAACATCTATACATACATACATAGCCCTTTATTTTTGTGTCTGATCTTTCTAGCACCATTGCCACTAATTGAGGACACAAATAACTAAAATACAAAGATAAACTAAAATACAAGATTATTTACAACACATTTCTTAAAATTACCTAAAATATGTAACTTCGAGACTAAGAATGTATAACAACATTTTTCTTACAACTTCCTAAAATATGCTACCAACTAAAACTATAAAAACATTATACAACTAGAAATTAAAAACTGTTCATGGCGGTACAGTAGGACTAAGTTGAACATCAGTTATAATCTCTCCAACATACAACAACTGATATGTTCTTTTTGCATATCACAGTTCTGAAAGTTGACAGAGACTTATGGGCCTTTCCTTTTTAGTTAGTTTCGCCCATAGCGATGGCCCTAAGTATCTGATGGTATATTTCCCATTTGTGACTGTATTGTAATGGGGCAGCCCGAAATCGGAGTTTCTTAAGTTATATCTTCTATCTCTGTCACAGTTAACTTGGAATAGATCCGTTATGTACTTCGGCATTAATCCATTTTTCACTTTATACATTAAGATAAGTATATCTTGTAGTCTTCTATTATACAATGTAGTTAACTGAGCTTTCTGAAGTAGTGTATCGTATGTATCCGAAGTATTATTACAGACTGCCCTTAAAGCCCTTTCTTGTAGTCTTTCTAGTTTTCACCAGCCGGATGCCCGAGAAAAGTGCCACACTAGCTATGGCAATAAATCAGATGTGGTATTATAGCTGATTTGTACAGCTGGAATTCTGCACAGGATGGTATAAGATATTTCAATCTATTCAAAATCCCAACTTGCTTACTAACCCTATTACATACCTCACTTACGTGAAGACTAAAGTTTAATTTCTCATCAATATTTACACCCAGTATTTTAATCAATCGGGATTGCTCTATATGTTCACCTCCTACAGTTATGTTAATTATTCTATCGGTATCCCCATGCCCTAACATCTAATTTTATCACAGTTCACTTGCACAGATAAAACATTAATTTATATAATTTACATAAGAAAAAAATTACAATTTTATATTAAACAAAATGAGAAATATGGCAGACTTCAAAACAATATGTCTAACAGATCGATGATGGTTGAAATCTACCTCTGTGAGACTCTGAACATTGTCACCGCCTATTCCATCCGCCATTGTTGAGAAATAATGAGCTAGATGCCCAGCTACTTTTGTTTAATTAACTTCCAGCTCCTGATCTATTTTTAGACAGATTTCTCCCTTGCCGGTTTGTTTGCTTTTAACATCTAAAAAAGGTGTAAAATTAAGACTTTGTAGAACCGCTCCTCAGATCTGATTTAATACCATCAGACACTTTCATCCAGTAAGCTTTGATAGCGACTCTCCGTTGCTTAGTTGCTTCATTCCGCCATTTTTGTTTAAGTTCGAAGTTTACCTGCATTGGGCTCTTACCGTACTTCTTTGAGAATCACCTCTTTTCTTTTATTGCATTCTTCCATTCCTTAGTCATATAGGGTATGTCATTATCTCTTTAGAAGCACCCAGCCTTGAAGAAGCGCCCACCTGAACCCTTCCCCCTCCTAAACCCCCCCCCCCCCTCCCGAAAAAAAAAACTTCCCCGAAGACGTGGTTTCAGCATATTTTACAGAAACCTTCCTTTGTTACATCTTTGCAACTTGTTATTAGTGGAGCTCTCGCACGCAAAGCGTGCACAGCAGAGCACCATAAATGCAGTAAAATACTTATCCGAAAAAAATTGGTAATCACGTGATCGTACACCACCTGCCTGACCGTCCGCACCACAGGTATATCAATGTAAAATAACTCAATCAACAGGTATGGCAACCCAAATACAACTCAAGGTTGTTATGACGGGAAATCGCACAGCCACCCGTGTCTTGTGAAGCAGAGACAACTAAAGAGTCAATGAAGACGAAATTGTCTCTGTATCCGTGTTTTCTAAAGTATTAAGTGTAGATTAATTGTCATGTCCACAAATTTGAAATATAGAGCAAGAGAAAGACAGAGAAAAAGACAAAGTAGGTGGCAGGCCAGCGAAGCTCAAGGAGAAAAAGGGTGACAGAGATCTAGAGCGAGAGATAAAAAACAAAGGAGACATTTTTTTGTTGGAAGAAGGGCATGAAAATTTTGTAGCGACAGTGACGAAATGAGAAATGCTAGCGGCCACCAATGCAAGGTGAAAATGAGCGGCAGTGAAAAAAAAGTGAACAAGAAAACATACGACATTTCCTCCATAAAACATGTAACTACGAAGTTTCTGGAAAATTCAAGTTGAAGTCATGCAAAAACAACGGCAAAGAAATGGACAAAAAAAGTGTGTTGCACGTGCAAAGTCGCTTTTTTGCTAATTAGATCTATTGTTGTTTTTCACTGTTCTCTGGTGTTGCCTTTGCCGCTTAGCATTACATGATTTTATATTTTGTTTGAACAAACTATAAATATTATCGAGAGCTTTGCTTTTAGCCCTGGCTAAATCTATATGTTACCATTTATCGTTTAGTTGAAAAATAAACATACTACACTTGCTGAAAATAGTGAAAACTTGATGAGCGCCCACCTCGAATAAGTGCCCACTCTCAAGGTCCAAAAATTTAATAAGTGCCCAGGGTGGTCAATCGAATAAATATGGTACTTTTTCTTTCTTTACCTTTTTTTTTTAAGATTGGCGTTTAATATTTATGGCTAACACATTCATTTTCAATTCCTGCTGGTTATTGTGTTGACCGACTCAAGAAAGTTATTAAAAGGACCCCCAGGGAACGCTCCCTTATCTAAGTCTTTGATTGACATGCAATTATGCCAGTCTATATTCCCATTTATGGAAGCTTTAAAGCAAGAGCGAATCTTTGACTGTTTGGCTCCAAGGACAAAAACTAGTGGAGCCTCTTGTGAAATGAATGCAGTTATAGAGGTGGGGTTAGTTAAGGTTCATCTGTTAATTCTACTGTTACTAAAAAAATTAAAATGTTCAAATAAGGTCTTAAACTGCTGTGCATTTTAAAAGATAAAAAAAATCTGAGCTTTTGTTGATCAACGACATCATCATTGTTACACTCCTGAGGCTTTCAAAAAGATTTAAACTAGCTGCAGATTATACTCAATTAGTAGGCAGGGAATTAAACAGCTTGGAGGTTCTTTTGGTTCTATTTTCCCTTTGTTTTCTATAAAGAGTATCTAAAGGCCATTTTTCTAGTAGCTGGGGATCGAAATACATGTACCAGGCCCGCTCCCTTAATGACAGCCCTGGCTCCCGTAATTCAAACGTTGGATAGCACTATCACCGGATAAATCACTATCCAGAGGATAAGTATTAGGGAAACCAATTGCGTTATCCACTGGATAGAGATTCATCCAGTGGATAGAGCTATCCAACGTTTGAACAACCGGGGCCTGGTAACTTACTTTTTTTAAATGCTGGGTGACTAGTCCATAAAAGTAATAATTATGTTGCCGGTCTATTAACAAGAAATGTACAAAACAGCTAAAGAAAGGGAGGCAAAGAAAGGTAAAATGACCACTAAAAGGTTCTTAAGAGACAGTAATGTGGACTGTCAGTCCACCATGGCTACAAATAAGTTACAACTCCCAATTACCTTATATTCACAACTTGAAGGCACGTCATAAAATATTTAATAATTTACGCAAAAGAATTACTCAATTCTAATTGGCTGAGAAAGGAGTGCAGCTCTTCTGTAACAAGAGTGCAAAACTTGTAACACGAGTGGAAATTACAAATGGTTTCTAATTGGCTGAAAACACAAAAGAAACCACCAAGAACCAATCAGATTAGAGTTGTTTTAGCGACAAAATTTAAGACAATTGCCATGGTTTTCAGCAGACAGTGACGGGATTTAATTTTGTATGCAAAACAACAATAGAAAAGTTAACAAAATATTCCAAAAACCCAAACACAGTAAAAAGTACGTCTTTCGGGCTAAATGTATTGAAAATGCGGTGCTAAGAGAAAAATACTGTCAACAAAATAGAGGAAAATGAGCCAGAGAAACTAAAAAACAAGCTACTTATAACAGACTACTCTAAAGTAAAAAACAAAAAAAATGGTGGCAACCACAAGCAAACCATGCTACACTTTTCAGGCATTTAAATGAACAACGATACAAGTTTTCCATGATAACAACAGGGATTTCAAGTCATGTACGTTATTTGTTGCTCTCTTTGAGTCTTTTGTGGAGCGAAGACCTCTATTAAAACATCCATGCGATGGTCTGTTTTTTTCCTACCTCAGTAGCAAACGAAACCGAAAATTTAAACACATCTGGTTCAAACTAAACCAGTGGACAAAAATACCATAACCAGCACAATGAAAGTATCCGTAGCTGGTACTAGCCTTAAAGAAAGTGTGAAAAAAGTTTACAAATCATTGTGCGAGAAAAACAACAGTCAGGTAGCTGAAGAAAGCAAAGATTGTAAGTTCAGAACATATCGCCAATGTCACAGGTCACAGAGGTATAAATTTCCTTAACGACTACGATGAAGAAGAGCTACGAGCTCTTGCAGTAGCTAAATGAAATAATGAAAACCCCAGTGCTGAGAAAAAGCAAATATTATATTATTAAATACTGGCAGTTTCCGACATCACAACAACTGTGGCTCCACTCACCCACTGATGGCAGCGTTGGAAAAAAAAAATGGCCTCCTTCATTTTCGGGTTTTAAATCTAAAAATTTCTCCATGAATCCAGCTATGATGTGATCTCAGGAAGAGAAAATGATGAACAGTCGTTAAAAAAACCTTAGCAAGTGTCTTTCATGTTTGGCTGTTCGAAGCGTTCTCCTGAGTTCAAAACGGCAGTATACTTCTTGTAAATGCTTCTTGTAAACGCCAAGCTCTCATGATCGAGGATGAATTTAAAATACTTACTTTTGCTGATTATTGTAAACTGAGTTATCTTTAACAGGCTGGTGACCATACAAAATCAATCCTTGCACATTTCCAAGTTCTTAGCTGAATGATTTTGAAAGTGTTGGCCTTGAAAAAGTTTGAATTTGTCAAAGGTAGTAGTCTGTTTCAGCCAGTCAGTTGAATGAACTAAAAACGTGCGCGCATTCAAAATTTGCTGTTGTAGTTAAGTTTTACATGTACATTATTAATAAGTAATCACATGATTTTTCTCGTGCAATTTGGAATAAATAAGCACTTGTAACTTTTTCAAAGACCACAAAGTGCACTCGCCCTTCGGGCTTGTGCACTTTTGTTGGTCTTTGAAAAGTTTACTCGTGCTTATTTATTCCAAATTGCACTCGAAATCATGTGATTACCTATACTAATATCCCAAGTAGAAATTCAATTTTTTTTTACAATTTACTTACTTTTCCCAACAAGCATTTCACTGCCACAGGGTTAGAAAGAGTCACAAAACCAAAAGTCTGGAAGAAATAGGAAATAGGAAATTAAACAATTCTAACCACCTACAAAAGTTAACTAATATTCAAGGTAAAATACATGGTACCTCTGTCAAAAGGGAAGTAAATGTAAATGCATGGGGGAGTAATTCCTGTATGGACTTGAGAAAGAACCAGTACCATAAACTCCATAACACTGCTCTCTTATTGAAGCAGAGCTTGGGTGCTTACCCGTTGAGGTCGCATAATTTGGATAATTGGATTATACAATGTATTTAGATCATGGGCTCAAGTTTTTGTCACAGAGGTGAATGTTTCACGCATTTAACAGCTCTACTTTTATGCTTGGTTTATGTGTATTTGCACCTAATATAACACTGCAATTCATGCACTCACCCACTGCCTTTTTGATCAGTTTGATAGGAATGAAACATGTATTGCAAGTCAAACTAAATGATTATGTTTTAAGACCTGAGACAGTGTGGTAATGATTGTATGGATAGAAAAGAACCAATTTTTGTCACATTCAACTCATTTTTGGAGTCTAAAATACCTTACTATCAAATGTAAAATTTACCTTTTTAAAGGGAATGCTAACTTTGGTTACCACACCAGGAAGATCACAAACAGCTAGAAAGTCAAACAAATAATGACATTATACTTTCAAATATCAGTAAATTTTACCTCACTCCACTCTTGGATATACATGGCAGAATTTATCTGACCATGCCATTTAAATTAAGTATACATTTAATAAATTGCGTTGTTATAGTGATGCGTACGTTTTCCTGTTCAATTTGCAATTTTTTTTGCACTTGTCTGTTTTTCAAAAAGCTCAAATTGTATTTGCCCTAACGGCTCATGCAGTTTTGATACTTTTGCAAATAAATTCCAAACTGAACTCTAAGTTGTATGATAACACACACAGATTTGTACACTGAACTCTGAATCTCCGCAAGAAGATTCCTACCACTGAACCACATCTGTAAAAAGTTAAAAGTTCACCTGTTGTCACTGAGCCAACCTTAAGTTGGTGGTCCAAGGTAAATCATACGTGCCCATGCCATAATGTTTATTTTTTAAACACGACGCATGTATATTAGAAGTTGCTACACAAATGTGCAAGAATGTGGTTTTAGATGGATGTTGTATAAGCTGTTGCTTTCTATGCCAATTGTCATTTTAATATTGTTCGCTTTTGTCTACACATAATAACCAGTTGCAAAAGTACTTGAGACACTGTACCTTATTTTGGCTTAAATGGCATGCCCATGATCTTGTTCTTGTGATCCCCTCCTCCACCCCTTATCAAAGTTGCTAGCAATATAATACAAGGCTCAAAACTTGGAAGAACAACTTTGAATGAGGGGGAGGAGGGAGGTGGGTATTTTATAGAGTGGCCAGCGACTATGCAAATTTATTGTTACAAAAGAAAATGTTTGCATAAGAAAGGAACTCAACTTCTACAAGACTGGTTTGGGACACCAACATTGCTGCCGTTCCATTGTTTTGGGACACCACTGAGGCTGCCGTGACGTCATGTGAAAACACTCTATATTACAGACATGTGACTTGCCACGATTTGCAGAGAAAGGCCGGTTTTCCGTCGCAGTGTCTCAACATTTTTGGAACTGGTTGGTGACTAACACCTACGCAAACCTTGAAATGAAAGATTATGTAAAATATCTTGGCTTAATGATTGATACAAATCTTTCATGGAAATACCACATCGAATCTATCTGTCACAAAATCAGCAAGTCGATAGGAATTATAGCTAAGATTCGACATTATGTCCTGCGTCGTGTTTTACTTTCAGTTTACAACTCATTAATTGTCCCTTACTTGACTTATGGTATTTGTGGTTGCAGAAATTGTGCCTTGACATTTCAAAGAAAGATCGTAACTCTACAAAAACGGGCCTTACGTCTCATCTACTTCAGTAAGTCTAAGGAACACGCCGTACCCTTCTTTCTCAAATCAAATTGCCTTCCCCTGCCTAGCATATTTTTCAGAGATTGTAGCTATGATATCAACAGACAGACAGCACCAATTAGTATTCTCAATCAGTTCGTTAAAACAAGTCAGATTCATAACTACAGAACAAGATCTGTCTCTAGCGACTCGTTTTATGTTAAGTTCTCTAGAACCGATAAAATGTATGCCTTTTTCACGAGAATCGGTGCCCAAATTTGGAACTCTATTCCGTATTCGATTAAAATACTTAAACGTTCGTCCTTTCGTAAAAAAAATAAAGGAATTATTACTAAATTTTTTGCGGTCAGAAGATGATTATGTCGAAGTCTCCCGTCTTATTAAGTTATCTAATACTTTAGGTTAGCCTCTCTTTGTAATCGTTATGTACATGCCTTGTTTTATGTTAGATTAAATTGTATTTACTGTATTGTAGTGTCTTCACTGTTATTTAGTCCATCTATATATAAATTTTGTTTTGTAATATGTCTTCAGCTCCCCCCGCCTTGATTAGTTCATTAGCTATTTGCGGGTGGGAAAGTAATGTAATTAGTTATTTTCCGATTTTCAATAAAATTTGTTGTTGTTGTTGTTGTTGCTAGTGAGTGACAGGGTGAGTAACACATTTGCCCCTCATAGAACGACATTAGCTCTTTGGATCCTGCTTGACTCTTTCTTAGCTACATCCCTAGTCTTTGTCACCTAGTTTGGCATGTTATTAAAGGCTGCTATACTTGTTTTTATGATCAAAGGTGGAATTTTCCAGAAAACTGAGTGGTATTGCTTAACCTATTCACTCATTGAAATTTTGACAAAAACTTCCTTTTCAAGCTTGTCAAGTCATTTTTTCAATCACTTTCAGCCGAAAAATAAACAAAACTGCCCAAACTATGTTCCTGATGCTAAATATCAGTTTCCAAAGTTTGGGCATGTGCAAATTTGGGTAAAGAGTGTCAAATGAAAAACAGGAGTTACATAGCCTGAATTTCAGACATTACTTTGAGTCCATCACTCCCTCAGTAACATCTGAATCGACCAGCCATTAATGCCATCCAGTGACGTCACTACTCCTTTGCTTAAATTCATGCAAAAAGTAAAACAAGATTTTTAACTGGAAAGCAAAGAAATAGCATCCAGAAATGTCTACATGGTACAGAATTGCTTTAGTTTTTAGTCGAGCTTGCTTTAGCAGAGCAAGACTTTCGTTTGTCTTCCCCAAATGGTCGGCCATGGTCCCAGGCGTTCCTAACAGAGATGGCGGAAACTGCAGATAAGAATTGGGACGACTGTCATTGTATGCAAATGAGTCTATGTGATGAGCATGCGATTTATTTCCGGCGATGATTCGAATGACGTGCCATGTTCTATTGTTCCTGTACGTGCGGTAAAGCGTAACCTTCAGAGCTGAAGGGACTATGTTCGATACCTGTTATTTCCCATTCTTTGTTTTATAAAGCCTTGTTATGACAAGAAGGAATTTGATACTGTTCGTTCTTAGGGATATAAATATGCTCCGTTATTTTAGTTTGCGTTTGTGGGGATTGGCCAGTTCTAGGACTATTGTAATTTCTGTCAAAGATTAGGCACACAATTGTTGTAGCAAAATTACCATATTAACATAATAAAGATGACATGTTTTGAATTTATATGAATTTGTGACATTTTAATTGATTGTTTACATGGTACACATGACAGATTCATGGTTTGCATTTTCCCAAATTGTGACTTTCAACGTTTAATACTACAAACAATTAAAAAATAGTCATTACTAGTAGAACTCAATCAACACATAGAGCAATAATTATGAATGAACAGAAACAGCAAAGAAATTAATCTGGCCAAACTCAATTCGAGAATTTGTGTACAAGTTTAACTCTGCCTGTGGCCACCAAACCAACCTTCATGCTACGGTGCACATGCAATTTAGCAGTCACTACACATGGTGACTGCCTTGAAGAACAATTTTGTTTTGCAAGCATGTGATTTTTTATGGACATTCGGGCTGTTTTCACTTGTTGCAATGTTTCACTACATACGTTTTCCACAGATAACGTACAACAAATATGTTGGCAATAGAAAACAAACGTGTTGAAAAAAAAAGGTACACGAGGGATACAAACTACAGTGAAACCTCTATTAAGCCGACACCTTCGGGACCTTCCCAAGTGTCTGCTTAATAGAGGGTGTCCGCTTAATGGAGGTTGTAAAAATTGTGTGATCAAACAATACTGTATTTTTACTGTGATAAAGTTGCATGTTGTTAAAGAAGCTATCCAGTCTGAGTTCAAGTTCATTACCTTTCATTACCAACTTTAATTTGTTTGTAAATTAATGCAAAAACATTAGCCGGCTTCAGTACGTATCTCAAGGACGTAATCCAATACTACTATTGTCAATTCAATCCGGTGTCTGCTTAATAGAGGTTTTTAACTGTAGAAATTAGCCACATTTAACTTATTCTAGTATCCACATGCGCTTTAAAGAGGTGTCCGCTGAATGGGGTTCGTTATAAAGGGAAATATAAGATGCTAATTTCGGGACCCAGCTTAATGTCCGCTTAATAGAGAGTGTCCGCTCAATTGGGGGTCTGCTTAATAGAGGTTTCATCAGTTATGGGTACAAGTTCAGCAAAAGAAATTG